>JANAVB010000397.1:7699008-7721927 GCA_029216955.1 Iris pallida
TGAAAAATTAATAAAAGAGGCAAGAACAAGGAAGAGATTATTTATAGGGAAGGGGGGGGGGAGCCCTAGTGGCTGGTCATAAAGTGAGAAATTAGGGTTAGGGTTTAGTCTAATGGCTATGGGCCTAATTGTACTAGTCATGGAATTAAAATCATAAGTCATTTCACTTAAACATGATTTTCCTATTTCAAACTAATTTCTAAGTGACTAGAATAGGTTAACTTAAGCTAGATTAGGGTCCATACCATGTTAACTTAGGTCACCAAGTCAAGGTCAAAATTTAGGATAGTCCCTTAAGTCACAGCTTAGCAAAAGTCAAAATTAACAATCATCAGTGCAATAAATTATAAAATAATTCAAAGAGACCAAATGACCAAAATACCCTCATGCTCAAAAGTAAAAAAATAAATTATCCTAATGACATGGTTAGGCTCTAGGTCAGACAGTCTCTCAGGTTACACTAGCAAGGTATCAAAATCACAAGCCATGACTTAAAACAGTTTTAAATTGATTTAAAAATTACCAAAATCATAATGTGATATAAATACAAATAAATAATAATTATAAAAACAAAATTTTAAAAATACCCTCATTCGAGAAACTGGTGTTACAACTAAGCCTTGAATTCTGCATCATAGCTGAAATTCTTTCCACTCACATAATATAGTTACATGTGCTTCTGGTTATACATTAAAGGCCCTGTGCCAGCCTGGTTTCAGTGTATAATTTTGGGCGTCTATAAGTTTACCCTCAAGTGACGGCCTGATATCTCTTTGTCCATACACTATAGGTGAGTTCATTATTAAAGAGACATGGCATGAAGCGCTTTTCACTTCCCTTACGGTGCTATGTCGCTATGACATGGCTTAAATTTGAGACCTTACCCCGTACCGGAAACCTCATCGTAGTGTCATACTACTGTAGCATGAGGCAACCGCCTCTTTGTAGTGCCAAACTACCCAGCATGAAGCCTTAGGCTCCTTTGTGATGTTACGCCGCAACGACATGGCTTGCAAGGTCGAGGCTTTATCCCTAACCGAGTACCTCATTGTGGTGTCGTGCCACTGTATGAAGAACTCCTCCTCTTTGTAGTGCTGACTATCCCGCTCTTTATTTTAACATATAGCATTAGGCTAACTACCTATTTGCGGTGCTACGGCGCTGTGACTTGGCTAGCAAAGCCGAGGAATTACCCCATGCCTGGGAACCTCATGGTGGAGTCACCCCACAGTAACATAGAGTTTTACTCCTTGTAGTGTTGTTCTACTGTGCTTCCTATAAAGCACACCAGGCATTCACTTTGCCTGATAACTCATTAAGGCATTTAAGCCAACCTTTCCACAGGATCTATTTTCTGCAGAAAACAACAGTGGTTGTAGGTCCGTAACCTCTCCATACCCAATAGAACATGTACCCAATAGAACATGTACCCACCGTTCCTGATATTCTTTCGATTAGTGGTCCTCCCTTGAACCAAAAGCTAGATGCCTAGTAGATTTTTCTTTGAACTATTAGCATAAAACTTTATGGTAGAAATACAATAATACAATATCAGAATGCCTTCAAGCCCATTTTATAAGCTGTGTCATTGATTAGATGGCGCTTGAGGCCCTTGGTGAATGGATCCGCCAGGTTCTCCTGACTCCGAACATCAATCACTGCAATAACACCCCTCTTGATGAGATCGTGTACTGCCCTGTGCTTCAACCGCACAGTCTTCTTCTTTTCGTTGAAGAGGTCATTTGATGTCGCTGCTGCAGTCGCCTGGTTGTCGCAGTATATCGATATCGCCGGTATTTGCACCCCAACCACTGGAAGATCATACATGAGCTCCCGAAGCCATTCTGCTTCCTCGGCTGCGGTATCAAGTACAAAGAACTCAGATTCTATGGATGACCGCGAGAGCATAGTCTGCTTCTTCGACTTCCACGATATAACAGCTCCACCTATAGTAAAAATGAATCCACCTGTGGACCTCTCGCTCTCCACCTCTGAGCACCAGCTGGCATCACTGAAGCCTTCCACTACCGGCAGATCTCTGTTGTAGTACAGTGCATATGTCTGAGTTTTTTTGAGATATCTCATAACCCGTTTCACAGCTTTCCGATGTTCAACACCTGGGTTGCTCGTGAAATAACTCAGCATTCCCACGATGAAAGCTATGTCAGGCCTTGTGGCAGTAGTAGCATACATCAAACTCCCGATTATACTTGCATACTCCAGCTGCCTGACGCTTTCTCCTGAATTAGGCTTCAGCTTCATATCACACCTGTATGGCGTATCGATCCCTGGAAGATCTCGATACCCATAATGAGTGATTATTTTCTCAATATAATGAGACTGTGACAGCGATAGTCCAGTGTCTGTCCGGATGATCTTGATCCCTAAGATCACATCAGCTTTCCCCAAGTCCTTTATACTGAACTTGCTCGAGATGAATTTTATTATCTCTGTGACATAACCCATATTCGTACCTAGGATAAGCATGTCGTCTACGTACAGACAAATGATCACACCTCTTCCATCAGCGAACTTCGTGTAAACACATTTGTTCGTCTCGCTGACCATATAGCCATTTGATCTTATAACTTTGTCAAATTTCTCATGCCACATCTTGGGAGCCTGTTTAAGACCGTACAAAGATTTTACCAACTTGTAGACTTTGTCTTCAAGTCCCTTGACGACAAATCCCTCTAGTTTTTGTATGTAAATCTCTTCGGTCAGCTCGCCATTTAGGAAAGCCATTTTCACATCCATCTGATGTATCACCATCTTATGTATTGCTGCAAGAGCAATCAACATTCTGATGGTGGTCATCTGGGCTACTGGAGCATACGTGTCAAAGTAGTCAATCCTCTGCTTCTGAGAAAATCCCTTGGCTACCAACCTAGCCTTGAACTTGTCAATAGTTCCGTCTGCTTTCATCTTTTTCTTGAAGATCCATTTGCATCCGATGGATTTTGCTCCTTCAGGAAGATCAACCAACACCCAAGTGTTATTTGAGGTGATGGAATCAATTTTAATGTCAATCGCCTCCTTCCAGAAAACTGTATCTCTGGTCTTCATCGTCTCATCATAGGTAAGCGGATCTGCTTTCACATGATAGGTGACAAAGTCACTTTCGAAGTCCTTCGGTCTTCTCATACGCTTAGCTGACAGCTCATCTTGTTCTGGTTCAATCGTTGTTTCAACAATAACATCTTCTTAGACCACATCTTCATTGAGGACTTCAGTTTCTTGTGCACCCTCATTGTTCTCCGGTACATCCGTAAGAACAATATTCTTGTGCCTTGCAAATTTGTCTTCAAAATATTCTATGTCGCGATATTCAATGATATGATTTGACTTAATATCAAGAAATCTCCGAACATCACTCTTCTCGGCATACCCCAAGAAGATCGTCTTAGTAGTCCTTGTCCCAAGCTTCTGTATCTTCAGATCTGGAAGCTTGACATATGTCATATACCCCCACACTCGAATGATATTCAAGTTAGGTATGACCTTGAACCAGAGTTCATGAAGAGTAATGTCTGAAGTTGCATGAGGCACTCTATTTAAAATAAAAGTGGTCGTCAATGCAGCTTTTCCCCAAAAGAATTTAGGAAGACCCACAGTCAACAGTATTAAGTTAATTATTTCTGTTAACGTTCTGTTCTTTCTCTCTTCTACTCCGTTTGATTGAGGAGAGTACGAAGCCGTAGTCTCGTTGACAATTCCATGTTCTTTGCAGAACGATGCGAATTCATGAGACCTGTACTCCCCTCCTCGATCACTTCTTATTCTTTTAAGTTGTTGTCCAGTCTGCCGCTCAGCTTCGGCTCTGAACTCCTTGAACTTCTCGAATGCTTCATCTTTAGCTTTCAGCAAGTAGACGAACTCATACTTAGAGAAGCCATCGATGAAGGTTATGAAATAATTCATCCCGGCCTTTGTAGAGAATTGTTTGAAGTCACAGATATCGGAGTGTACCAACTCCAGAAAATTTGTACTTCGATTAACCCAAGGAAAGGGTTTCCTTGTGATCTTTGTTTGAGCACAAACTTCACATTTCTCTACCTTACCACCATACTTGGAGATAAGTCCTAGACTAGACATTCTGTTTATTCGTTTACAATGAACATATCCTAGTCTATTATGCCACAACTCAAAAGTATAAGCAGAAAAAGTAATTACATTAATAACATTGGTTACATTGGACTGATTTAGAAGCTGAATTTTGAACATTCCTTCGGTATAAAAAGCTTTTCCGAAATATGTTACCTTGATAGACATCACCATCTGGGCAGAATTGATGTCCATCCTGAGGCCTTCGTTACAGAGTAGGCCTCCTGAGATCAGGTTCTTGGAGATAGCAAGTATGTGCTTCACGCCTTGAAGCGTCAGAGACTTGCCAGAAGTCAGCTTCAACACCACCGTCCCAATCCCGAGCACTTCAGCTTGTGCCTGGTTCACCACCATAACCACTTCAGAAGTAGGTGTGTATGTGGTGAACCACTCCTTGCTGAAGCAGACATGGCATGTGGCTCCAGTGTCTACCCACCAGTCAAAGTCAGTCCCTACCGCATCAACCTGCACAATCATAGCAACAACGTCAGTGATCATAGATACCTTACTAGGCTCTCCGTGCTCTGATTGCTTGGTCTTTGCTTTGCATTCATTCTTGAAGTGGCCCTTCTTGCCACACTTGAAACAAGGCATCTGAGACTTTGCCTTCTTTTGCTTGAAGGAAGTCCCCTTCACGATCAGATTGTTAGGGTCCTTCTTCTTGCTGTGGGAAGCCGTATGCTTTCCCCTTGGTTCCTTGGTATGAACCAGATTGGCATTAGCCATTTTCTTGGACAGTGCATCGACCTTCAGTTGAGCCCTCATCTGGTCCTCAACATAGATTTCCTGCAAGAGATCTTCAAGGCTGATCTCAAGCTTCTTCCTATGCATGTTTGCATAGAACTTACTCCACCCAGCGGGGAGCTTTGAGACAATCCCTTCAACAAAAAACTTGTCGAAAAGGGGCATCGTCTTGTCTTCCAACTTCTGTCGCAGCTTCAGGAATTCCTTTACCTGCGGCAGCATGGACTTCTCGTCCTCAAAGAGCCATTTGTGATATTTTTTAACCACAAATATCTTGCTCCTGTTTTTGTCTTCTTCATACAGTTTCTCTAGAGACTCCCATATGTCTCTGGCAATAGGTTTCTTACTGTAGGATTCTACTAGGGAATCCTCCATAGCATTCAGGATAAGCAGACTGCAAATGCTATTCTTCCTTCTCCACTTGGCCGGAAGTTTAGTAGCCGTAGTGATTGCGGCAGCAGACCCAGTATCTGGAACAGTAGGTTCCTCTTCAAGAAGCACGTGATCAACGTCTCTGAGTTAAAGCGTGAGATAAACCTTCCTCTTTTAGACTTGATAATGCACTCCATCAAACTTTTTTAACTTACAAAAGTCAGTATTAAGGAGTAAAGCATTAGAGTTTTCCATCGTAGCAATATAGCTTTGATATTGTTAGTGCCGGGACACAATTTTTCGATAAAAAATTGAGAAAATGAAACAATTGTAAGAACAGTGATCCAACGCAACACTTCTAGGAAGGTTGTGCAAGTATAACGAAGATCTAAGAAGATCTCGTTACAGCAGCATATGATATTACGAGAATCTAAGAAGATTTCATAATCCACAGCAGCGAAAAAGATGACAGACGATAGATGAAAAACTCCTTGCTGGGTGAATGATCACCATTGCTCAAAGCTATATTCGCCCCACACGAATAGCTTCCAGGAACCAGCAAGTTCGTCGGAGAACTTTGGAACACTTCTGCTCTTCTGACTCCTCAGATCGTACACGGACTCCCGTACAAAAGCAACGCTGGTGCAAAGCTTCTCTTCTCTCTCACAGCCTTTGTTTACTTGTGTTAAGAAACACTTGTAAACTTTCGTAACTCTCTGAATATGTCATGTATCTTCTGCCTGTGAGAGAGAGGAGACCTTTTATAGGCCCGAGTAGCAACTTTCCAGTTAGCACAACATTCGGGACGTGGTAATTGCAGGAGCATAAAAAGTGCTTCACAGAATGAGTCAAAGTGATAGATCATTCTACTCAAATTGATCTACTTTACGCCACAGGGAGGTTAAGTACTTTACGCCCAAGGCAAGGCTAATCGCTTTTTACGCCTAAAGCAGCCAGGGTCAAGACAATGGTTTTACGCCTAAGATAGGCTAACCCTCTTTTTACGCTGGATAAAGCTGTCAAGGTCTCGCATTTAATGCAAAGTCTGACATGAAGATATTGATGATGGCATATACCACAGATTTCGAAGGGATTTGTTTTATACAGAGGCCAATGTTGTCGTTTAGTATGTGGACTGAGCTACTTTACGCTCATACTATGGCTTCTTTTACGTACGGAGATTATATGAGTTTTTACGCTCGAAAGTCGACGTGTGCGTAAAGTCTATTTGGGCTATTTTATGCTCAAGGTTATTTAATAACCACTTTACGCGGGAAATCTATGACAGGGCTGTTTTACGCCTAGTCCACTACTTTACGCTCAGAGTACATTGTGGTTGGTTTACGCCCTATTCTTCTTCATCAGTTAAGAACGTGGTCTGCCTACAT
Organism: Iris pallida; assembly: GCA_029216955.1. Lineage (NCBI taxonomy): Eukaryota > Viridiplantae > Streptophyta > Magnoliopsida > Asparagales > Iridaceae > Iris > Iris pallida. The sequence goes on from JANAVB010000397.1 coordinate 7,705,617, forward strand.
GGCTTTTATGCCACACATCTCGAAGAACGTGTGTACGTGCATCCTATTCTTACTAAAATGATGGGACACGTGTCAACATATACAGAGGATGACTTCGGTCATGGGTGGCAGTTGTTAGCGTAAAGACGGAACTTTTGCTGAGTTTTTACGCACAAGTGCCCAAGTCTATAAATAGACTTATTTTCTCATAACACACACACACAGAGACAGGAGAAAAGACAGAAAGATTAGAACTCAGAGATTTTTGATTCTCTGGAGCATTCTTCTTCAGCCTTTCTTTCAGAATAGAGTGAAGCAAAGCAGAAAAGCATTCGGCCGCACCATCAGTGCCCAAGTGCGTCAATACCTTTCTGGTGACTTAGTTCTTCCAAGTTGTTCATCTTCAAGCAGCGATCTTCATCATCATCGTATGGTCCAAGGAACAAAGTGATCATTTATAGATCAGACTTCTACAGCAATACTTTCCTAGAATCAAATTTGTACTTCTTGTACTTCTTCCCGTTTTATTTTCAAAATCCGATTTCCAGGCATTTTGTTAAGTGAAACAAAAATGACGACTCTGCTGGGGATGACCTTCTCCTCTGACGAGGAGGCAATTGCTCAATACGATGATGTGTCGATTGGATCGACAAAGAAGACTCTGGTTGTACACTTCGACCAGACTGCTTATGAAGGGATGCTCCGAACTGGGGGTGGTTCTCGCTACTCCAATGTTCAAAAATCTCGCAAAGCACGAAAAGTTTGGATTCCTAAATCCAAAATAGCTTCTGATCTCTCTGTTGCTGCTAGTGGCAACGAAATTCTTCCCACTCCTGTCGTAGGGGCTCCCATTCGTAACGAGGCAGTCCTTACTCCAGAGTTGCACTTAAAGTGTGACGATTTATCTCCCGTTTGTAACGGTAAAGATAATCAGGTTTCACGCCCACTGCGTAAGAACCAGGTTTTACGTTCAATGGGTAAAAACCAACTTTTACGCTCAGTACATAAAGATGAGTCTCCCATTTGTAATGGGACAGACTCTAACGATTGTGCTTCTGGGTGTAAGAATCAGTCTCCCGTCGGTGACGTGGTAGGCTCAAATAAATTATGCTCCTCGTGTAAAACAAAATTTCCCGTCTGTGACGTGGTAGATAACCAATTTTTACACTCTACGCGTAAAGGTAAATCTCCTGTCTTTGACATTGTAGATAAAATTCGCAATGATATTTTTACATCTAATATGAATGTACCTAAACGAGTACAGCGTAAAAATGATGTTGGTAAAGCTTCAGTTCTATACCAACAACCTTTTTATACTGCTCTACGCAAATTACCAAATCTATAAATTACACGCAATGAAAATGGAGTCCTTCGTGCTAAAAAATCTCAAGATTTACGCACACAACTACAAATGCGTAGAAATGTACACTTTGGTTCTGCGAATGCAGCCAGTAATCTTCTTTATACACAAGGGACTAAATATTTTTCTACCCCTAATGTAATAAAGAAGACTACTCCCTCCACTCCTTCTGACTTACGTGAATTGCTAATACAAAAGCATAAGAATAGACAATCTCCGGTGACATTTCTCCAAGAAAAACATCATTTTGATTATCACCAGGTTGTAATCAATTATTGTTGTTCGGCTTCAAAACGGTCAGTTTTTGATCGATTGAGTTTTAATGTGTCTCAACAACAAACTGAAGATCAAGAACATGAGTCATCATATGTGTCAGTGAACATGGCATCTCATACTAACAGAGGACGACGTCCAAGGCAAATACGTCCCAAACCCCAGGTCAGCAACAGTTCAACAGACTTCTTGATTCTTTTGAGGGAGTATATCAAAACACTCGATCAAGAAGACAAAGACAAATGCAGACTTCTGATTCAGAAGCTGGGGGTACTCAATCTTTTGAGTTCGAGACTGACAGTGTCGATTCATACTTCTATACTGATCCTTTTATATCTTCAAGAGAGGTTGAATCCTACGCTGTCGGAGATGAACCAGAGACCTCATCTGTTAATACAGAACTACATCTCACTGCCGTTGAGCAATCACTGAAAGACATGCTTAACATGGTGCAAAACATGCATCAGATAATATTGAATCAGCAGACTGCTCAGACGACAGTAATAGCACCAGTACCAGTAGCAGCACAAACTTAAGATAGACAAGGGGCTGATATACCTTTGAATGTTCAGGAGCCTGCTGTTAATCAAAATTCTGCATCTCCAGATCCTATTATGCCAGAAGATGTACCATCTCCGGTGGGGATTACGGTACATCCAACAACTATTCAATCAAATGTGCTTCCGCAAACTAGTGAGGCCATTCAAGCAGTGCATGAACTCAAAGCACAGTTTGAAGTCTTGAGGCACAAGGATCAACTCCAGAGGTTAGGGATTAAGCAACCTTATCCTCCTCATTCGAATGACGTACCCTTTCCACCAAAATTCAAGCCACAATCCATGGTATTGTTTGATGGCAGGTCTTCTCCTAGTCAATATATTAATTATTTTGATATTATGACTATACACCTGCAGAAAATGATGCTCTTCTCACTCGAGTGTTCATTGGTTGCTTGACGAGTTCGGCTTATGATTGGTATCGAAGTTTACCCGACAATTGTATTTCGTCTTTCGACAAATTTAAGGCAATATTTCTCTCCCGCTTCTATGAAGGAGGTATGGACATGAATATGTCCTCCTTGATAGAAATCAAGCAAAAGGAGAAAGAAGATACTCGGACGTTCATTGAACGTTTCCGGCACGCGACTTTAAAGATGTCCCCTGGTATGCCAGATTCAGCGCTGATTGATACATGTAAGATGAATCTGTGACCATCTATTGCTGTCTTCACGTTTTCCCAATTCACAGATTGGGCTTCATTTATCATAGCAGCAGTTTCCGCCGAGACCATTGGTAGGTTGGCTCGTGAACATGGGATGATTTTTGCCTCAGATGATAGAGGAAAGAAAAGTAATCCTGGTAATAATTCTGGCAATCGTAATGTGAAAGGAAAAGATACCCTCATGGTTAATCTTTCCAAGAATAAAATGACGCCGAATAGTCAGGAATCTTCCAGGCCAAAGGAAGAATACTCTTTTGATAAGAGTGATATCCCAAGGATATTTCAATGTCTGGTAAAGAGTGGCAAACTTCAGATTCCAAAGCCAAAGAGGCCTAATGAGGTGAATCTAACTGACAATCCCAAATATTATATCTATCATAGATACATTAATCATCCTACCAGTGCTTGCTATGTCCTGAAAAAGAAAATCCAGGAACTGATAAATGGCGGTGCTATTGCCTTAACTAATGATGACCGTACGGTTACAACCAATATGGTTTCTCTTCAATTCGGGGATTTTCCTCCACAGCAAGTAGCAGATGGAATCATCCCAATCTCGAAGGCGACGATGAAGATTGTAAATATCCCACCTCCTAGAGAAGAAAATGACGGATTGCTGCCTTTTACCTTAAAAAATGGTAAAATTATGTGGGTACATCCTGACTTAATACCTGAATTGGAAAATGAAAGTAAAACTTCAAAATCCAAGAAAGGCAAAAAGTCAAAACCTACAACATGATTTCTCATGTTATTCCAGATCCTGACGATTCAGATTATCTATGGGATGGCACTCCTTTGGAAGATAGACTAAGAGGATTGAACATATGTCCTTCAAGTCTAGCTTCTCGTACCAAACTCAAGCTTACTCATCAGCAGTGGTTAGCTATGAATAGTATTCCTTTATACCAGGCACAACAAGTCTTCGTTGCTTACGAAAAAGCTCCTACAGGGATTTTTCCTCGTGTCCCGAATCCTTCTCCTCCTGTAGTTACAGAGACATCTATTCTTCATTCTCCTGTGGATACAGAGATCTCTTCTTCTGCCTCTGTGGAACCATTTGTTAAAAGTCTGCTGCCCATTCATCTATACAGTCAGTAATCTGTCCTTCTCATGAAGAAAATGGGTTATGACTTTCAGAAGGCAGAAGGTTTGAATTATGATAAAGGAATACGACTTCCTTTACAAATTCAAAATCAAAAATCTACTGTTGGATTGGGTTCTGAAATTCTTCACGACAAACCTTACAAGAAAAAGGCTAAAGGAAGGAAGACTAAATCCTGTAATATGGTACTTCCTTCTCTTGAGTCTGAAGAAGAAACTTTTACTGGTACAAGATCCGAAAAGGAGTACCATAAAGATTATGAGGGATCTTCCAAAGAAGCAGAAGATGTAGTGGAAACACTATCAGCTCAACCTTCTCCTGTTCCTGCTAAACCCTCGGTGGTTGAAAAAGGAAAACAGAAAGCAGTACGTTTTAACGTTCCATTGAACTCTGCTTCCATTCAGGGGGTGGTGATGAAACCTTATAAATTTGATATTCTAGCTCAGTTAGCCATACTCCAGCTAGACTATCCATATTTGAACTACTTCGTCTTTCTAGAGAAAGTAGGAAGACTTTGAGTGAAGATCTACTTCAGGCAGATTCATGCTTGGCTCAACTCAAGAGTCCTGATAATACTCCAGTGTCATGTCCGCAATGTCATAGTGTGATGGAAGCAATTCCCAATATCACATTTACACAAGAATATATGCTGTTGAAGCATAACAAACATGACAGACCTCTGTGCTACACTGGGTATATTGGATCTACTAAAATTGACAGGATTTATATCGATCCTGGGTCGTCAATTAGCATAATTCTTCAAAGTATGCTAAGACCCCTGAGGATTCCTACTAGTGACCTGACTTACACTAGTACTACGATAGTTGGTTTTAACTCTGGCAAGAGTAAACCACTGGGAAAGATTCGTCTGAAGATTCAGATTGGCGATCTACAAACTATGGTAACTTTCTATGTTATCAACTCAGATGTATCCTATAATATTCTTCTTGGAAGATCGTGGATTCATGAACACAACATTGTGCCTTCAACTCTCCACCAATGCTTCAAGTATGTAGATTCTCAAGGAGTTGTAAAGACTGAGTTTGCTGATATCAATCCCTTCAAGGGTGTCGAAGCCTATTTTTCTGATTTAAGGCTTTATAAACAAGAACATATGAAATAGATATCAGACATAGCTGAAGATCAATCTTTTATTGAAGATCTGTCTATTAATGAAGATCCGCCAGAAGAACAACCTTTGAAGATCATAGTCAAGGGACGAATCCAATCCCAATATGTCAATGATCAACCTTTGGTAATCAAGGTTAAAGGAAGAACTCAAGCTTCATCTGAGGAATCAGTAAATGTTCCTACTAAGAGCCAAGTTCAACCCTTTTGATTAAGGTCAAAGGGCGTACCTCTTGTACGAATGATCCAGAACCACCATTGATTGTCAATCTTGGCAAATCTACGCAGAAGACGGATAATGGTCCACTGATAATTAATCCGAAGCGTAGCAGTCAAATCGTAAATGATGTAAATATTGATCATTCTGTACTTTTTGATATCAATAAAGATTTCCTTTTCGAGTATATGGCTGCCAAGTTTATGGAAAGAATGACTTTATCTACTGATAATCAAAGTCATCAATCTAAAGGTGACATAGAACCAGAAGAAACTTTATACATCAACTATAAAAAAATTCCTTTCCTCTTCAGGTTGATGTTGGACCTTATGCTCAAAAGTTCTTGACATCTTCTCCTTATCTACTTTCGGTAGTTGTTCAATCACAAGCTTGTGTAACTTATAGACGTCATGAAGAATCTTATTTCGTGGTTCCGTCTGATAAGAAAAACAAGCGCCAAATTGTTTTTGGCTTGGCTAGAAATATACCTGTTACTCAGACAGACGATCTGAAAGATAAAGATAAAGAAAGAATCCAAATTGACAAATATAGTCAACAATCCATCAAGATCATTCAGAATATGGGATATGATTTGAAGACTATGCAAGGTCTCAATCAGGGCAAAGGTAGACGACCCGTTATGTGGTGATCCATTTTACCAGAATACTCGTCATGGATTGGGATATGACCCGTCCCATGTGTTTAATGGCGATATACAAGAAGAATTCTCTTCTAATTCATCACAATCATCTGATTCAGAAGAAAACCAATTCATCGAATCGAATATATCTCGTTCCTCATATGATGAATTCGAACGTGTATCTTCAATTTTCCATTAGGATTTATTCTTGAGTTGACCTCCCTTCCTTTCCCATAAAATAGGTTAGGTCATCCACTTCTTTTATCAATATCTGACATATATGCTCATGATGCCTGTCTTCTTAATCTCTAGCTACCAAAGTTTGGTTAAGCTGATTACTTATCTCTTTTAAGAAATTTTTTTATCTTCTATCTTATCAGCTGATATAGAAAGCTGAATTTATTATTTATCACGTTCTTATAACCTCTGAATAAAAATTAAATTTGCTGGCGTTTCCTATCTATCATGTCCATTTGACCTCTGCATAGATATTAATCTACTTTTTTTTGAGTTCTTATATACTATCATGTTCATATTACCTCTGATAGTATTATGCTCTAAAACAGAAAACGCGATTTCATTATCTATCATGTCCATATTACCTCTGGATAGATATAATACGTTGAGTTTGAAAGACTTGTCACGTCCATATTACCTCTGATAAGTGTTTTTTTTTATCTCATACCTATTGTTTAAATTCCAAATAAACGATAGGATAACAAAACAAATCTTTCATTAATTTCTGGTGGAAACACTACAAAATGAATAAGACAAAAGATGACAAAACACTCTCTTAAGGTGGAGTGGAAACATCTTGAAGCAACTTCCTTAATTCTTCTAGCCGCTTGCCACGAGAACTCATAACCTTCTTGGTAGCCTCAGCACGTCAAGCTTCAGGGGTACAAATACAAGAAATTTCAGCGAAAGTGATTATCAGATTATCCTTGGCTTCATCAAGGGTTCTGATGGTCGACTCAGCCCCAAAAGCTTGTTCTTCTAAAATTGAGCTTTGGGTGAGATGTAGATTTCGAGCATCAATCATCTTTTCCTTTTCAGCCTTCAAGCGAGCTAGTTCTGCCTCGACTTCGCGGATTTTGTCATTCTTGCTCTGAATATCTACGTTTAAAGCATCATAAGCCACTCTGTGACCATGCAGTGCAGGTTTTTATGCCAGCCAAAAAGGCTTTCTCTTTGGCAACCTTCAGACTGTGTTCATGGAGAGCTGCATTATATGTAGTCTCCCGAGCAAGATAATCAGCAGTTAAAGTATCATACTCCTCCTGAATGAGGCTTTCAACAGTCTCATTTGATAGCCTGAGATATTCTTCAATAGGCTGCTCAAGGTCCTCCACGATTTTCTCCAATGTTGCAGCTCTCCCAACATCATTGAACATGGCAACATTCTTGATAGTTAGAGCCATTGTCGTCTTCAAAACCTCATAGCTGAGACCCTTATTCAGGACCATCTTTATCAGAGTTGCCAGAGTTTTATAAAAAGTTTCAGTATGAATCTCAACCAGGAGATTCATTTCTATGCTGGAGCTTGGTGTGGCGGCAATATCTAATAAATCTCTTCTTTGGAGGTCGGGAGCAGATGTGGTTGGCACGACAGCAGGATGAGACGAAGTTGTTGCTGTTACTATTGCCATGGCCAAGTTATCCCTAAGAGCTTCAGGGATTGTATCTCCAACACCTATAGCTACCATCGACGTAACAACAGACGGAGTTGGAGCTGTTGTTGTCACTGCTGTTATTTGGTTCCCAAGAACTTCAGGAGCAATGTCTTCAATATCTGTTACTCCAGCCGTTTCTGGAGTTCTGGCGGCGGTGATATTGGTAGATGCGGTGACAATTGCAGGAGCTGGTTCAGGTTCGGTGTTGGTTTATCAAATAATATTGAATCAGCAGCTACAGTAGAAGATGCTATCACTTTCCTGGGTTCAGCACCTTCTTCAACAGTCGGCTCTGCAGGATTTTCTACTGCTTCAGTTGCAGTAAAATCTTCTACAGCTGATTCTTTATGTAAGACCGGTTCTCCTCCAGCAGGTTCATCATCACCTGCAGTGAGGTCTATTGCAGCCTCTTTCTGGTGCTGATCTTCAACATGAGAGGATAGTTCAGGATGTGCTTCTTGATGCTCCACCGCGGGTTTTGTCCTCCCTCTTCATCAGCACCCTCTTCGCTAGAAGAAGAAGTCTCATCAGCAGATTCCTCATTTTCCTCATAAATATCTTCTTCTTGAGGAGGAGAAGCCATAGGCTTTGGTACAATTATGACATCTGCAAAACGAACAAAATAAGTTAATATACAAAATCATGACATATAATTCGTATAAGTTTTGTATAATACTTGGAATATGTGCATTTTTTTCAAGATATGTATCATAATCACCATCCCAGTCATCATCCTCGAAGTCAAGAGCCGGTTCATCTGATGGTATGCGGTCTTGATCAGCGGTGAATACAGTAGTAGCACCCTCTGTAACCTGTGCCTTGGTTGACAAAGATAAACGGAGTGAGGTGCTAAGACGTCCAGGAGACAAAAGTGTTACAGCTCCTGATCCAACTATTGGTAGAGAGGCGAAGATCCTTCTCCTGGATGGACTGAGGAAGAACTGACAAGATGATCCTCTTCAATCAAAGTGTCATCTTCTGGAGTGTGGGTCCTTGGTTTGGAAGGCCCTTTGGTGGTAGATTTTTTCTTCTTCTCTGGAGACTTCAACGGAGAAGCGATAGCTGTGTTCTGATTTCGTTTGCGGGTCTTTCCAATAATTATTGGTCCCACGGATACCTTCCCAGCTCCCCTAGGAATTACTGCCAGAAACTCATCTATAGCGACAGTATTGTCTGGTACGTCTGGGGTTATCCTGATAGGTTCTTCAACATTTCCCTCTTGAGCCCACTGAAGACTTCCTTGCATACTATAACCGTCTTCAAAAGAGCGGATAGATGTATAGAAATGAGCATACGAATGAAGTATGCGTAGCTCAGTTGTACTAGTGGCTGTAGATATGGTGAATCTAGCGCCAGTACATGCAGCTCCGAAATATCTCCATGCTCGTGCACCGTCGATCAGCTTCCATAATGATAGAAGCTAGTGGAAGGATTGCCAACATGAAGTTGGTCATATCCAAACTGACGAACGAACCTACTTGGCAGATAAGGCTCGAATGCACTGTTATCTTCATTCCTGTACATCAGATGAGAGGGTCTGATGTACACTAACCATCGGTAGACAGATCTTGGCAATAAGGCCGATTTATCTGCTCTATCTTCAAATTGCACACCGAGGCAGTCAGCCAGAACTGGTGGTCTGGTGCAGAAGAAATTCCAGCCATGCGAATAATTTAATGCTGCTCGGGTGTCTGCCAATGTCGTATTTCTCCACGTGGATTTACTAAATTTTTAGAGAAAAATCCTAGCTTCATCCTCAGGGCCTGGGGGCAACAAACTACAATTATGGTGTAGTAACCAACCTATCAGATAGGTGAATGGTAACTCTACCCTTGGAAAATTGTGAGGTGCATTATTGATTAGTTCTTCACCAAAAATCCGTAGACCTGCATTTATTCGGCATACCATTGCCGACAACAGGTTAATTCTGTTCTTCAATACCAGACGGACCGCTGGCCACAATACGTTGCGGTGAATCCGGTCCACAGTGCTGATCCCTGGCACGACCCATCTGCGTAGCCATAAGGATAAGTAGCCTGCCAACAAGGCCTTCTTCGACATCTTTTGACTACCCTGCCTCAAGTAGCTTAAAGCTTCAGTCCCCGCAGGGATGTCTCCAGTTTTGGTAGACAGATATCGATCACGAGCTTTTTACGACACCATCAATTCCTGAATTAAATCTGCAGGAATTATAGAGTAAGGCTTGATGACCTGAGTCTTGTCTTCTCGGAACCTGCTTCTCTGTCCTGGACACTCTATTTTTATGATAAAACAGATAAGTTGTCTATTTTGTAATGTATGCCAAATGTGATCCGGTTTCATACATGCTGGTACAAATCAGATAATGGCACATGAGTTCTTCGTAGACTTGCACCAGTTCTGGATTCTTCTCCCGAATTTTTGCCAATTCCCGATTGGAGGGAATATATTCTTCATAGGGGAACTCGCCCGTTGGTAGCTTCAAGATAAACTGCATCTCATGTAGGGCCAGACCCATCTCACCATGTGCAGTTGCGAAAGTTCCTGTCGAACTCATATACAATTCCAATAAAGCCAAGAACAGATTGCCATTCGACGGAATGCCATAACTAGTAGATGCTACTGCTTTATACAAACCAATGTCGTCTAATTCTGTTTAAAGTATTTCATGACCCAGTTGCTGATCTGGATCCAGTTACCACTATAAGGGGTCAGCCACCCTGTTAGCCTAGGGCTGGTCTGAGGATATAAGACTCCTTCCCTTATGAATCTATTTATGAACATGGTAATCTGGACCGGCTGGATGAGAGATGAATCCTCGCTCGGTGTAAACCCAGGCATTAGTCCAGAAAATGGAATAACACCACCACAAGGAGTGCTAACGTGATAACCCATGTCATTCGCTTTCTCCCTTCTAAAAATGATTCTGTCCGGTCTACCATAGCTACTGGGAGTCAAATTCCACAGCATTTGATGGTGATGGCTCGCATGGACGAAAGCAGATATAGGGTAATCCCTGTCCATGTCAGGGAGATACATTACCCTTTCCCAGATCTAAATACCCAAGCCTCTTTTTTGGGATGAGTCTGTGATTTGTAATCTATCGCATCTCCAAATAAGAAAGCTGGTTTCAGAATTGTTGATTATCTAGTGACATCAGTACTTCCCCGTCTATCATGGTTAACAACATCCTATCTCCTTGGGCATATATCAGTTGTGCTCTTTCTGCAGGATACTCAGCGTTTGATTGAGGAAATGTTACATGAGACAGATCCTCCAGATAATTTGAACCCAACATACCAACCGATGAGCCGAAAACTTCTGCGAGAGGGTGAACTTGCAAATCCACTGACAAAAGGACAAAAGAGATCAAATTAGTTGGAAGTTTCATGACTTTTACGCTTACTAAAAGTTGATAAAAGTTCATGAAGTCTTTGTTTTACAAAGTCTCTCAGTGAGTGATGAATTTTACGCTACCACATGTTAATGTGAGCGTAATATAACTTTTTACGCTGGTATGTATGAACATGAGCGTAGTTAAGTTTTACGCTAGCACATTAATTGTGGGCGTAATTCAAACTTTACGCTGACATGTATAACGTGGGCGTGCTCTTTTTATCTTTTACGCTAACACGTACAACGTGGGCGTATATTGTCATTTCAGTTTTTACGCTAACACGTATGACGTAGGCGTAAAAAACTGAAGGTTTGGGTTATCTTTTCCTTCCTCGACGGGTTTTTCCAGCCAAAGAATAGGGTTTTACCCATCATAGGCGGAGCTACAGCCGGGTTGGGTTGTCGGTGTGGTGTTGATGACTGAATAGGAGTTTTTGTATGGTCGGCCGACGACGAATCGACGGCTGGTTTCTTCTCCTTGTTGCTAGCGGCGGATGATTTCTTGGGAGCCATCGGATCAAAATGAGGGTTTCGAAGAAAGACAGGGCAAAGGAATTCGAGATTGCAAAAAGATGAGTAAAAGTGTTTCTCTCTCCGAAGAACCCTATTTATAGGGAAATTTCAAATCGGTTCAAATTCCAGATTTTACGCCGACTGTTGGATATCCCAGCTTTTACGCGGATGACTGTTGCGTATCCCTAATTTTACGCTGACTGGTCAAATCTCAACTTTTACGCTTCTGTTCAAAGTGTTTTGAATTATGAAGACATTCGAAAACTTTGAAGGGGGTCTTGTAGGAGCGTAAAAAGTGCTTCACAGAATGAGTCAAAGTGATAGATCATTCTACTCAAATTGATCTACTTTACGCCGCAGGGAGGTTAAGTACTTTACGCCCAAGGCAAGGCTAATCACTTTTTACGCCTAAAGCAGCCAGGGTCAAGACAATGGTTTTACGCCTAAGATAGGCTAACCCTCTTTTTACGCTGGACAAAGCTGTCAAGGTCTCGCATTTAATGCAAAGTCTGACATGAAGATATTGATGATGGCATATACCACAGATTTCGAAGGAATTTGTTTTATACAGAGACCAATGTAGTTGTTTAGTATGTGGACTGAGCTACTTTACGCTCACACTATGGCTTCTTTTACGCACGGAGATTATATGAGTTTTTACGCTCGAAAGTCAACGTGTGCGTAAAGTCTATTTGGGCTACTTTACGCTCAAGGTTATTTAATAACCACTTTACGCAGGAAATCTATGACAGGACTGTTTTACGCCTAGTCCACTACTTTACGCTCAGAGTACATTGGGGTTGGTTTACGCCCTATTCTTCTTCATCAGTTGAGAACGTGGTCTGCCTACATGGCTTTCATGCCACACATCTCGAAGAACGTGTGTACGTGCATCCTATTCTTACTGAAATGATGGGACACGTGTCAACATATACAGAGGATGACTTCGGTCATGGGTGGCAGTTGTTAGCGTAAAGACGAACTTTTGCTGAGTTTTTACGTACAAGTGCCCTAGTCTATAAATAGACTTATTTTTCTCATAACACATACACAGAGACAGGAGAAAAGACAGAGAGATTAGAACTCAGAGATTTTTGATTCTCTGGAGCATTCTTCTTCAGCCTTTCTTTCAGAACAGAGTGAAGCAAAGCAGGAAAGCATTCAGCCGCACCATCAGTGCCCAAGTGCGTCGATACCTTTCTGGTGACTTAGTTCTTCCAAGTTGTTCATCTTCAAGCAGCGATCTTCATCATCATCGTATGGTCCAAGGAACAAAGTGATCATTTACAGATCAGACTTCTACAGCAATACTTTCCTAGAATCAAATTGTACTTCTTGTACTTCTTCCCGTTTATTTTCAAAATCCGATTTTCAGACATTTTGTTAAGTGAAACAGTAATAACCACTCCGAACATGCAGTAACCGCTCAGATCATGCTTAGGCACGATCTGAAGCAAGTTGCACCACTCGCGCACCCGCGTGCCTTGTACACCGTGCGCAGTACGCGTACTGAGCCACTTGTGCCCCCTGTGCGCCCTGTGCACCCTGCGCCACCCGTACAACTGTGTGCAACTGAGCGCGTAGCTATGCACGCAACTGGGCGTGCTACTGGTCACGTACCTGGTCGCGTAACCTGGCAGTGCACTTGGCCGCTGTCACGCCCCAGAACCAGAATACTGGAGAGCGGGGGAATAACTCAGCAGCTACGTATACGGGTAGATGAATACCGTATAATATGATCAATGCTGTCTAACCAGACGAGGGGGGTGCATACTATAAGAAAGTCTTACTATGGTCACTTCACATCTATTGTCTCAATCATTCAAACAAGAAACAGAAATAGAAAACATGTAAGATAAAGCAGTAAGGCGTTCCAAACGCTTAGTCAAAATGTTCTTAGGATCTGGATTTACAAAACATAGCCAGATGGTATAGTAGCATATACACAATTGTTATCTGCTGCAGTTTGACTTAATTACAATTATGTAAAAGTAAGTGCAAGACAATCCGACTAACATGTCGGTGCCAAACGGCTAAGTATGAAGTAAATAACAAAACGAGCGGTGAAGTAAGGAACCCACTCGAGCCATCCTGCGATCGTTCCCCTAGTATTGACCATCTTGGAGGTAGAAGTAAGCTGGATCCTCGAGGACTGGCTCTTAATCTGGCCATGCAAAACCAGAGAGATTAGACCTCTAATAGCGAGTACCACAAGGGAGCACGATATGAAGGATTAAACCAGTAAGTAAGAGAATATGATAATAGATCTTTGCTATCTACTAGGACTCACACAACATCATGACACTTCGAACCAACCTCCCAACCAAACAAGGACAGAAGTTGGCCCGTCATGTCCTGACATTCTGATCATCTCAGTTAGGCAACAGAGTAGGTACAGTACAAATAAATCATCTTGAACGGCCAATCAACTCCTACGGCTTGCTATTGTGAGTCCCAAGTTACCTTGGAATTATGCAAATAGAGATTCCTCAGTTCTTACTATGTGCGAGCAAGGCTAGTCTATCCAATCAATCAATTACGCCAATCATGTAATTAGACGAGCCCCAGCGGGACGCCCCCGTTAATATATCATGTACAATAATATAAGCAGATACCGTTCCCTGCCCGTATGACAGATTTACAGTATCTGTGGGAACCAGCCGGCCTGTCGGGCATACTAGTCCCAAGAGGGCTGCCATGTAAGAACTCGGGAATCCATTCTCTCCATGCATCATTATTTATTTGACTTAATAGTCTCTACGTTGAGTGAAATCCTATGCCGTGGACCATGGTCATTCAAATGAGTACTTTCGTACGGGGTACGATATGCGCAACTCTACAACGATACCCGTACGGCTAGGTTGTAGGTCTTACATAGCGTAATGCAACTATCAAATCTAACCACAGAGTAATCATGCCTTGACCATAAAGTACACATACTGTTTTTGTAAGATAAATAAATAACTAAATAAATAAATAAATAATTTGAAGCCTGCATGTGTCTGTATGCCAACATTCGGGATCGGCTAATCGATTGCAATAGTTCATTACATGAACGTTTCTCATTCATTCAATTCAATAAGACGACTAGCCAGTCTCTTAGTTCCAACTAGGAACGCATGATCAATTATTAGTCAATATCACAATCATTATCAATGGTGACAAGGCATGAAAATCAAATAGTATTCAATGGAGTCGAGTCTACGACTCCTCAGGGTTAAGTTCCAGTCATACAGGGTATCCATGGATCAATTAAGACACATGACACATTCTACACACCATATGTATTAAAATATTATCATGCCAAGATTATCGAGTTCATGCAAAAAAGGCGTAAGAATATAATAGGAGAATTATCATGCCATCATTAAATGAATAAGTTATAAAACAAATAGAAATACCCAGGTCAGAAAGTCACGCCAACAAGTCTATGCTAAGGCCAACAAGTCACACCAAGTCTAGCAGGTTAGAGTGAGCGTGTAAAGTGATTCACGCTGGCACGCACAGCGTGAGCGTGAAAAGTAATTCACGCACTCATAATCGTGAGCGTGAAAAGTAACTCACGCATACACAGCGTGAGCGTATGAGCGTGAAAAGCGTGATAAGAAATCCACGCACGCACTCAAAGACGTGAGCGTGAAAAATAACTCAAATGTCAGAGGCACGTAAGGTCGTGAGCGTAACTAAATTCATGCTGACACGTACAGACGTGAGCGTGACTAAAAATCCACGCACGCATGTAAAGACGTGAGCGTGACTAAAAATTCATGCTAACACGTAAAGACATGTGCGTGACTCAAAATTCACGCTAACACGTAAATACGTGTGCGTGACTAAAAATTCACGCTGGCACGTAAGAACGTGAGCGTGACTAAAATTCACGTACGTACGTAAGAACGTGAGCGTATCTAACAATTCACGCTAACACGTAAGAACGTGAGCGGACTCAAAATTCACGCTAACACGTAAGACGTGTGCGTGACTGAACCTCCGTTCCAAGCCAGAAATAAAGTTTCTATGGTTCAGAATGGTGTGGAATGAGAAGTTCTGCAACATGAACTATCTATTCCGAAAAGCACGCCAAGTTGGGAGATCAAACCCCTGGACAGCCGAGAAGAAACAAGCCAAAGAAATCAAAAATGCTAAGTACTAAACTCTCTCAGAATCGTGAGAGGAAGAAAAATGAACCATAAAAATGGTTCTCAAGTGGAAGCAAGAAGCAAGATGTACTTGCCTGCTGTTGGTTGGTGGAGAGAGTGATGAGAAGAAGAAGAAGTAATGGAGAAGGAGAGTTATGAGGAGAGAGAAGGAGATGGGGGCTTTAAGTAGGAAGGGTGGTGGTAGGTGGGGGCTTATTGGGTCGGGCTTCATCGGATCCATCCAAGGCCAACCCGAAAATAAAGCAGAGCGGTTAAAAGCAGAAAATAAATGCAGAAATAAAATGCAGGAATAAAATTGCAGGAAATAAAAATACAGATAATTAATTAACATAAAATTAAAGGAATCTAAATACAAGATGATACATGATAAATATTAAATAAATATATATGAGTTGTACATGTATAAAAATACGCATTCTGGGAACGGGGAGTGACATCTCTACTCACCTTAGAAAAATTTCGTCCTCGAAATTTCAAATCCAAACAGGTAGAAATATCGGAGCTAAACTAATACAAGCAATTCTAGTGAGCAAGCAATCATTTTTACCATATCAAAGCAAGTACTATATATGTAAATTCATCAATCCACGATATCAAGTAGCTCTACCCATAAGGTGATAAGCATGAAGAATCAGGGACAAAAGGTATACAGAAAGAGTATACCTTGCGA
>JANAVB010000397.1:7721940-7776940 GCA_029216955.1 Iris pallida
AATTTCAGGCGGATTGAAAATCTCTCGAACCACTCAATAAAATCCTCAAAATTTTACATGCTTGGTGTCAGTCACTAGGCCCCCGTGTCCACCAATTTTTACGACCTGAGTCGCCGTGTCGTGTCCTGTGTCAACTCCGATCAGCAGGGCACTGAACGAGCCAGTGCACAGCATGTCCAACACAGATTTGGACATGACAAGGACACTGATTCGTGCTCAGTCAAGCATGAAATCAATATGTATATAATACAACAAATCTATTTAAATACTTTTCAAAAATATCAATTTTAAACCCTTTGTGGCATTTAATCAAACACACAGCAGTACAACTGATACGTGTCCGTTACGGACACGAAATTGACACGAATCGACACCAAACCTATGTTAGCAGCTAGGGTACTCCTAGGGCTATGTAATCAAGCAAAGAAATCAAATTTAATGGTGATTATGAGGGTTTACCTATTGGTTGAACTTTCAATGAAAAAGCTTCAAAGGGGGAAATCTCCTTGATAGCCAAGATCTCCAAATTGATTCAAACCTGAGATTTCTCTCCATGAACATAAAGTAGGGATTAATTAGAACCTAATGCAAAAGATTTTAGCCAAAAAGGAATTAAATGAGGAGATGATTGGAGAAAATGGCTCTTTACCTCTTTCTTCAAAGCTTGAAAAATTAATAAAAGAGGCAAGAACAAGGAAGAGATTATTTATAGGGAAGGGGGGGGGGAGCCCTAGTGGCTGGTCATAAAGTGAGAAATTAGGGTTAGGGTTTAGTCTAATGGCTATGGGCCTAATTGTACTAGTCATGGAATTAAAATCATAAGTCATTTCACTTAAACATGATTTTCCTATTTCAAACTAATTTCTAAGTGACTAGAATAGGTTAACTTAAGCTAGATTAGGGTCCATACCATGTTAACTTAGGTCACCAAGTCAAGGTCAAAATTTAGGATAGTCCCTTAAGTCACAGCTTAGCAAAAGTCAAAATTAACAATCATCAGTGCAATAAATTATAAAATAATTCAAAGAGACCAAATGACCAAAATACCCTCATGCTCAAAAGTAAAAAAATAAATTATCCTAATGACATGGTTAGGCTCTAGGTCAGACAGTCTCTCAGGTTACACTAGCAAGGTATCAAAATCACAAGCCATGACTTAAAACAGTTTTAAATTGATTTAAAAATTACCAAAATCATAATGTGATATAAATACAAATAAATAATAATTATAAAACAAAATTTTAAAAATACCCTCATTCGAGAAACTGGTGTTACAACTAAGCCTTGAATTCTGCATCATAGCTGAAATTCTTTCCACTCACATAATATAGTTACATGTGCTTCTGGTATACATTAAAGGCCCTGTGCCAGCCTGGTTTCAGTGTATAATTTTGGGCGTCTATAAGTTTACCCTCAAGTGACGGCCTGATATCTCTTTGTCCATACACTATAGGTGAGTTCATTATTAAAGAGACATGGCATGAAGCGCTTTTCACTTCCCTTACGGTGCTATGTCGCTATGACATGGCTTAAATTTGAGACCTTACCCCGTACCGGAAACCTCATCGTAGTGTCATACTACTGTAGCATGAGGCAACCGCCTCTTTGTAGTGCCAAACTACCCAGCATGAAGCCTTAGGCTCCTTTGTGATGTTACGCCGCAACGACATGGCTTGCAAGGTCGAGGCTTTATCCCTAACCGAGTACCTCATTGTGGTGTCGTGCCACTGTATGAAGAACTCCTCCTCTTTGTAGTGCTGACTATCCCGCTCTTTATTTTAACATATAGCATTAGGCTACTACCTTTGCGGTGCTACGGCGCTGTGACTTGGCTAGCAAAGCCGAGGAATTACCCCATGCCTGGGAACCTCATGGTGGAGTCACCCCACAGTAACATAGAGTTTTACTCCTTGTAGTGTTGTTCTACTGTGCTTCCTATAAAGCACACCAGGCATTCACTTTGCCTGATAACTCATTAAGGCATTTAAGCCAACCTTTCACAGGATCTATTTTCTGCAGAAAACAACAGTGGTTGTAGGTCCGTAACCTCTCCATACCCAATAGAACATGTACCCAATAGAACATGTACCCACCGTTCCTGATATTCTTTCGATTAGTGGTCCTCCCTTGAACCAAAAGCTAGATGCCTAGTAGATTTTTCTTTGAACTATTAGCATAAAACTTTATGGTAGAAATACAATAATACAATATCAGAATGCCTTCAAGCCCATTTTATAAGCTGTGTCATTGATTAGATGGCGCTTGAGGCCCTTGGTGAATGGATCCGCCAGGTTCTCCTGACTCCGAACATCAATCACTGCAATAACACCCCTCTTGATGAGATCGTGTACTGCCCTGTGCTTCAACCGCACAGTCTTCTTCTTTTCGTTGAAGAGGTCATTTTGTCGCTGCTGCAGTCGCCTGGTTGTCGCAGTATATCGATATCGCCGGTATTTGCACCCCAACCACTGGAAGATCATACATGAGCTCCCGAAGCCATTCTGCTTCCTCGGCTGCGGTATCAAGTACAAAGAACTCAGATTCTATGGATGACCGCGAGAGCATAGTCTGCTTCTTCGACTTCCACGATATAACAGCTCCACCTATAGTAAAAATGAATCCACCTGTGGACCTCTCGCTCTCCACCTCTGAGCACCAGCTGGCATCACTGAAGCCTTCCACTACCGGCAGATCTCTGTTGTAGTACAGTGCATATGTCTGAGTTTTTTTGAGATATCTCATAACCCGTTTCACAGCTTTCCGATGTTCAACACCTGGGTTGCTCGTGAAATAACTCAGCATTCCCACGATGAAAGCTATGTCAGGCCTTGTGGCAGTAGTAGCATACATCAAACTCCCGATTATACTTGCATACTCCAGCTGCCTGACGCTTTCTCCTGAATTAGGCTTCAGCTTCATATCACACCTGTATGGCGTATCGATCCCTGGAAGATCTCGATACCCATAATGAGTGATTATTTTCTCAATATAATGAGACTGTGACAGCGATAGTCCAGTGTCTGTCCGGATGATCTTGATCCCTAAGATCACATCAGCTTCCCCAAGTCCTTTATACTGAACTTGCTCGAGATGAATTTTATTATCTCTGTGACATAACCCATATTCGTACCTAGGATAAGCATGTCGTCTACGTACAGACAAATGATCACACCTCTTCCATCAGCGAACTTCGTGTAAACACATTTGTTCGTCTCGCTGACCATATAGCCATTTGATCTTATAACTTTGTCAAATTTCTCATGCCACATCTTGGGAGCCTGTTTAAGACCGTACAAAGATTTTACCAACTTGTAGACTTTGTCTTCAAGTCCCTTGACGACAAATCCCTCTAGTTTTGTATGTAAATCTCTTCGGTCAGCTCGCCATTTAGGAAAGCCATTTTCACATCCATCTGATGTATCACCATCTTATGTATTGCTGCAAGAGCAATCAACATTCTGATGGTGGTCATCTGGGCTACTGGAGCATACGTGTCAAAGTAGTCAATCCTCTGCTTCTGAGAAAATCCCTTGGCTACCAACCTAGCCTTGAACTTGTCAATAGTTCCGTCTGCTTTCATCTTTTTCTTGAAGATCCATTTGCATCCGATGGATTTTGCTCCTTCAGGAAGATCAACCAACACCCAAGTGTTATTTGAGGTGATGGAATCAATTTTAATGTCAATCGCCTCCTTCCAGAAAACTGTATCTCTGGTCTTCATCGTCTCATCATAGGTAAGCGGATCTGCTTTCACATGATAGGTGACAAAGTCACTTTCGAAGTCCTTCGGTCTTCTCATACGCTTAGCTGACAGCTCATCTTGTTCTGGTTCAATCGTTGTTTCAACAATAACATCTTCTTAGACCACATCTTCATTGAGGACTTCAGTTTCTTGTGCACCCTCATTGTTCTCCGGTACATCCGTAAGAACAATATTCTTGTGCCTTGCAAATTTGTCTTCAAAATATTCTATGTCGCGATATTCAATGATATGATTTGACTTAATATCAAGAAATCTCCGAACATCACTCTTCTCGGCATACCCCAAGAAGATCGTCTTAGTAGTCCTTGTCCCAAGCTTCTGTATCTTCAGATCTGGAAGCTTGACATATGTCATATACCCCCACACTCGAATGATATTCAAGTTAGGTATGACCTTGAACCAGAGTTCATGAAGAGTAATGTCTGAAGTTGCATGAGGCACTCTATTTAAAATAAAAGTGGTCGTCAATGCAGCTTTTCCCCAAAAGAATTTAGGAAGACCCACAGTCAACAGTATTAAGTTAATTATTTCTGTTAACGTTCTGTTCTTTCTCTCTTCTACTCCGTTTGATTGAGGAGAGTACGAAGCCGTAGTCTCGTTGACAATTCCATGTTCTTTGCAGAACGATGCGAATTCATGAGACCTGTACTCCCCTCCTCGATCACTTCTTATTCTTTTAAGTTGTTGTCCAGTCTGCCGCTCAGCTTCGGCTCTGAACTCCTTGAACTTCTCGAATGCTTCATCTTTAGCTTTCAGCAAGTAGACGAACTCATACTTAGAGAAGCCATCGATGAAGGTTATGAAATAATTCATCCCGGCCTTTGTAGAGAATTGTTTGAAGTCACAGATATCGGAGTGTACCAACTCCAGAAAATTTGTACTTCGATTAACCCAAGGAAAGGGTTTCCTTGTGATCTTTGTTTGAGCACAAACTTCACATTTCTCTACCTTACCACCATACTTGGAGATAAGTCCTAGACTAGACATTCTGTTTATTCGTTTACAATGAACATATCCTAGTCTATTATGCCACAACTCAAAAGTATAAGCAGAAAAAGTAATTACATTAATAACATTGGTTACATTGGACTGATTTAGAAGCTGAATTTTGAACATTCCTTCGGTATAAAAAGCTTTTCCGAAATATGTTACCTTGATAGACATCACCATCTGGGCAGAATTGATGTCCATCCTGAGGCCTTCGTTACAGAGTAGGCCTCCTGAGATCAGGTTCTTGGAGATAGCAAGTATGTGCTTCACGCCTTGAAGCGTCAGAGACTTGCCAGAAGTCAGCTTCAACACCACCGTCCCAATCCCGAGCACTTCAGCTTGTGCCTGGTTCACCACCATAACCACTTCAGAAGTAGGTGTGTATGTGGTGAACCACTCCTTGCTGAAGCAGACATGGCATGTGGCTCCAGTGTCTACCCACCAGTCAAAGTCAGTCCCTACCGCATCAACCTGCACAATCATAGCAACAACGTCAGTGATCATAGATACCTTACTAGGCTCTCCGTGCTCTGATTGCTTGGTCTTTGCTTTGCATTCATTCTTGAAGTGGCCCTTCTTGCCACACTTGAAACAAGGCATCTGAGACTTTGCCTTCTTTTGCTTGAAGGAAGTCCCCTTCACGATCAGATTGTTAGGGTCCTTCTTCTTGCTGTGGGAAGCCGTATGCTTTCCCCTTGGTTCCTTGGTATGAACCAGATTGGCATTAGCCATTTTCTTGGACAGTGCATCGACCTTCAGTTGAGCCCTCATCTGGTCCTCAACATAGATTTCCTGCAAGAGATCTTCAAGGCTGATCTCAAGCTTCTTCCTATGCATGTTTGCATAGAACTTACTCCACCCAGCGGGGAGCTTTGAGACAATCCCTTCAACAAAAAACTTGTCGAAAAGGGGCATCGTCTTGTCTTCCAACTTCTGTCGCAGCTTCAGGAATTCCTTTACCTGCGGCAGCATGGACTTCTCGTCCTCAAAGAGCCATTTGTGATATTTTTTAACCACAAATATCTTGCTCCTGTTTTTGTCTTCTTCATACAGTTTCTCTAGAGACTCCCATATGTCTCTGGCAATAGGTTTCTTACTGTAGGATTCTACTAGGGAATCCTCCATAGCATTCAGGATAAGCAGACTGCAAATGCTATTCTTCCTTCTCCACTTGGCCGGAAGTTTAGTAGCCGTAGTGATTGCGGCAGCAGACCCAGTATCTGGAACAGTAGGTTCCTCTTCAAGAAGCACGTGATCAACGTCTCTGAGTTAAAGCGTGAGATAAACCTTCCTCTTTTAGACTTGATAATGCACTCCATCAAACTTTTTTAACTTACAAAAGTCAGTATTAAGGAGGTAAAGCATTAGAGTTTTCCATCGTAGCAATATAGCTTTGATATTGTTAGTGCCGGGACACAATTTTTCGATAAAAAATTGAGGAAAATGAAACAATTGTAAGAACAGTGATCCAACGCAACACTTCTAGGAAGGTTGTGCAAGTATAACGAAGATCTAAGAAGATCTCGTTACAGCAGCATATGATATTACGAGAATCTAAGAAGATTTCATAATCCACAGCAGCGAAAAAGATGACAGACGATAGATGAAAAACTCCTTGCTGGGTGAATGATCACCATTGCTCAAAGCTATATTCGCCCCACACGAATAGCTTCCAGGAACCAGCAAGTTCGTCGGAGAACTTTGGAACACTTCTGCTCTTCTGACTCCTCAGATCGTACACGGACTCCCGTACAAAAGCAACGCTGGTGCAAAGCTTCTCTTCTCTCTCACAGCCTTTGTTTACTTGTGTTAAGAAACACTTGTAAACTTTCGTAACTCTCTGAATATGTCATGTATCTTCTGCCTGTGAGAGAGAGGAGACCTTTTATAGGCCCGAGTAGCAACTTTCCAGTTAGCACAACATTCGGGACGTGGTAATTGCAGGAGCATAAAAAGTGCTTCACAGAATGAGTCAAAGTGATAGATCATTCTACTCAAATTGATCTACTTTACGCCACAGGGAGGTTAAGTACTTTACGCCCAAGGCAAGGCTAATCGCTTTTTACGCCTAAAGCAGCCAGGGTCAAGACAATGGTTTTACGCCTAAGATAGGCTAACCCTCTTTTTACGCTGGATAAAGCTGTCAAGGTCTCGCATTTAATGCAAAGTCTGACATGAAGATATTGATGATGGCATATACCACAGATTTCGAAGGGATTTGTTTTATACAGAGGCCAATGTTGTCGTTTAGTATGTGGACTGAGCTACTTTACGCTCATACTATGGCTTCTTTTACGTACGGAGATTATATGAGTTTTTACGCTCGAAAGTCGACGTGTGCGTAAAGTCTATTTGGGCTATTTTATGCTCAAGGTTATTTAATAACCACTTTACGCGGGAAATCTATGACAGGGCTGTTTTACGCCTAGTCCACTACTTTACGCTCAGAGTACATTGTGGTTGGTTTACGCCCTATTCTTCTTCATCAGTTAAGAACGTGGTCTGCCTACATGGCTTTTATGCCACACATCTCGAAGAACGTGTGTACGTGCATCCTATTCTTACTAAAATGATGGGACACGTGTCAACATATACAGAGGATGACTTCGGTCATGGGTGGCAGTTGTTAGCGTAAAGACGGAACTTTTGCTGAGTTTTTACGCACAAGTGCCCAAGTCTATAAATAGACTTATTTTCTCATAACACACACACACAGAGACAGGAGAAAAGACAGAAAGATTAGAACTCAGAGATTTTTGATTCTCTGGAGCATTCTTCTTCAGCCTTTCTTTCAGAATAGAGTGAAGCAAAGCAGAAAAGCATTCGGCCGCACCATCAGTGCCCAAGTGCGTCAATACCTTTCTGGTGACTTAGTTCTTCCAAGTTGTTCATCTTCAAGCAGCGATCTTCATCATCATCGTATGGTCCAAGGAACAAAGTGATCATTTATAGATCAGACTTCTACAGCAATACTTTCCTAGAATCAAATTTGTACTTCTTGTACTTCTTCCCGTTTTATTTTCAAAATCCGATTTCCAGGCATTTTGTTAAGTGAAACAAAAATGACGACTCTGCTGGGGATGACCTTCTCCTCTGACGAGGAGGCAATTGCTCAATACGATGATGTGTCGATTGGATCGACAAAGAAGACTCTGGTTGTACACTTCGACCAGACTGCTTATGAAGGGATGCTCCGAACTGGGGGTGGTTCTCGCTACTCCAATGTTCAAAAATCTCGCAAAGCACGAAAAGTTTGGATTCCTAAATCCAAAATAGCTTCTGATCTCTCTGTTGCTGCTAGTGGCAACGAAATTCTTCCCACTCCTGTCGTAGGGGCTCCCATTCGTAACGAGGCAGTCCTTACTCCAGAGTTGCACTTAAAGTGTGACGATTTATCTCCCGTTTGTAACGGTAAAGATAATCAGGTTTCACGCCCACTGCGTAAGAACCAGGTTTTACGTTCAATGGGTAAAAACCAACTTTTACGCTCAGTACATAAAGATGAGTCTCCCATTTGTAATGGGACAGACTCTAACGATTGTGCTTCTGGGTGTAAGAATCAGTCTCCCGTCGGTGACGTGGTAGGCTCAAATAAATTATGCTCCTCGTGTAAAACAAAATTTCCCGTCTGTGACGTGGTAGATAACCAATTTTTACACTCTACGCGTAAAGGTAAATCTCCTGTCTTTGACATTGTAGATAAAATTCGCAATGATATTTTTACATCTAATATGAATGTACCTAAACGAGTACAGCGTAAAAATGATGTTGGTAAAGCTTCAGTTCTATACCAACAACCTTTTTATACTGCTCTACGCAAATTACCAAATCTATAAATTACACGCAATGAAAATGGAGTCCTTCGTGCTAAAAAATCTCAAGATTTACGCACACAACTACAAATGCGTAGAAATGTACACTTTGGTTCTGCGAATGCAGCCAGTAATCTTCTTTATACACAAGGGACTAAATATTTTTCTACCCCTAATGTAATAAAGAAGACTACTCCCTCCACTCCTTCTGACTTACGTGAATTGCTAATACAAAAGCATAAGAATAGACAATCTCCGGTGACATTTCTCCAAGAAAAACATCATTTTGATTATCACCAGGTTGTAATCAATTATTGTTGTTCGGCTTCAAAACGGTCAGTTTTTGATCGATTGAGTTTTAATGTGTCTCAACAACAAACTGAAGATCAAGAACATGAGTCATCATATGTGTCAGTGAACATGGCATCTCATACTAACAGAGGACGACGTCCAAGGCAAAATACGTCCCAAACCCCAGGTCAGCAACAGTTCAACAGACTTCTTGATTCTTTTGAGGGAGTATATCAAAACACTCGATCAAGAAGACAAAGACAAATGCAGACTTCTGATTCAGAAGCTGGGGGTACTCAATCTTTTGAGTTCGAGACTGACAGTGTCGATTCATACTTCTATACTGATCCTTTTATATCTTCAAGAGAGGTTGAATCCTACGCTGTCGGAGATGAACCAGAGACCTCATCTGTTAATACAGAACTACATCTCACTGCCGTTGAGCAATCACTGAAAGACATGCTTAACATGGTGCAAAACATGCATCAGATAATATTGAATCAGCAGACTGCTCAGACGACAGTAATAGCACCAGTACCAGTAGCAGCACAAACTTAAGATAGACAAGGGGCTGATATACCTTTGAATGTTCAGGAGCCTGCTGTTAATCAAAATTCTGCATCTCCAGATCCTATTATGCCAGAAGATGTACCATCTCCGGTGGGGATTACGGTACATCCAACAACTATTCAATCAAATGTGCTTCCGCAAACTAGTGAGGCCATTCAAGCAGTGCATGAACTCAAAGCACAGTTTGAAGTCTTGAGGCACAAGGATCAACTCCAGAGGTTAGGGATTAAGCAACCTTATCCTCCTCATTCGAATGACGTACCCTTTCCACCAAAATTCAAGCCACAATCCATGGTATTGTTTGATGGCAGGTCTTCTCCTAGTCAATATATTAATTATTTTGATATTATGACTATACACCTGCAGAAAATGATGCTCTTCTCACTCGAGTGTTCATTGGTTGCTTGACGAGTTCGGCTTATGATTGGTATCGAAGTTTACCCGACAATTGTATTTCGTCTTTCGACAAATTTAAGGCAATATTTCTCTCCCGCTTCTATGAAGGAGGTATGGACATGAATATGTCCTCCTTGATAGAAATCAAGCAAAAGGAGAAAGAAGATACTCGGACGTTCATTGAACGTTTCCGGCACGCGACTTTAAAGATGTCCCCTGGTATGCCAGATTCAGCGCTGATTGATACATGTAAGATGAATCTGTGACCATCTATTGCTGTCTTCACGTTTTCCCAATTCACAGATTGGGCTTCATTTATCATAGCAGCAGTTTCCGCCGAGACCATTGGTAGGTTGGCTCGTGAACATGGGATGATTTTTGCCTCAGATGATAGAGGAAAGAAAAGTAATCCTGGTAATAATTCTGGCAATCGTAATGTGAAAGGAAAAGATACCCTCATGGTTAATCTTTCCAAGAATAAAATGACGCCGAATAGTCAGGAATCTTCCAGGCCAAAGGAAGAATACTCTTTTGATAAGAGTGATATCCCAAGGATATTTCAATGTCTGGTAAAGAGTGGCAAACTTCAGATTCCAAAGCCAAAGAGGCCTAATGAGGTGAATCTAACTGACAATCCCAAATATTATATCTATCATAGATACATTAATCATCCTACCAGTGCTTGCTATGTCCTGAAAAAGAAAATCCAGGAACTGATAAATGGCGGTGCTATTGCCTTAACTAATGATGACCGTACGGTTACAACCAATATGGTTTCTCTTCAATTCGGGGATTTTCCTCCACAGCAAGTAGCAGATGGAATCATCCCAATCTCGAAGGCGACGATGAAGATTGTAAATATCCCACCTCCTAGAGAAGAAAATGACGGATTGCTGCCTTTTACCTTAAAAAATGGTAAAATTATGTGGGTACATCCTGACTTAATACCTGAATTGGAAAATGAAAGTAAAACTTCAAAATCCAAGAAAGGCAAAAAGTCAAAACCTACAACATGATTTCTCATGTTATTCCAGATCCTGACGATTCAGATTATCTATGGGATGGCACTCCTTTGGAAGATAGACTAAGAGGATTGAACATATGTCCTTCAAGTCTAGCTTCTCGTACCAAACTCAAGCTTACTCATCAGCAGTGGTTAGCTATGAATAGTATTCCTTTATACCAGGCACAACAAGTCTTCGTTGCTTACGAAAAAGCTCCTACAGGGATTTTTCCTCGTGTCCCGAATCCTTCTCCTCCTGTAGTTACAGAGACATCTATTCTTCATTCTCCTGTGGATACAGAGATCTCTTCTTCTGCCTCTGTGGAACCATTTGTTAAAAGTCTGCTGCCCATTCATCTATACAGTCAGTAATCTGTCCTTCTCATGAAGAAAATGGGTTATGACTTTCAGAAGGCAGAAGGTTTGAATTATGATAAAGGAATACGACTTCCTTTACAAATTCAAAATCAAAAATCTACTGTTGGATTGGGTTCTGAAATTCTTCACGACAAACCTTACAAGAAAAAGGCTAAAGGAAGGAAGACTAAATCCTGTAATATGGTACTTCCTTCTCTTGAGTCTGAAGAAGAAACTTTTACTGGTACAAGATCCGAAAAGGAGTACCATAAAGATTATGAGGGATCTTCCAAAGAAGCAGAAGATGTAGTGGAAACACTATCAGCTCAACCTTCTCCTGTTCCTGCTAAACCCTCGGTGGTTGAAAAAGGAAAACAGAAAGCAGTACGTTTTAACGTTCCATTGAACTCTGCTTCCATTCAGGGGGTGGTGATGAAACCTTATAAATTTGATATTCTAGCTCAGTTAGCCAATACTCCAGCTAGACTATCCATATTTGAACTACTTCGTCTTTCTAGAGAAAGTAGGAAGACTTTGAGTGAAGATCTACTTCAGGCAGATTCATGCTTGGCTCAACTCAAGAGTCCTGATAATACTCCAGTGTCATGTCCGCAATGTCATAGTGTGATGGAAGCAATTCCCAATATCACATTTACACAAGAATATATGCTGTTGAAGCATAACAAACATGACAGACCTCTGTGCTACACTGGGTATATTGGATCTACTAAAATTGACAGGATTTATATCGATCCTGGGTCGTCAATTAGCATAATTCTTCAAAGTATGCTAAGACCCCTGAGGATTCCTACTAGTGACCTGACTTACACTAGTACTACGATAGTTGGTTTTAACTCTGGCAAGAGTAAACCACTGGGAAAGATTCGTCTGAAGATTCAGATTGGCGATCTACAAACTATGGTAACTTTCTATGTTATCAACTCAGATGTATCCTATAATATTCTTCTTGGAAGATCGTGGATTCATGAACACAACATTGTGCCTTCAACTCTCCACCAATGCTTCAAGTATGTAGATTCTCAAGGAGTTGTAAAGACTGAGTTTGCTGATATCAATCCCTTCAAGGGTGTCGAAGCCTATTTTTCTGATTTAAGGCTTTATAAACAAGAACATATGAAATAGATATCAGACATAGCTGAAGATCAATCTTTTATTGAAGATCTGTCTATTAATGAAGATCCGCCAGAAGAACAACCTTTGAAGATCATAGTCAAGGGACGAATCCAATCCCAATATGTCAATGATCAACCTTTGGTAATCAAGGTTAAAGGAAGAACTCAAGCTTCATCTGAGGAATCAGTAAATGTTCCTACTAAGAGCCAAGTTCAACCCTTTTTGATTAAGGTCAAAGGGCGTACCTCTTGTACGAATGATCCAGAACCACCATTGATTGTCAATCTTGGCAAATCTACGCAGAAGACGGATAATGGTCCACTGATAATTAATCCGAAGCGTAGCAGTCAAATCGTAAATGATGTAAATATTGATCATTCTGTACTTTTTGATATCAATAAAGATTTCCTTTTCGAGTATATGGCTGCCAAGTTTATGGAAAGAATGACTTTATCTACTGATAATCAAAGTCATCAATCTAAAGGTGACATAGAACCAGAAGAAACTTTATACATCAACTATAAAAAAAATTCCTTTCCTCTTCAGGTTGATGTTGGACCTTATGCTCAAAAGTTCTTGACATCTTCTCCTTATCTACTTTCGGTAGTTGTTCAATCACAAGCTTGTGTAACTTATAGACGTCATGAAGAATCTTATTTCGTGGTTCCGTCTGATAAGAAAAACAAGCGCCAAATTGTTTTTGGCTTGGCTAGAAATATACCTGTTACTCAGACAGACGATCTGAAAGATAAAGATAAAGAAAGAATCCAAATTGACAAATATAGTCAACAATCCATCAAGATCATTCAGAATATGGGATATGATTTGAAGACTATGCAAGGTCTCAATCAGGGCAAAGGTAGACGACCCGTTATGTGGTGATCCATTTTACCAGAATACTCGTCATGGATTGGGATATGACCCGTCCCATGTGTTTAATGGCGATATACAAGAAGAATTCTCTTCTAATTCATCACAATCATCTGATTCAGAAGAAAACCAATTCATCGAATCGAATATATCTCGTTCCTCATATGATGAATTCGAACGTGTATCTTCAATTTTCCATTAGGATTTATTCTTGAGTTGACCTCCCTTCCTTTCCCATAAAATAGGTTAGGTCATCCACTTCTTTTATCAATATCTGACATATATGCTCATGATGCCTGTCTTCTTAATCTCTAGCTACCAAAGTTTGGTTAAGCTGATTACTTATCTCTTTTAAGAAATTTTTTTATCTTCTATCTTATCAGCTGATATAGAAAGCTGAATTTATTATTTATCACGTTCTTATAACCTCTGAATAAAAATTAAATTTGCTGGCGTTTCCTATCTATCATGTCCATTTGACCTCTGCATAGATATTAATCTACTTTTTTTTGAGTTCTTATATACTATCATGTTCATATTACCTCTGATAGTATTATGCTCTAAAACAGAAAACGCGATTTCATTATCTATCATGTCCATATTACCTCTGGATAGATATAATACGTTGAGTTTGAAAGACTTGTCACGTCCATATTACCTCTGATAAGTGTTTTTTTTTATCTCATACCTATTGTTTAAATTCCAAATAAACGATAGGATAACAAAACAAATCTTTCATTAATTTCTGGTGGAAACACTACAAAATGAATAAGACAAAAGATGACAAAACACTCTCTTAAGGTGGAGTGGAAACATCTTGAAGCAACTTCCTTAATTCTTCTAGCCGCTTGCCACGAGAACTCATAACCTTCTTGGTAGCCTCAGCACGTCAAGCTTCAGGGGTACAAATACAAGAAATTTCAGCGAAAGTGATTATCAGATTATCCTTGGCTTCATCAAGGGTTCTGATGGTCGACTCAGCCCCAAAAGCTTGTTCTTCTAAAATTGAGCTTTGGGTGAGATGTAGATTTCGAGCATCAATCATCTTTTCCTTTTCAGCCTTCAAGCGAGCTAGTTCTGCCTCGACTTCGCGGATTTTGTCATTCTTGCTCTGAATATCTACGTTTAAAGCATCATAAGCCACTCTGTGACCATGCAGTGCAGGTTTTATGCCAGCCAAAAAGGCTTTCTCTTTGGCAACCTTCAGACTGTGTTCATGGAGAGCTGCATTATATGTAGTCTCCCGAGCAAGATAATCAGCAGTTAAAGTATCATACTCCTCCTGAATGAGGCTTTCAACAGTCTCATTTGATAGCCTGAGATATTCTTCAATAGGCTGCTCAAGGTCCTCCACGATTTTCTCCAATGTTGCAGCTCTCCCAACATCATTGAACATGGCAACATTCTTGATAGTTAGAGCCATTGTCGTCTTCAAAACCTCATAGCTGAGACCCTTATTCAGGACCATCTTTATCAGAGTTGCCAGAGTTTTATAAAAAGTTTCAGTATGAATCTCAACCAGGAGATTCATTTCTATGCTGGAGCTTGGTGTGGCGGCAATATCTAATAAATCTCTTCTTTGGAGGTCGGGAGCAGATGTGGTTGGCACGACAGCAGGATGAGACGAAGTTGTTGCTGTTACTATTGCCATGGCCAAGTTATCCCTAAGAGCTTCAGGGATTGTATCTCCAACACCTATAGCTACCATCGACGTAACAACAGACGGAGTTGGAGCTGTTGTTGTCACTGCTGTTATTTGGTTCCCAAGAACTTCAGGAGCAATGTCTTCAATATCTGTTACTCCAGCCGTTTCTGGAGTTCTGGCGGCGGTGATATTGGTAGATGCGGTGACAATTGCAGGAGCTGGTTCAGGTTTCGGTGTTGGTTTATCAAATAATATTGAATCAGCAGCTACAGTAGAAGATGCTATCACTTTCCTGGGTTCAGCACCTTCTTCAACAGTCGGCTCTGCAGGATTTTCTACTGCTTCAGTTGCAGTAAAATCTTCTACAGCTGATTCTTTATGTAAGACCGGTTCTCCTCCAGCAGGTTCATCATCACCTGCAGTGAGGTCTATTGCAGCCTCTTTCTGGTGCTGATCTTCAACATGAGAGGATAGTTCAGGATGTGCTTCTTGATGCTCCACCGCGGGTTGTTGTCCTCCCTCTTCATCAGCACCCTCTTCGCTAGAAGAAGAAGTCTCATCAGCAGATTCCTCATTTTCCTCATAAATATCTTCTTCTTGAGGAGGAGAAGCCATAGGCTTTGGTACAATTATGACATCTGCAAAACGAACAAAATAAGTTAATATACAAAATCATGACATATAATTTCGTATAAGTTTTGTATAATACTTGGAATATGTGCATTTTTTTCAAGATATGTATCATAATCACCATCCCAGTCATCATCCTCGAAGTCAAGAGCCGGTTCATCTGATGGTATGCGGTCTTGATCAGCGGTGAATACAGTAGTAGCACCCTCTGTAACCTGTGCCTTGGTTGACAAAGATAAACGGAGTGAGGTGCTAAGACGTCCAGGAGACAAAAGTGTTACAGCTCCTGATCCAACTATTGGTAGAGAGGCCGAAGATCCTTCTCCTGGATGGACTGAGGAAGAACTGACAAGATGATCCTCTTCAATCAAAGTGTCATCTTCTGGAGTGTGGGTCCTTGGTTTGGAAGGCCCTTTGGTGGTAGATTTTTTCTTCTTCTCTGGAGACTTCAACGGAGAAGCGATAGCTGTGTTCTGATTTCGTTTGCGGGTCTTTCCAATAATTATTGGTCCCACGGATACCTTCCCAGCTCCCCTAGGAATTACTGCCAGAAACTCATCTATAGCGACAGTATTGTCTGGTACGTCTGGGGTTATCCTGATAGGTTCTTCAACATTTCCCTCTTGAGCCCACTGAAGACTTCCTTGCATACTATAACCGTCTTCAAAAGAGCGGATAGATGTATAGAAATGAGCATACGAATGAAGTATGCGTAGCTCAGTTGTACTAGTGGCTGTAGATATGGTGAATCTAGCGCCAGTACATGCAGCTCCGAAATATCTCCATGCTCGTGCACCGTCGATCAGCTTTCCATAATGATAGAAGCTAGTGGAAGGATTGCCAACATGAAGTTGGTCATATCCAAACTGACGAACGAACCTACTTGGCAGATAAGGCTCGAATGCACTGTTATCTTCATTCCTGTACATCAGATGAGAGGGTCTGATGTACACTAACCATCGGTAGACAGATCTTGGCAATAAGGCCGATTTATCTGCTCTATCTTCAAATTGCACACCGAGGCAGTCAGCCAGAACTGGTGGTCTGGTGCAGAAGAAATTCCAGCCATGCGAATAATTTAATGCTGCTCGGGTGTCTGCCAATGTCGTATTTCTCCACGTGGATTTACTAAATTTTTAGAGAAAAATCCTAGCTTCATCCTCAGGGCCTGGGGGCAACAAACTACAATTATGGTGTAGTAACCAACCTATCAGATAGGTGAATGGTAACTCTACCCTTGGAAAATTGTGAGGTGCATTATTGATTAGTTCTTCACCAAAAATCCGTAGACCTGCATTTATTCGGCATACCATTGCCGACAACAGGTTAATTCTGTTCTTCAATACCAGACGGACCGCTGGCCACAATACGTTGCGGTGAATCCGGTCCACAGTGCTGATCCCTGGCACGACCCATCTGCGTAGCCATAAGGATAAGTAGCCTGCCAACAAGGCCTTCTTCGACATCTTTTGACTACCCTGCCTCAAGTAGCTTAAAGCTTCAGTCCCCGCAGGGATGTCTCCAGTTTTGGTAGACAGATATCGATCACGAGCTTTTTACGACACCATCAATTCCTGAATTAAATCTGCAGGAATTATAGAGTAAGGCTTGATGACCTGAGTCTTGTCTTCTCGGAACCTGCTCTTCTCTGTCCTGGACACTCTATTTTTATGATAAAACAGATAAGTTGTCTATTTTGTAATGTATGCCAAATGTGATCCGGTTTCATACATGCTGGTACAAATCAGATAATGGCACATGAGTTCTTCGTAGACTTGCACCAGTTCTGGATTCTTCTCCCGAATTTTTGCCAATTCCCGATTGGAGGGAATATATTCTTCATAGGGGAACTCGCCCGTTGGTAGCTTCAAGATAAACTGCATCTCATGTAGGGCCAGACCCATCTCACCATGTGCAGTTGCGAAAGTTCCTGTCGAACTCATATACAATTCCAATAAAGCCAAGAACAGATTGCCATTCGACGGAATGCCATAACTAGTAGATGCTACTGCTTTATACAAACCAATGTCGTCTAATTCTGTTTAAAGTATTTCATGACCCAGTTGCTGATCTGGATCCAGTTACCACTATAAGGGGTCAGCCACCCTGTTAGCCTAGGGCTGGTCTGAGGATATAAGACTCCTTCCCTTATGAATCTATTTATGAACATGGTAATCTGGACCGGCTGGATGAGAGATGAATCCTCGCTCGGTGTAAACCCAGGCATTAGTCCAGAAAATGGAATAACACCACCACAAGGAGTGCTAACGTGATAACCCATGTCATTCGCTTTCTCCCTTCTAAAAATGATTCTGTCCGGTCTACCATAGCTACTGGGAGTCAAATTCCACAGCATTTGATGGTGATGGCTCGCATGGACGAAAGCAGATATAGGGTAATCCCTGTCCATGTCAGGGAGATACATTACCCTTTTCCCAGATCTAAATACCCAAGCCTCTTTTTTGGGATGAGTCTGTGATTTGTAATCTATCGCATCTCCAAATAAGAAAGCTGGTTTCAGGAATTGTTGATTATCTAGTGACATCAGTACTTCCCCGTCTATCATGGTTAACAACATCCTATCTCCTTGGGCATATATCAGTTGTGCTCTTTCTGCAGGATACTCAGCGTTTGATTGAGGAAATGTTACATGAGACAGATCCTCCAGATAATTTGAACCCAACATACCAACCGATGAGCCGAAAACTTCTGCGAGAGGGTGAACTTGCAAATCCACTGACAAAAGGACAAAAGAGATCAAATTAGTTTGGAAGTTTCATGACTTTTACGCTTACTAAAAGTTGATAAAAGTTCATGAAGTCTTTGTTTTACAAAGTCTCTCAGTGAGTGATGAATTTTACGCTACCACATGTTAATGTGAGCGTAATATAACTTTTTACGCTGGTATGTATGAACATGAGCGTAGTTAAGTTTTACGCTAGCACATTAATTGTGGGCGTAATTCAAACTTTACGCTGACATGTATAACGTGGGCGTGCTCTTTTTATCTTTTACGCTAACACGTACAACGTGGGCGTATATTGTCATTTCAGTTTTTACGCTAACACGTATGACGTAGGCGTAAAAAACTGAAGGTTTGGGTTATCTTTTCCTTCCTCGACGGGTTTTTCCAGCCAAAGAATAGGGTTTTACCCATCATAGGCGGAGCTACAGCCGGGTTGGGTTGTCGGTGTGGTGTTGATGACTGAATAGGAGTTTTTGTATGGTCGGCCGACGACGAATCGACGGCTGGTTTCTTCTCCTTGTTGCTAGCGGCGGATGATTTCTTGGGAGCCATCGGATCAAAATGAGGGTTTCGAAGAAAGACAGGGCAAAGGAATTCGAGATTGCAAAAAGATGAGTAAAAGTGTTTTCTCTCTCCGAAGAACCCTATTTATAGGGAAATTTCAAATCGGTTCAAATTCCAGATTTTACGCCGACTGTTGGATATCCCAGCTTTTACGCGGATGACTGTTGCGTATCCCTAATTTTACGCTGACTGGTCAAATCTCAACTTTTACGCTTCTGTTCAAAGTGTTTTGAATTATGAAGACATTCGAAAACTTTGAAGGGGGTCTTGTAGGAGCGTAAAAAGTGCTTCACAGAATGAGTCAAAGTGATAGATCATTCTACTCAAATTGATCTACTTTACGCCGCAGGGAGGTTAAGTACTTTACGCCCAAGGCAAGGCTAATCACTTTTTACGCCTAAAGCAGCCAGGGTCAAGACAATGGTTTTACGCCTAAGATAGGCTAACCCTCTTTTTACGCTGGACAAAGCTGTCAAGGTCTCGCATTTAATGCAAAGTCTGACATGAAGATATTGATGATGGCATATACCACAGATTTCGAAGGAATTTGTTTTATACAGAGACCAATGTAGTTGTTTAGTATGTGGACTGAGCTACTTTACGCTCACACTATGGCTTCTTTTACGCACGGAGATTATATGAGTTTTTACGCTCGAAAGTCAACGTGTGCGTAAAGTCTATTTGGGCTACTTTACGCTCAAGGTTATTTAATAACCACTTTACGCAGGAAATCTATGACAGGACTGTTTTACGCCTAGTCCACTACTTTACGCTCAGAGTACATTGGGGTTGGTTTACGCCCTATTCTTCTTCATCAGTTGAGAACGTGGTCTGCCTACATGGCTTTCATGCCACACATCTCGAAGAACGTGTGTACGTGCATCCTATTCTTACTGAAATGATGGGACACGTGTCAACATATACAGAGGATGACTTCGGTCATGGGTGGCAGTTGTTAGCGTAAAGACGGAACTTTTGCTGAGTTTTTACGTACAAGTGCCCTAGTCTATAAATAGACTTATTTTCTCATAACACACATACACAGAGACAGGAGAAAAGACAGAGAGATTAGAACTCAGAGATTTTTGATTCTCTGGAGCATTCTTCTTCAGCCTTTCTTTCAGAACAGAGTGAAGCAAAGCAGGAAAGCATTCAGCCGCACCATCAGTGCCCAAGTGCGTCGATACCTTTCTGGTGACTTAGTTCTTCCAAGTTGTTCATCTTCAAGCAGCGATCTTCATCATCATCGTATGGTCCAAGGAACAAAGTGATCATTTACAGATCAGACTTCTACAGCAATACTTTCCTAGAATCAAATTTGTACTTCTTGTACTTCTTCCCGTTTTATTTTCAAAATCCGATTTTCAGACATTTTGTTAAGTGAAACAGTAATAACCACTCCGAACATGCAGTAACCGCTCAGATCATGCTTAGGCACGATCTGAAGCAAGTTGCACCACTCGCGCACCCCGCGTGCCTTGTACACCGTGCGCAGTACGCGTACTGAGCCACTTGTGCCCCCTGTGCGCCCTGTGCACCCTGCGCCACCCGTACAACTGTGTGCAACTGAGCGCGTAGCTATGCACGCAACTGGGCGTGCTACTGGTCACGTACCTGGTCGCGTAACCTGGCAGTGCACTTGGCCGCTGTCACGCCCCAGAACCAGAATACTGGAGAGCGGGGGAATAACTCAGCCAGCTACGTATTACGGGTAGATGAATACCGTATAATATGATCAATGCTGTCTAACCAGACGAGGGGGGTGCATACTATAAGAAAGTCTTACTATGGTCACTTCACATCTATTGTCTCAATCATTCAAACAAGAAACAGAAATAGAAAACATGTAAGATAAAGCAGTAAGGCGTTCCAAACGCTTAGTCAAAATGTTCTTAGGATCTGGATTTACAAAACATAGCCAGATGGTATAGTAGCATATACACAATTGTTATCTGCTGCAGTTTGACTTAATTACAATTATGTAAAAGTAAGTGCAAGACAATCCGACTAACATGTCGGTGCCAAACGGCTAAGTATGAAGTAAATAACAAAACGAGCGGTGAAGTAAGGAACCCACTCGAGCCATCCTGCGATCGTTCCCCTAGTATTGACCATCTTGGAGGTAGAAGTAAGCTGGATCCTCGAGGACTGGCTCTTAATCTGGCCATGCAAAACCAGAGAGATTAGACCTCTAATAGCGAGTACCACAAGGGAGCACGATATGAAGGATTAAACCAGTAAGTAAGAGAATATGATAATAGATCTTTGCTATCTACTAGGACTCACACAACATCATGACACTTCGAACCAACCTCCCAACCAAACAAGGACAGAAGTTGGCCCGTCATGTCCTGACATTCTGATCATCTCAGTTAGGCAACAGAGTAGGTACAGTACACAAATAAATCATCTTGAACGGCCAATCAACTCCTACGGCTTGCTATTGTGAGTCCCAAGTTACCTTGGAATTATGCAAATAGAGATTCCTCAGTTCTTACTATGTGCGAGCAAGGCTAGTCTATCCAATCAATCAATTACGCCAATCATGTAATTAGACGAGCCCCAGCGGGACGCCCGCCGTTAATATATCATGTACAATAATATAAGCAGATACCGTTCCCTGCCCGTATGACAGATTTACAGTATCTGTGGGAACCAGCCGGCCTGTCGGGCACTACTAGTCCCAAGAGGGCTGCCATGTAAGAACTCGGGAATCCATTCTCTCCATGCCATCATTATTTTATTTGACTTAATAGTCTCTACGTTGAGTGAAATCCTATGCCGTGGACCATGGTCATTCAAATGAGTACTTTCGTACGGGGTACGATATGCGCAACTCTACAACGATACCCGTACGGCTAGGTTGTAGGTCTTACATAGCGTAATGCAACTATCAAATCTAACCACAGAGTAATCATGCCTTGACCATAAAGTACACATACTGTTTTTGTAAGATAAATAAATAACTAAATAAATAAATAAATAATTTGAAGCCTGCATGTGTCTGTATGCCAACATTCGGGATCGGCTAATCGATTGCAATAGTTCATTACATGAACGTTTCTCATTCATTCAATTCAATAAGACGACTAGCCAGTCTCTTAGTTCCAACTAGGAACGCATGATCAATTATTAGTCAATATCACAATCATTATCAATGGTGACAAGGCATGAAAATCAAATAGTATTCAATGGAGTCGAGTCTACGACTCCTCAGGGTTAAGTTCCAGTCATACAGGGTATCCATGGATCAATTAAGACACATGACACATTCTACACAACCATATGTATTAAAATATTATCATGCCAAGATTATCGAGTTCATGCAAAAAAGGCGTAAGAATATAATAGGAGAATTATCATGCCATCATTAAATGAATAAGTTATAAAACAAATAGAAATACCCAGGTCAGAAAGTCACGCCAACAAGTCTATGCTAAGGCCAACAAGTCACACCAAGTCTAGCAGGTTAGAGTGAGCGTGTAAAGTGATTCACGCTGGCACGCACAGCGTGAGCGTGAAAAGTAATTCACGCACTCATAATCGTGAGCGTGAAAAGTAACTCACGCATACACAGCGTGAGCGTATGAGCGTGAAAAGCGTGATAAGAAATCCACGCACGCACTCAAAGACGTGAGCGTGAAAAATAACTCAAATGTCACGCTGGCACGTAAGGTCGTGAGCGTAACTAAAATTCATGCTGACACGTACAGACGTGAGCGTGACTAAAAATCCACGCACGCATGTAAAGACGTGAGCGTGACTAAAAATTCATGCTAACACGTAAAGACATGTGCGTGACTCAAAATTCACGCTAACACGTAAATACGTGTGCGTGACTAAAAATTCACGCTGGCACGTAAGAACGTGAGCGTGACTAAAATTCACGTACGTACGTAAGAACGTGAGCGTATCTAACAATTCACGCTAACACGTAAGAACGTGAGCGTGACTCAAAATTCACGCTAACACGTAAGAACGTGTGCGTGACTGAACCTCCGTTCCAAGCCAGAAATAAAGTTTCTATGGTTCAGAATGGTGTGGAATGAGAAGTTCTGCAACATGAACTATCTATTCCGAAAAGCACGCCAAGTTGGGAGATCAAACCCCTGGACAGCCGAGAAGAAACAAGCCAAAGAAATCAAAAATGCTAAGTACTAAACTCTCTCAGAATCGTGAGAGGAAGAAAAATGAACCATAAAAATGGTTCTCAAGTGGAAGCAAGAAGCAAGATGTACTTGCCTGCTGTTGGTTGGTGGAGAGAGTGATGAGGAAGAAGAAGAAGTAATGGAGAAGGAGAGTTATGAGGAGAGAGAAGGAGATGGGGGCTTTAAGTAGGAAGGGTGGTGGTAGGTGGGGGCTTATTGGGTCGGGCTTCATCGGATCCATCCAAGGCCAACCCGAAAATAAAGCAGAGCGGTTAAAAGCAGAAAATAAAATGCAGAAATAAAATGCAGGAATAAAATTGCAGGAAATAAAATACAGATAATTAATTAACATAAAATTAAAGGAATCTAAATACAAGATGATACATGATAAATATTAAATAAATATATATGAGTTGTACATGTATAAAAATACGCATTCTGGGAACGGGGAGTGACATCTCTACTCACCTTAGAAAAATTTCGTCCTCGAAATTTCAAATCCAAACAGGTAGAAATATCGGAGCTAAACTAATACAAGCAATTCTAGTGAGCAAGCAATCATTTTTACCATATCAAAAGCAAGTACTATATATGTAA
The DNA here is from genome assembly GCA_029216955.1 of Iris pallida. Lineage (NCBI taxonomy): Eukaryota > Viridiplantae > Streptophyta > Magnoliopsida > Asparagales > Iridaceae > Iris > Iris pallida. Next base: position 7,745,457 of record JANAVB010000397.1, read on the forward strand.
ATTCATCAATCCACGATATCAAGTAGCTCTACCCATAAGGTGATAAGCATGAAGAATCAGGACAATCAAGGTATACAGAAAGAGATATACCTTGCGAGTCAAACAGGTGTGGATACCGTGATCGGATATCATCCTCACGTTCCCACGTTGACTCTCCCAAGGAGTGATGACCCCAAGCAACACGGACAAGACTAATTGTTCGGTTCTTGAGTATCTTCTCTCTTCGGTCCAAAATGGACACCGGCTGTTCCTCGTAAGACAGGTTGGTACCAACAACCAGCTCAGAATAATCGAGGACATGGATTGGGTCCGATACATACCTACATAATTGAGATACATAAAACACGTCATACACCTCTCGTAACGAAGGTAGAAGGGATAAACGATAAGCAACATCGCCTATCCGATCAAGGATAACAAATGGGCCCACGTACCGCGGACTCAATTTCCTGCGAACGCCAAATCTAATGACCCCACGAGTAGGTAAGATCCGCAAGAATACGTGGTCCCCAACAGAGAACTCTAACGGCCTACGATGCTGGTCCGCCCAATGACGATGCCGGTCCTGTGCAACTCGAAGTCGCTATCTAATTCCCTTAACCACTTCAACCGTCTGAACAATCATTTCTGGGCCTAACATCTTCCTCTCTCCGATATCATCCCATGCAAGCGATGACCTGCACTTTTTACCATATAGTGCTTCAAATGGCGCCATCTGGATACTGGCTTGATAACTATTGTTGTAGGAGAACTCGACTAAGTGCAGGTGATTCTCCCAAGACCCTCCAAAATCTAGAGTGCAAGCTCATAACATGTCTTCTAAAGTCTGAATCGTTCTTTCTGATTGCCCATCCGTCTGCGGATGGTAGGCCGTGCTAAATCTTAACTTGGTACCCAGACTATGATGTAAGCTCTTCCAGAAATGTGATGTAAAGTGGGTATCTCGATCCGACACAATACTGACAGGGACTCTATGCTGCCTGACTATCTGTTACATATACAACTCTGCCAACTTTTCTGTAGATTGCCCTACTCTGAAAGGAAGAAAATGTGCTACCTTCGTAAGTCGGTCCACAATTACCCAAATAGCGTCCTTACCACTTGATGATCTCGATAAACCGGTCACAAAGTCCATTGTAATATGCTCCCATTTCTATTCCGGGATAGGAAGCAGTTGCAATAACCCAGCTGGTCTCTGCTATTCTGCCTTCACTTGCTGACATACCAAGCAACGGAAAAGAAATCTAGCTATCTCTCTCTTCATCCCGTTCCACCAGAAATGCTGCTTGATATCTTGGTACATCTTGGTCCCTCCAGGGTGAATAGAATACTGAGAACTGTGAGCTTCTGCCATAACCTCCTGTCTGATATCTCTACTAGGCACACATAGACGTGATCCAAACCTAAGTGTACCATCTTCATGAATTCTCATCTCCTTCCTGAGCCCTGATTCACATTCTGCCCTAAGCTTCTGAATCCTTCGGTCTTGTGCCTGAGCTGCCTTGATTCTGCCTACCAAGTCGGATTGAACTTGCAAACTTGTTAGAACTCCTACATCACTAGGAAGTATAACTTTGATGCCCATCTCCTGAAGGTCTTCTAAGATATGCCTCTGTGTTGTCAACATAAATGTGCTACCCCTCCTGCTGAGAGCGTCTGCTACTATATTAGCCTTGCCTGGATGATACTAAAGCTCCACGTCATAATCCTTGATCAACTCCAGCCATCTTCTCTGCCTCATGTTTAGTTCCTTCTGAGTAAAGAGGTACTTCAGACTTTTATGGTCTGTGTACATGTCCACTTGGTCACCATATAAGTAATGCCTCCATAGCTTCAGAGCAAACACTACTGCCGCTAACTCCAAATCATGAGTTAGATAATTTTTTTCGCGGTCCCGAAGCTACCTAGATGCGTATGCTATCACCTTCCCATGTTGCATAAGGACACATCCAAGTCCTTTACCTGACGTATCACAATATACTGTAAAACCTCCGGGTCCAACTGGCAATGTAAGAATAGGTGCTGATATCAATTTCTGCTTCAAGGTCTCGAATGATGCCTGACATTCTGCCGACCAAACGAATGGTACATCCTTCCGGGTCAAGCGGGTCATGGGTGCTGAAAGCCTTGCAAAGTCTGACACAAACCTTCTGTAATATCCTGCCAATCCCAAGAAGCTTCGTACATCTGCTACGGTCTTGGGTACTGGCCAACTTTCTACTGCTTCTATCTTCTTGGGATTTACTGCTACTCCACCTCCTGATATGATGTGACCCAAAAATAAAATATGATCCGACCAAAACTCATACTTGCTGAGCTTGGCATACAACTGGTTCTCTCTCAGAACCTGTAACACTTTCCTGAGGTGGTCTTCACGCTCCTCTTCACTAGCAGAGTATACGAAAATGTCGTCAAGAAACACAACGACAAACTGGTCTAAGTATGGCATAAAGATGCGATTCATCAAATCCATGAATATTGTTGGAGCATTGGTCAAACCAAACGGCATTACTAAGAATTCATAATACCCATACTTCGACCTGAATGCTGACTTGGGAATATCCTCCTTCCGAACCCTCACCTGATGGTACCCTGAACGAAGATCTATCTTGGAGAAAACTCTAGCTTTGCTCAACTGATCAAATAGGTCGTCGATCCTGGGTAATGGGTACTTGTTCTTCACTGTTGCCGCATTAAGCTTCCTGTAGTCAATGCACAATCTGGATGACCCATCCTTCTTCCCCACAAGTACCACTGGTGCTGCCCACGGTGATATGCTAGCTTGGATGAACTTCTTCTCCTTCAGTTCTTCTATATGCTGATATACCTTGGCCTGCTCTGAATCTGCCATTCTATAAACTCGATCTGATATCAATTTTGTTCCAGGTGCCAATTCTATACTGAAATCAATATCTCTAACCGGTGGTAGCCCTGGAAGTTCTTCGGGAAACACGTCTAGAAATTCTTCAACTACCTCCGGAATCTGAACTTCTTCCATTGCCGTTATTACTCCCTGCTATTGCTGAGTTACCTCTGATCTGACTAAGGTGAACCGCTTCATGCCTGGAATATCAAAAGATACACTTCCTCTACGATAATCTATTGTCGCATGACTGTCTTTCAGCCAGTCCATGCCTAAGATAACGTCAAAATTTCCAACAGGAAATTGTATCAACCGGGCGGGTAAGGAATGCCCACAAACTATAACGCTACATGCTAAAATAACTCTACTAACTCCTACGAGCCCATTACCAGTGATTATATTCAACCTCCCTGGCAATGCCTCGAACTCTATTCCTAGCCGTGTCATAAATTGTGCAGATATAAATGAATGAGATGCTCCCGAATCAAATAATGCTACTGCGGGATATGAGACGACGAGAATGTTACCTGCCACAACATCTTCCGATGCCAATGCCTCCTCCAAGGACAGAGTGAATGCTTGCCCTCGACCTCCTTTCTGGTTTCCATACTGCGGTCTAGCCTGATGCTATTGCTGGCCCCTTCCTTGATGATGCTGGGGTGGTCTATGCTGGTGTTGCTGCATCGGCGGCCCCTGCTGCCGAAACATCTGAGCCTGCGGCATTAACGGACGCTGTGCCAACGGCCTTACTGCCACCGCTGGTCCTCGATACTGGCCTGCCCCTGGTGCTGGCAGAGCAGGAAACTGTTGCCCTGGTCCTTCTGACGTCGAATTCATGGGACATGTGGTAACCCGATGGTTTAGATTTCTACATATCAGATACAGTCCATTGAATGTCCGACACACATCTCTAGTGTGCCCCATATTCCCATAATAAGTGCAGCCCGCCGGGGGTTGCTGGTTCTTCCTCTGTTGCTGTTGCTACTGTCTGGGTGGTGGTACTGGTCCTCGTATCGCCATATCGTGGATACGAATGCTAGTAGATGGTGTTGTTGTTCGGGGCGCTGCTCCCCCTCCTCCTTCAATCTGACTGTGGGATCTCTTTTGACCCCCAGTCCTTGCCGCAAGCCTCTGAATGGTGATCTCATGCCTTCGAGTTGCCGTCAATACTTTGTCAAAAGTTTGGTAATTGTGCCCCTCTATCAATTGCAAGAGCTCAAGATGAAACCCTTGCTGAAACCTCATAGCCCTCTGGCGCTCCGTCGCTACCATCTATGGGGCGAATCTACTCAATCTGCAGAACTCTGCTGCATAAGCATCTACTGTCTTGCCGGCCTGCCTGAGGTTGATAAACTTCTGTTGTAGCTCAAACTGTGCCACAACTCCATAGTACTTGGTCTTGAATCTTGTAGTGAAGTCGTCCCAAGCCACAGGACGTCTGATGCCCACTTCCTCTGATTTCCACCAATCACGTGCGAGATCCTGAAGTAACAACTTCACTAGATCTATACGTTCTTCTGCCGGTACCTTAGCTGCTGTCAGAATAGCCTCAATATCCTTAAGCCATGCATCTGCTGAGATGGCATCCTCCATGCCCTCGAAACGGCGGGGGTTGTACTTGCAAAACCTGGCTGATGCTTCTGAATCAGTCCTCACTCCTCTTTCCAAAGCCGTCTGCAATCCTTGGTTGAGCAACACATTCTGCTCTTGTAGCTGAGTGTGCATGCGCTGCTGAGCTAACATCTGGTGTTGCTGAGTAGCCATCATTCCTCTCATGATCTCCAGAAGGGCTGGTGTGTCCACTTGGGTAGGTGGAACTGTTGTTGGTGGTGGAACATCCGGATACTGCGATCCAGCTGCTGGTTCCACTACCACTTCTTCTTGAATAGCCTCTTGAGTTAGTACTGACCTTTGTTGCTGACCAACCTGGTCAGGTTGCCCATGTTGCCCCTGCTGTTGTCCAGCTCTGACCGATGCGGACGAAGTACCCCTAAGAAAAGGGACAAGAGAACAATCAAACAACCGGACATGAAGGATCAATGAAGTCAAAGGATACCGGAATGTCAAGCAAGAGTTGAGAATAACGAATCATGAGATCAAGGGGAAAACACGAGTGATTGAGACATCCTATAAATTAAAACACCCCACAAGTCTGAAATTAGACCTGCATGGGCCACCACTAAAACCTTGTCATGCCCCAGAACCAGAATACTGGAGAGAGGGAGAATAAGTCAGCCAGTTACATATTACGGGTAGATGAATACCATATAATATGAACAATGCTGTCTAACCAGACGAGGGGAGTGCATACTACATGAAAGTCTTACTATGGTCACTTCACATCTATTATCTCAATCATTCAAACAAGAAACAGAAATAGAGAACATGTAAGATAAAGCAGTAAGGCGTCCCAAACGCTTAGTCAAAATGTTCTTGGGATCTGGCTTTATAAAACATAGCCAGATGGTATAGTAGCATATACACAATTGTTATCAGCTGCAGTCTGACTTAATTACAATTATGTAAAAGTAAGTGCAAGACAATCCGACTAACATGTCGGTGCCAAACGGCTAAGTATGAAGTAAATAACAAAACGAGCGGTGAAGTAAGGAACCCACTCGAGCCCTCCTGCGATCATTCCCCTAGTATTGACCATCTTGGAGGTAGAAGTAAGCTGGATCGTCGAGGACTGGCTCTAAATCTGGCCATGCGAAACCAGAGAGGTTAGACCTCTAATAGCAAGTACCACAAGGGAGCACGATATGAAGGATTAAACCAGTAAGTAAGAGAATATGATTATAGATCTCTGCTATCTACTAGGACTCACACAACATCACGACACTTCGAACCAACCTCCCAACCAAACAAGAACAGAAGTTGGCCCGTCATGTCCTGACATTCTGATCATCTCAGTTAGGCAACAGAGTAGGTACAGTACACAAACAAATCATCTTGAACGGCCAATCAACTCCTACGACTTGCTATTGTGAGTCCCAAGTTACCTTGGAATTATGCAAATAAAGATTCCTCAGTTCTTACTATGTGCGAGCAAGGCTAGTCTATCCAATCAATCAATTGCACCAATCATGTAATTAGACGAGTCCCAGCGGGATGCCCGCCGTTAATATATCATGTACAATAATATAAGCAGATACCGTTCCCTGCCCGTGTGACAGATTTACAGCATCTGTGGGAACCAGCCGGCCTGTCGGGCACTACTAGTCCCAAGAGGGCTGCCATATAAGAACTCGGGAATCCATTCTCTCCATGCCATCATTATTTTATTTGACTTAATAGTCTCTACGTTGAGTGAAATCCCATGCCGTGGACCATGGTCAATCAAATGAGTACTTTCGTACGGGGTACGATATGCGCAACTCTACAACGATACCCGTGCGGCTTGGTTGTAGGTCTTGCATAGCGTAATGCAACTATCAAATCTAACCACGGAGTAATCATGCCTTGACCATAAAGTACACATGCTATTTTTGTAAGATAAATAAATAACTAAATAAATAAATAAATAATTTGAAGCCTGCATGTGTCTGTATGCCAACATTCGGGATCGGTTAATCGATTGCAATAGCTCATTACATGAACGTGTCTCATTCATTCAATTTAATAAGACGACTAGCCAGTCTCTTAGTTCCAACTAGGAACGCATGATCAATTATTAGTCAATGTCACAATTATTATCAATGGTGACAAGGCATGAAAATCAAATAGTATTCAATGGAGTCGAGTCTACGACTCCTCAGGGTTAAGTTCCAGTCATACTGGGTATCCATGGATCAATCAAGACACATGACACATTCTACACAACCATATGTATTAAAATATTATCATGCCAAGATTATCGAGTTCATGCAAAAAAGCGTAAGAATATAATAGGAGAATTATCATGCCATCATTAAATGAATAAGTTATAAAACAAATAGAAACACCCAGGTCAGAAAGTCACGCCAACAAGTCTATGCTAAGGCCAACAAGTCACGCCAAGTCTAGCAGGTTAGAGTGAGCGTGTAAAGTGATTCACGCTGGCACGCACAGCGTGAGCGTGAAAAGTAATTCACGCACTCATAATCGTGAGCGTGAAAAGTAACTCACGCATGCACAGCGTGAGCGTATGAGCGTGAAAAGCGTGAAAAGAAATCCACGCACGCACTCAAAGACGTGAGCGTGAAAAATAACTCAAATGTCACGCTGGCACGTAAGGTCGTGAGCGTAACTAAAATTCATGCTGATACGTACAGACGCGAGCGTGACTAAAAATCCACGCACGCATGTAAAGACGTGAGCGTGACTAAAAATTCATGCTAACACGTAAAGACATGTGCGTGACTCAAAATTCACGCTGACACGTAAAGACGTGTGCGTGACTAAAAATTCACACTGGCACGTAAGAACGTGAGCGTGACTAAAATTCACGCACGCACGTAAGAACGTGAGCGTGTCTAACAATTCACGCTAACACGTAAGAACGTGAGCGTGACTCAAAATTCACGCTAACATGTAAGAACGTGTGCGTGACTGAACCTCCGTTCCAAGCCAGAAATAAAGTTCCCATGGTTCAGAATGGTGTGGAATAAGAAGTTCTGCAACATGAACTATCTATTCCAAAAAGCATGCCAAGTTGGGAGATCAAACCCATGGACAGCCGAGAAGAAACAAGCCAAAGAAATCAAAAATGCTAAGTACTAAACTCTCTCAGAATCGTGAGAGGAAGAAAAATGAACCATAAAAATGGTTCTCAAGTGGAAGCAAGAAGCAAGATGTACTTGCCTGCTGTTGGTTGGTGGAGAGAGTGATGAGGAAGAAGAAGAAGTAAGGGAGAAGGAGAGTTATGAGGAGAGAGAAGGAGATGGGGGATTTAAGTAGGAAGGGTGGTGGTAGGTGGGGGCTTATTGGGTCGGGCTTCATCGGATCCATCCAAGGCCAACCCGAAAACAAAGCAGAGCGGTTAAAAGCAAAAAATAAAATACAGAAATAAAATACAGGAATAAAATTGCAGGAAATAAAATGCAGATAATTAATTAACATAAAATTAAAGGAATCTAAATACAAGATGATACATGATAAATATTAAATAAATATATATGAGTTGTACATGTATAAAAATATGCATTCTGGAAACGGGAAGTGACAGCCGCGCAACCTGGCCTGCGCAACCTGGCTGCACAACCTGGCCGTGCACCTGGCCGTGCAAGTGGCTCGCGCAACGAGCGCAACTTAAGCGCACTATGCGCCTAGAGACGACACTGACGTGCTAAGTGCAAAGTGCGCCAATAAAATGTCACATTACGCCTCATGAGCCCATGAGCCCGAGTCCGAGTCCGAGTCGGAGTCGCTAAGCCCCTACGGGAATTAGCTCCCATGAAAATAAATTTTCCAAGAGCAAAAAGCATGAATGCTTTCAATTGTTGATTTAGCCTTTTTTATTAGAAAAATAACCCCACATGGAACACCCATGTGCACCTCCACACCACATGTGCATCTCTAAACTAGTATAACTAATATATAGAGGTACAACTCCTTTGGCCTAGCCGATGTGGGATTAAAGTTTCTAAACAAAGGCAAAAAATCCCAACATTCTCTGGGGCTGAAACTGAGAGTAAGTAAAAGTAAGAACACACCATTGCTTGTAAACTGGAATGTGGGGAGATTTTAGGAAAAAAATATGTCATCTCGTTATCATGTTATGTATGTAATAGAAATAAATTTGTAATTATATATATTGACTTCAATTACATATTTTGCATGTATGTTAAAATTGGTGTCATTTGTTGGGCAGGTGCGGAAGCGTTTGCCAACCTCCATGACCAAAATCAATTTCCGTCTAATGGACACAAGCACAAGATGAAAACAAGTATATGGCGGTGATGTACGTCACCTGGACAAATCTTAACCTTTAATAACTCAGATAAAATTACAAGATTGACAGAACTCACGTTGAACCCTTTACCCTAATAGGTTCAACCCCCTCAACACTTTCAAGAAGAGAAACAAAAGATTACAATTGAGATCACTCATCAACCCATAGCAATCTCCCTAGCCGAAGTTGACGACTCCTCGATTAGATCTTCTTCTTCCTTTTGTCTTGGATATCGAACTCCTAAGAGCAAAGTACGGTTTTTCTCTTAGATTTTCTTGTAGATAAGCACCCCGAATCTCCATTTTTGTGCTTTTATGCTTATTCTTTGTGCCTCCACCCTCACCCCATATATATAGGATGAGAAAGTCCTATTTTAGGTCATAACATAATTTCTTAATTTGGAAGCCCTCAAATAAGAATCCTATTACACCTAAAATAGCCCATTAATTATCCTATTTTAGATCATAATATGATTTCCAAAAATAAGAATCCTATTATATCTAAAATAGCACAATACCAATTATGGACATCCAAATCAAATCAAATCAAATATTTAATAAGATTTGGATTCCACAAGTATGTTGTTACCAAATCCAGGCTGGCCTCCAACAATCTCTCCCTCCAGTCTGATGAGAGGGTATTGATCCTATGGGTCATCAACTGGACTCCATGCCTGTCGTCCCACGACAGAATTCCTGCTCCCCCATGTCACTGATCTCCGATCCCCCAAGTTGCTTTGCATCTTCCTTTGTCTTCAGCTCCTCGACCGTCACGTCGACGCTAGCTGTCATGCGTAGCACCTCATGTACCACTGGGATCATGCCGATATCAATGACATGACAAAGACTGAAGTCCCTAACGATCAGCCTCATCGTAAGTCTTGGCTGCTTGTTTCCGACTTTCGTCTTCTACCGAAAAGTGTTAACCTTCCGACAAGCTTCTTCACCCTTGGCTGGCCCAATCAAGCGGATGGTACGGTTCTCACAAGATTCGAACTCCTGAACCTGCCCACCTTTATGTCCGAACTTGAAGCTCTCCCATACACATGCATCCTCGAACAGAATATCACACACTGTGCATGTTGTCGATGACCCACAGCTTTCCCTGAACTGTGTGAATGATGATTCTTTTGCCTCAGATTGAGTTTGCTGCAAACCTTGATCTCCTTCTTGGCTTTAAAATCCTAAAACCGATGTCGCTCCGTGAAGATTTGGCAAACCACCTGTCGCCAAATCTGGATCCGTAGAGCAACCCCCACCTAGAGACTGACCAGCTGTTATGGGACCGACATACCGACCCTCAATCATTGACTCATAACAATCCGTCGCTTTGTCTCGACGAACCGATTCCTCCATAAGCCTCAAAGCATCTATAAGCCCCTTCTCAACAAGTTCTCGAAGATCCACCTCCTGTCGAAAACCCCTCGAGCCTCCATCCTGTGTTTGTGGCCTGCCTGTACAGCTCAGCAGCTTAAGCCTGTACATGCCATAACACAAATCTCATTGAGCCAGCTGTTGGGAACCCTTCGCAAGCATCCAATATTTTCTCCCAAATAGACTATGACAGCCATCATCTGCCAGCCTCCCTACCGAAACCAAGTTGTAATACAAACTCGGTACATGTCTGTCATGACCCGCACCCGCTTTTTCGGATACGAGACGTGTCCAAGCCATCCTACGCCGCAGAGTCGGCGGTAGAACGCTGTCAAGCCCGCAAGAAATAAATGCTTAAGAAATAACATTTGCTGCTCATTCACATTTCTAAATTTATAACAATAGTTACAACATTTATATTTAAAGAAAATACAAGATTTTACAATTAATAAAATTGATACATCTGCTATCTATTTCTAGGTCAGCCTCAGCATACCCATGTCTTCCCAGTACTAAGAGTGATCGTGGCTAAACCTGAAAAATATTGGTTTCCAGTCAGAAATAGAACAAGTACACAAACCGACGATAATACGAAAACATAATATAATTGACAAGACATAAAAATAACATATGAGATATAAAAACTGAAAGATAACTGATGACATAGAACGATAGAGAAGTAAAGGAAAACTAAAAGACATCTACCTTTGTGGTGTGAAATATTATTTTCAACATGTGAACGGCTAGGGGGTAAATATGGCTCACTGTACGTGTCGTATGCAGCTGCTATCATGCAAGATTAGACATATTGGGATAGTTCTGGATAGTCCACATGTCTACTAAGATATTTTCCCTTCCGACTACTCCGTGTGACGAGCGTGTCAACAAGCAGCAAGATATATGTATAGACATGAAATGAAAAGACTACTATCAATCGAAAGCAATGAGAACGTGTCACGACCCGCACCCACCGTGAGGGTACGAGTACGTAACAATGCCCAGCCTACGCCGCAGTGTCGGCGGTAGAACGCTGTTCTAGGTCATGAACTATAACTAGCATAATATGAATACTCTCCATAAGGAGGCCAACACAGAGGTACAACTCAATCACAATCTAAGGTAGAATGATAAAGATAGATAAACATGAAATCCAAAAGAGATACAGGAGATAGAAGTCTAAGTGTCTAAGATACATAATCCCAAAAATACATCTCAAAACTCAAATACAGTAATCCACAAGTAAATACAACTCCAGACAAAATGAAATAACTATCTAAACAACCTCTATTGTGTCTCCTCTAGGCTAGCAGGCAATCCCAGGCTATCTGTAAAATTTATCAACAGGTCCAGTCAGGACAGGAGCGAGCACATTATATCTCAACAGTTCATAGCAGGTTAGAAGATATAATCATGCAGTAAAGTAAGATACAAGTACTGAAAGAAATGCTGTATGTAAACAGAGAGAGAGAGCTGTAATAGAAATATCTACTATAAATAGAGAAATAACATATGGCTAGTGAGTCAGAGTACAATATAGACATGTAAATGGCATAGGAGATTCTGATAAGACACTATAGAAGAGATTCTGATAAGATACTACTGGTGTATTATTCACATGTCCAATTCTACTCCCCCCGTACCCCAATCAATACACAAGGATCTAAATAGGTTATGTTATTGTACATGATATCACATGGAGGCCCATGAATGGGTGCACATGATAGTATATATGGGGGCTCTGTGAACATGAGAGTACAAGATTCACAGGAGTGTACATGTATAATGAAAGCACAGGAGTACATGATGAAAGTGAAATGCACATGACATAATGTACCCGATGCTCCCGAGGGGGATAACATCGCATGTAGAGATCCATATAGTACCAATCCGTGTGACCATCGTGACAGTACAAGTAAAGTAATCTACTGCAGGAAAATAATTCTAAGCAGGATATGAAATGATCAGAAAATGTACTCGCCTGATATCTGAATGTCCAAGGTAAAGATACTGTCCGAGGAGAGGTGTCTGGCTCCTAATTAGAACAACACAAGTCACAACATGTCCAGAAGGATAATATAAAGCACTACAATGCATTCTACATGAATATAGGTCAAACTAGGCCAAAGTCAACCCTTAGTCAACTCTGGTCAACTGTACTAGTCAAACTAGGTCATGTCCTAACCCAGCAAGTCTTACTAGGCCTAACCAAGACTATCCTAGCAAGCACACATCAATACAAGGCTATACAAGCCAACATACACCCGATTCTATATAGCATGCAATTATTCAATACTCAAATAGGCAAGAATTCACATTGGATATACACTAGGTAATCTATTACTTTAAGTTATATATGTCTACACATATATACACATTCATATATTAGTATTCAACATTAGGTCTATAATCATGGCATTTCAAATGGTTATATAAACTTATATATATTACAACACAATATGCTAACATATATATAATATACATACATAGCTAAGTTAACTATATTCATAAATACTTATTTAAGAGGCTATGTGTGTATGTGAACATGGCAAAGGGGCAAGTGAGGGTTAAATGGGCATACATAGTGTATACATATCAAAGAGTGTCAAAATATAAGTGAACAATGTGTCAAGTATGATAGTGTCAACATAGTGTAAGGGGGTACATGAGGTAATATAGGATTTGTGTTAACATAGAACATTACATCTCATTAACTTGTATATTGCATATATTACATCTATTATTATATTACATTCATGCTTGCATTCATTCATCATTCATTTATTCTCTTGCACCACTATATGCACCATACATTACATACTATGGAACCTACATATTCATTACAAGCCATACTTATACATGCTTACATTAAATAGGATACTTACACCTCATATATTATTTATTTAACCATTTACTCATGCTTGTATTCTCTATTTAGTTACATAATGTATATACATTAACATGGGTTAAAATCAAATAGAACATTATATTACACATAAGGGTGCACAAAATGCATATGCCGAATAGTAACTCCTACTAATAATAAATATTGTACCATCACAGCATGAATTAAAATTTAGGATTAAATTATATTATAGATCTATGTGTTAGCTTTCCGAAACTTTAAACGGATCGCATTTTCGTTTCCGGAAACTCTCGAAATCGTAAAAACACCGAGAACGCGTTTGTCTTTCGTACATCTGACACTCAAATAATTCTCCAAAAAGTTACAGAAAGAATTAGGCCTATTAGTACATGTTTTTGGAAATCTAACTTCAATACGCTTCTTTTAAAAAAAACAGAAGATTAAACCGAGCTTTGAGCTAGAAGTTATGACATTTCTAATTAAGGCTGAAATTAAAAACGTGGATAAAAATCATGACGGATTTAGATAGTTTGAGCCAAAAGAATACACAATATATATCCTAATTATCCACAACAATAATAGCAATAATAATATGAGGAACCACACTCACAAACTTGATTATATAATTATCATGAACCATTTATTACATATATAAATATAGATACACTCTCATTACAATATATATATATATATATAAATCTATATATGTAACATGAACACATCCACAACACAAAGGACACTCCTATGACCTCCAAATGGACACAAAATGGACACAAATAGAGATACAACCATGGGGGTCATTTCTATGGGTTCAAAATAGACCTATATATATGAGAAAATGAAAAGGAGAAGGGATTTATACCTCCCGATAGATCGAATCGAAGAAAAACCTTCCCGGAACGACACCGACACGTAGAGATTCCAAAAGGACACGAACGAGCTCCGAATCCTCCCAAACTTGGGTAGCTTCCTCCTTGGCTAGAATGGAGAAGGAAAGAAGAAGATTTGGTGGTGAAATGGAAGGATTTGGTGGAAAAATTGCTAGGGATTGCTCTCTAGGAATTTTGGGAAGAACAAGAGAGAGAAAAATAGATGGATAATGACAAATGGGAGGCTCAACCCTATCCTTATTGTGGCTGGCCATAAAGGTGGTTTTGTCCTATTAGGAAAAGTCCAAAAGCCCTTACTAACCTATTCTATGAGTATTAGGAAAGGGCTAATTGGTTGGGGCTAAATTAGTCATTCTAAAGTCTCTAATCACACTAACCTTATCCATAATAATTAGTCTAACCTCTAACTAAAATATTTCTATCATATGGACTAAAATTAATATCATGTGGGCCATGCCTAACTAGTGTGTGGGTCCCACTAGAGTCAAACTACCCCCGGGTCCCCGTTTCAAGTCGGATTGAGTTGAAATTCGAACCCGACTCAAATAACCCCAAAACAATATCATAAATAATAAAATAATATCAAAATAATTCAAATAGGTCAAATGCAAAAATATCCTTAGGCCAAAAATGACATTAAAATATCATAATCACATGGTTAGGCTCTAGGTCAAACAGTCTCTAGGGTTTCACTAGCAAAACGTCAAAACCACAAGTCATTGATTTAAATAATATTAAAATGATTTAAAATCACCAAAAATCATATCATGAATTAAATATCATTATTAAAATAATTATAAACACGAAATTTCAAAATTATCCTCATTTGGGAAACTGGGTGCTACAATTCTACCCACCTTAGAAAAATTTTGTCCTCGAAATTTAAGATCGATAGTACTCCTTCTAGAGCCTCTAACCTACCCAATATCTAAGGTAACACTTCCTAACACTGGAATAATAAACAGACATCTAAAAAGTTTCAATCTAGGAATACCTCCAATACTGCTCTGCTGTACGGCGGTAATGGAACTTCAATAGAATATGGACTGAAACCTATATCCAAGGGACTGGACCTATTTTAAAGTGGTATTAACTAAGGATGAAAAGGAACTGATCATAGGCTATAGATATACTCAAACTATTATCTTCCTATTAACCATCTATTAATACATTCTATTACCATAGGAACGATGCATTACTAAGACATATAGGCCCCTATCTCTCATAACACATTTATACTCACCAAAAGACTAGTACATCCTATCAAGGCTGATACTATAATCTCTCCTAAATCTCCTAAGCTACATGTTTATAGACACACATCCCCGCATCAAGGACTAACCCATACATATCTACAACTGATACTAATGGAGTGACGTCCCTATCTCCCAACAATCAAGGTCTAAATTTTTTTTCTCTAAATCATGCAATTTGAAGGAATAGTATACAAGGTCAGGGCATACCGTAGCAGTTGGAAGTCTCACCTAGGTACACTAATCATTCTAGGTCAAAACAGAACTATGGTATCAGCACACAAATAATCTAGGGTGTCCTAATTGGGAAGGTAAGGGAACAACAATCATCAAGGTTGTAGGGCTGTCTACCATCCTATATGAAAATTGGTCATTAACAAGCAACTAAAAAATTATTAAAAGGTTACTATTCCATAAAATGGCAAAAATTGAAAATTTAGGCACAACAAATCACAAATAGATTTTTGTCTTGACACGATCTAAGTTGATCAATTTCGGGATAAAATAAGATTTGGGCAAGAAGGGAAATCAATGAAATCAAAGTATGAGCACGAGCATCCAATGATGGAGGTTCAGGTCATGATTAAATTTAGTTCGACTGAGTACGAATACGAGGTTCATAGGCGATGAAAATTTTTTAAGGAGAATTGTCAAGGCTGTCGCGAATGAGACTCTAGGGTCAAGTTTAACTATGTCTCCATTCTCGTAGATTGATACATAAAAAAAAGTGAACCAAAGTGCAATAGGTTGATCAGACCATCATGTACCGGTTCTGATTAGACAATATGTTAGTGGGTGGCCACCCAATAAAATATGTCATGACCAAGCTCGAAGATAGATAAGCTTGCAAAACTAAGGCTAATTTAGCAGCACAAGATATAAGGGTGGTAATAATGAAAGGAATTACATAGTCCAAGTTTCTTAACCAACGGATCAAGTAATCAGATAAGGTACAAGGTTAAGCATCTAAGGAAACAAGCAGAACACCATCACATGTCGGGTCGAAAGAATTGAGTCAAGGCTGGATTTCTAATTGAAATAAGAAGAAATTTAGTATAATGGTAGAGGTTATAGTTTAGCCAGTTGACCAGAAAATCATATCAAGAAAATAGAGTACAAGAAGACGGGTTTTAGTGGGACATGATATACCTACACGAAGGTGAGCTCGTCTAGGTCTTGCATATAAGATTTGTTGGAGGATAACAGCTAGTATTACATTCCGAATATCAAAGTCACGATAAGGAACGTCAAGGATCTCAATTAGAAAGTGGGAGTTCAAGAGGTGGTAATTAATGCACAAAAATAATGAAGATCGAGTTAGTCATCTGCTTCTGATACTCTTAAGTTCATCTGGTCATAACTTGCCAATCATATCTTTACCTCACCAGTCTCCATATGAAAATTTAACCTTTACTTAAACCCTTACCATGACTACCATAGACAATTCCCAATTTCCAAACAACACTCTTGAAGCACAACCCTCACATTTAGGAATCAACATTAACCATTTATTTAAATTTCCAAGTTCTTTCACCTTGTCTTAAATTTGACCCAAAACCTCTAAATTCCGTTTACAAATTTCTTGAACTTGTTCAAATTGTTCTTCCCGTATTATTTAATTTAAATCTCTAGGCCTTACAAAACTTATCTTTCATCATAAAATCAACTTCCGTATTTTCTTCGGCATACACCCTTGAATATTATTCTCCTAAAAATATTTTACAACAATCTCTAAACTTCCATAACTTTGTGCTCTCTCTATCCCTAGTCATTTCCTCGTAACATCTTGTTTAATATCCTTATTAAACACAATTAACTTCTCTTTTCCATTACTAACCTTCTACATAGCCTTAGAGTAAAAGTTTCCCCCAGAATCAATAACCAAGATTTTCTAAGTTCTCAAAACTAGGTTGACCTCTGATATCCTCATTAGTTTTGAATACACCTATAAACTATCTCATAACCCCAAAATTTCTCTAAATATAATTGTTTCCAGATTGGCAGTATACATCTCTTTATTCAATTCGAGACCTTTACCACATTTCTATCTCAAGTTTCCATATGGAACACTCCATATTTGATTTCCTTTAGATCATCATAAAATAACCAATTACGTCTTCTCTGAGCTATATAATTTACGTCACTTTCTTAACATTTCTCAGGCAAAATAATATGAAGATTCAAGAGTTGTCAAGGTATAGCTGACAGAATTATATACGAGATAGGGAATTGATATAATCAGGACAGGTATATAAGACAAGGAATGATGGTAGTAAAAATATTGGCAGGAAAAGAATGATAATAGAATCTGTTCTGCTTATCTATTTAAAAGAGGGACCCATTTTTTTTGAAACAAGAATTATAATACCAAATTCAAAATAAGGCCTAGCAAAATCATTGGTTTATTGTATTAAGAAGAAATAAATTTTTGTAAGAAGTTACACAAGGTTTATAAAAATAGCTAAAGCTACATCCTAAGTAAACAATGAGAAACAAAACAAAACAAAACAAAACAACAATAATTCCTTCTCCTTTTTTTTGAATGACTGAAACAAAAGTAGCAAAAACATGTTCGAAAACATTTAAGGTACAATCTGATAATCATATGCGTCTATCCAAAATCATGGTACTCTAAATCCTCGTCATACTAGTGAGCAAGGCTACGATAATCACAGAGTCCTTGACTTATACACATACCTCTAGAATCATGGTATTTAACATTTTTGCGGTGCCGCTAGCTTGGCTGCGAAAACCTTAAATTCCCACACCCGAGAAATATATCCAAAGTCAGACTATATGTCCTCACCATGCTGGCTAATGTGACTATAGAAGACTAGATTTCCATAATTTAGATGACCTAGCCCATATAATTTCATCTTGTCAAAATTAAATTAAATCAACAATGAATACCCAAAAATCAAATCAAATTTATCAACGAACTTCAAAATTCAAAAATGAACAAAAATCCATCGAAATACAAACTCGGATGCAACAGCTATCATCAAGATTCAAAATTCAACAATCTTCCATCAAAATCAATAAATACAAACTCAAATTCAACAATAATCCATTAAAATCAAATTCAACAACTGGAAATAAAGATAAAACAAATCAAGGAAAAAGAAAAGAGTTTTCAAATCGGAGTTAAACAAGATTCTCAAGGGTCGTCCCAGGAATCTCTCAAGGGATCCTAATTGTGATTGAGCATCTTCAAAAATATATCCTAATCCTACTGCAGGCTGTAGTGGTACTCTAGTTCCAATACCACTACACAAACTCGACCTGCATGGGCCACCACTAAAAACGTGTCACGACCCGCACCCACCGTGAGGGTACGGGTAAGTAACAACGCCCAGCCTACGCCGCAGTGTCGGCGGTAGAACGCTGTTCTAGGTCATGAACTATAACTAGCATAATATGAATACTCTCCATAAGGAGACCAACACAGAGGTACAACTCAATCACAATCTAAGGTAGAATGATAAAGATAGATAAACATGAAATTCAAAAGAGATACAAGAGATAGAAGTCTAAGTGTCTAAGATACATAATCCCAGAAATACATCTCAAAACTCAAATACAGTAATCCACAAGTAAATACAACTCCAGACAAAATGAAATAACTATCTAAACAACCTCTATTGTCTCCTCTAGGCTAGCAGGCAATCCTAGGCTATCTGTAAAATTTATCAACAGGTCCAGTCAGGACAGGAGCGAGCACATTACATCTTAACAGTTCATAGCAGGTTAGAAGATATAATCATGCAGTAAAGTAAGATACAAGTACTGAAAGAAATATTGTATGTAAACAGAGAGAGAGCTGTAACAAAAATATCTACTATAAATAGAGAACTAATATGTGGCTAGTGAGTCAGAGTACAATATAGACATGGAAATGGCATAGGAGATTCTGATAAGACACTATGGAAGAGATTCTGATAAGATACTACTGGTGTATTATTCACATGTCCAATTCTACTCCCCCGTACCCCAATCAATACACAAGGATCTAAACAGGTTATGTTATTGTACATGATATCACATGGAGGCCCATAAAAGGGTGCACATAATAGTATACATGGGGGCTCCGTGAACATGAGAGTCAAGATTCACAGGAGTGTACATGTATAATGAAAGCACAGGAGTACATGATGAAAGTGAAACGCACATGACACAATGTACCCGATGCTCTCGAGGGGGATAACATCGCATATAGAGATCCATATAGTACTAATCCGTGTGACCATCGTGACAGTACAAGTAAAGTAATCTACTGCAGGAAAATAATTCTAAGCAGGATATGAAATGATCAGAGAATGTACTCGCCTGATATCTGAATGTCCAAGGTAAAGATACTGTCCGAGGAGAGGTGTCTGGCTCCTAATTAGAACAGCACAAGTTACAACATGTCCAGAAGGGTAATATAAAGCATTACAATGCATTCTACATGAATCTAGGTCAAACTAGGCCAAAGTCAACCCTTGGTCAACTGTACTAGTCAAACTAGGTCAAACTAGGTCATGTCCTAATCCAGCAAGTCTTACTAGGCCTAACCAAGACTATCCTAGCAAGCACACATCAATATAAGGCTATACAAGCCAACATACACCCGACTCTATATAGCATGCAATTATTCAATACTCAAATAGGCAAGAATTCACATTGGATATACACTAGGTAATCTATTACTTTAAGCTATATATGTCTACACATATATACACATGCATATATTAGTATTCAATATTAGGTCTATAATCATGGCATTTCAAATGGTTATATAAACTTATATATATATTACAACACAATATGCTAACATATATATAATATACACACATAGCTAAGTTAACTATATTCATAAATACTTATTTAAGAGGCTATGTGTGTGTATGTGAACATGGCAAAGGGGCAAGTGAGGGTTAAATGGGCATACATAGTGTATACATATCAAAGAGTGTCAAAGTGTAAGTGAACAATGTGTCAAGTGTGATAGTGTCAACATAGTGTAAGGGGGTACATGAGGTAATATAGGATTTGTGTTAACATAGAACATTACATCTCATTAACTTGTATATTGCATACATTACATCTATTATTACATTACATTCATGCTTGCATTCATTCATCATTCATTTATTCTCTTGCACCACTATATGCACCATACATTACATACTATGGAACCTACATATTCATTACAAGCCATACTTATACATGCTTACATTAAATAGGATACTTACACCTCATACATCATTTATTTAACCATTTACTCATGCTTGTATTCTCTATTTAGTTACATAATGTATATATATTAACATGGGTTAAAATCAAATAGAACATTATATTACACACAAGGGTGCACAAAATGCATATGCCGAATAGTAACTCCTACTAATAATCAATACTGTACCATCTCAGCATGAATTAAAATTTAGGATTAAAGTATATTATAGATCTATGTGTTAGCTTTCCGGAACTTCAAACGGATCGTATTTTCGTTTTTGGAAACTCCCGGAATCGCGAAAACATCGAGAACGCGTTTGTCTTTCGTACAGCTGACACTCAAATAATTCTCCAAAAATTTACAGAATGAACTATGCCTATTAATACATGTTTTTGGAAAGCTAACTTCAATACACTTCTTTTAAAAAAAACGGGAGATTAAACCGAGGTTTGAGCTAGAAGTTATGACATTTCTAAGTTAGGACTGAAATTAAAAACGTGGATAAAAATCATGACGGATTTAGATAGTTTGAGCCAAAAGAATACACAATATATATCCTAATTATCCACAACAATAATAGCAATAATAATATGAGGAACCACACTCACAAACTTGATTATATAATCATCATGAACCATTTATTACATATATAAATATAGATACACTCTCATTACAATATATATATATATAAATCTATATATGTAACATGAACACATCCACAATACAAAGGACACTCCTATGACCTCCAAACGGACACAAAATGGACACAAATGGAGATACAACCATGGGGGTCATTCCTATGGGTTCAAAATAGACCTATATGCATGAGGAAATGAAAAGAAGAAGGGATTTATACCTCCCGGTAGATCGAATCGAAGAAAAACCTTCCCAGAGCGACACCGACACGTAGAGATTCCAAAAGGACACGAACGAGCTCCGAATCCTCCCAAACTTGGGTAGCTTCCTCCTTGGCTAGAATGGAGAAGGAAAGAAGAAGATTTGGTGGTGAAATGGAAGGATTTGGTGGAGAAATTGCTAGGGATTGCTCTCTAGGAATTTGGGGAAGAACAAGAGAGAGAAAAATAGATGGATAATGACAAATGGGAGGCTCAACCCTATCCTTATTGTGGCTGGCCATAAAGGTGATTTTGTCCTATTAGGAAAAGTCCAAAAGCCCCTACTAACCTATTCTATGAGTATTAGGAAAGGGCTAATTGGTTGGGGCTAAATTAGTCATTCTAAAGTCTCTAATCACACTAACCTTGTCCATAATAATTAGTCTAACCTCTAACTAAAATATTTCTATCATATGGACTAAAATTAATATCATGTGGGCCATGCCTAACTAGTGTGTGGGTCCCACTAGAGTCAAACTACCCCCGGGTCCCCGTTTCAAGTCGGATTGAGTTAAAATTCGAACCCGACTCAAATAACCCCAAAACAATATCATAAATAATAAAATAATATCAAAATAATTCAAAGAGGTCAAATACAAAAATATCTTTAGGCCAAAAATGATTAAAATATCATAATCACATGGTTAGGCTCTAGGTCAAACAGTCTCTAGGGTTTCACTAGCAAAACGTCAAAACCACAAGTCATTGATTTAAATAATGTTAAAATGATTTAAAATCACCAAAAATCATATCATGAATTAAATATCATTATTAAAATAATTATAAACACAAAATTTTAAAATTATTCTCATTTGGGAATGGAACACAATAGAATGGAACAAGTACACAAACCGACGACAATACGAAAACACAATAAAATTGACAAGACATGAAAATAACATATGAGATATAAAAACTGGAAGATAACTGATGATATAGCACGATAGAGAAGTAAAGGAAAAAATAAAAGACATCTACCTATGTGGTGTGAAATATTATTTTCAACATGTAAACGGCTAGGGGGTAAATACGGCTCACTGCACGTGTCGTGTACAACTGCTATCATGCAAGATTAGACATATTGGGATAGTTCTGGGTAGTCCACATGTCTACTAAGATATTTCCCCTCCCAACTACTCTGTGTGATGAGCGTGTTAACAAGCAGCAAGATATATGTATAGACATGAAATGAAAAGACTACTATGAATCGAAAGCAATCAGAAAGTGCACTTGCCTGAGGTCCTTAGCTGGAGAAACCAATAATACTATACCACTCAATGAGCCATAATCAGTCAACACATGTAGAAGTCTCCGGATGCTGAAATAAATATTACCGACGTTTTCAGAATAGTCAAATTAGCTAGGATTGCCTGTCCTTAAGTCCAATTCTGGATACAGAGGTAAAACGGTAATTTCGGGCAAAAACGGTATCCGCCGTTGGACCCGCTTTGCACCGAAAAGCGTGCCAGAGTCAACGGTCTCTAAAGTCATCAAACTACATGTTTACGAATCTATTTTTCTGATACGAACCCAACCGTATGTCCAAAGTTGGATTCTGGCGAGCCGTACACAAAATCGCCTATTGAGTAGGACCGTGGGGCACGCAAAACGACGTACGATTCAACTGTCTCAAAATCGGACCAAACTTGGCATATAGGACCAAAAAAATGATACGAACCTGTTGGCGTAAGTTTCGTCTCGATCTGACGAACGTGCATAAAGTAATTGGGAAATTTGCAAAGTGCATGATACTGTGAATTTTGACGGATACGCATCAAATTCGTCGCGCACACGCGACCAATTTGAATTCCGTCAAAGCCCACACGACCAAGAAACTGTTACGCAACTTTCGATATTTTCTGTTCACGACCACGTCGCCCGGTTTGGCGGGACACACGTGGTATCAGAGTGTTTTCAATGTTTTCTATTATTTTTAAAAACAGGTTTTTCATGATTTTGGAAATCAAATTTCTTTGTACATACACAATGAAACCAGGGACTACAAAAAGAGATTTGAAGGGTTATAAGTGATCTAAAATACTGTTCAAATTGTTTTTCAAAAATACTGATGGTTTGACAGGAATCGCTCTCCAAACAGAGCTACTTGGGACTGGTTCGTGACTGTTTTCGAAGCTGTTTCTTGTCGACTTTGCGTCGAAATCTCGGACAGGTTGTCCTATGATTCGCGAAACTATTTACTGGGATTAGATGGGGTATAGGTTGAGTTCAAACCTGTTCAAGTAGATCGTAAAGCGACTGCACGATGGCGAAGAAATCCAGCCCGCGAAGTGGGTCGTTAGGCCGCTGTGCTGCTGCCCCTTCCGCGCTTGTAGCGCGTGAGTGTGCGCGGACCTGGCTGTGCGCGGTGGCACCCAGGGTGGCATGCGTGCCCGGGGGAGGAGTCACCTGGGATCGGCGCTGGAATTATGTTTCGCTTCTCTCGCTTATAATCGTTCGATATATATGTATATATATATACGGGTCGTCTTCCCAAGCGGGTTTGCCTTTCCTGTACTGTGCTCGGGGGAATCGATTTCATTCTGTGTTATTGAGTATTATGGATCAGCCTGGGCCTGGGGCTGCCTTGGGCCTGGGCCATGGTGGCTCGGGCCTGGCCTGGTTTTATTCCATTTCTTTTTTTTTCTTTCTCCTTTTTATTATTTCATTTCTATTTATATTTACGTATATAAATACTCCAATTTATACATATACATATATATATATACACATACATATATAAATAATATTTATATAAATTCCTATATATAATATATATATATATATATATATATATATATATATATATATATATATATATATATATATATATTTACACACACATACATGTATATAAATTCCTATATATATATACATATATCTATGTATATATATACATACACAAAATAATATCTATATACGCACACATTTATATAATGTATTTATTTATATATACAAATACACACCTATATAATATATTTATATATATACACATATATAAATATTTACAAAAAATATATGTCCCTATATTTTTCTATATACATACTAGTCTACATGTACGTGCTTTGTACGTATTTAATTAGGATATCATAAGGTCAGCTGTCGCCTTTCTGTCTTTTTCAGGTGACTTTTCACGTATGTGTGCTCCCTAACTCCACAAAGACTTAACTCGTCTACCGTAATAAATAACCAAATAGTAATTTACAAAATCCAAAAATCACCATTCGAATAAAATAATAAAAAATAAAATATTTTCAAATTTTCGGGAAGGGGAGCTACAATGTCGCATACCCCTGAGGATGAGTTTCTCACCAAACTTCATCGTCAAGTACACATCACTGATGCCCATAACTGCAGCCATCCCCTTGTCGCCCATCTTCACACGTCTAAACCTGCCATTGCGATATGACGTGAAGATCCTCCTATATGGAGTGGGGTGATACGATGCTCCCGTATACATGACCCAGTCGCCATCATGACATATGCCATAAGGTTTCTCTGCATCGGTCGCTACGATAATGATATCTCCCATTGCTATGAGATGCTCCTGATCATCATTGCCTTTGGCCTCCACAACTTTGAGCTTCATGCAGTTCCTATTGATATGACCCTTTTGCCACAGTAATAGAAGCCCTCCTTGCGGTCCACAATCGCAAGATCCTGAGAACTCCCCCTTGTCTTCGCCTGTGACTTGGTTCTTCCCTTTCCGTAGGAAGTCACTAGAGCGGACTCCTACGATGATTCTACTTTCTTGCGCCAGACCTCCTCATTCAACAAGCTACTTTTGATTGCCTCCATCGTGAAAACTCCATCAGGCGCGATATTGCTCACCGACAACACCAACGTCTTCCAACTTTTCGGTAGAGAACTCAATAGCAGTAGGGCCTGAAGTTCATCATCAATCACCATCTTCATCGCAAACAGCTGATTGATGACACCCTGAATCTCGTTCAGATGTTGTGCCACTGGGGGTACCCTCCGTGTACTTCGAGTCGACGAGTTGGTGAATAAGAAACGTCTTGTTGCCATTCATCTTCCTTTCGTACATCGAATGTAGCTTCTTCCACAATGCTTTTTTCGAACCCTCCATGGATACGTGGTGAAACACCGAATCATCCAACCATTGACAGATGAATCCAATTGCCTTCCGATCCAGTCGTTTCCAGTCTTCAGAAGCTTTGTCCGTTGGCTTTGCGCTGTCGCCCACCAACGGACCATGCAAGTCCTTGCACCATAGTAGATCCTCCATCACTGGCTTCCAAATCGTCTAGTTTTCTGTGAGGGTGATCATACGAGAGTTCATCTACTCTGTAGACATGGTTGCCAGAACCTCTAAAGCTTTGATACCAACTGTTGGGTATCAGACCAGAACGAATCGAACCTTCGCTCCGATACCAATTGTTGGGCGCGTACGGAAGCGTTTGCCAACCTACCTGACCAAAACCAACCCCGTCTAACGGACACCAAGCACAAGATGAAGATAAGTATATGGTGGTGACGTATGTCACCTGGACAAATCCCAACCTTTAATAACTCAGATGAAATTATAAGATTGACAGAACTCACGTAGAATCCTTTGCCCTAATAGGTTCAACCCTCTCACCACTCTCAAGAAGAAAAATAGAAGATTATAATTGAGATCACTCACCAACCCGTAGCAATCTTCCTAACCAAAGTTGATGACTCCTCGATTAGATCTTCTTCTTCCTTCTTTCTTGGATGACGAAGTCCTAAGAGTAAAGTACGAACTTTCTCTTAGATTGTCTTACGGACAAGCTAGCACCCCAAATCTCTACTTTTGTGCTTTATGATTATTCTTTGTGCCTCTACCCTCACCCCATATATATAGGATGAGAAAATCATATTTTAGGTCATAATATGATTTCTTAATTAGGAAGCTCTCAAATAATAACCCTATTACACCTAAAATAGCCCATCAATTATCATATTTTAGATCATAATAGGATTTCCTAAAATAAGAATCCTATTATATCTAAAATAGCACAACACCAATTATGGACATCCAAATCTAATCAAATCAAATATTTAATAAGATTTGGATTCCACAAGTATGTTGTTACCAAATCCAGACTGGATTCCAACATCATTTTTGCAACCTCTTCCTGTATAGGTTTATGGTAACTTGGATTGAATCTCTTAACATTTGGAAATTTTCAAACAAAATTATTATAACCCTTTTTAAATTATGAAATATATATGTGAGTTACTGGATCCTCTTAAATTTCTAAATTTCTGTTATATGTTCGTGACTTTATATTCTTACTAAGATTACCATATGATAACAAATTATGTCCTTTCTGAGCTAGATGATTTACGATACTTCATCGGCCTTTCCAAGTAAAGAGATACGAGAATTCGAAAGACTTTGAAGTGTAGCTGACAGAATTAAATATGAGATAGGTGATTTATGTAAGTAGGACAGAAATAACAAGATGAAGAAAATGAAATTAAGAATTTGCACTTGCTCATTTAGTCATAAAAAAAGTCGTTGTCCTTCCTTTTTCTTGCATTTGTCCATAATCAACAAAAGTAGGATTTTCAACCTCCAAGTTATTCACTGTGGTCTTAATAATCAACTCTCACTCACCAATCCCTCTTCGTGGCTCCAAGTCACTAGTTATCAACTACTTATCGATTGTTGCCTAATCTTCTTCCTTAACATTCTGTATCCACGTAAATTCTTCTAGACTTTTATGTCTAAAACTTTCAGTCTTCCAATATCAAAATTTCTCCATTACTCTTATCTTCCATTATTGTTAACCCCATGTCTTTGGAACTTCCTATTAATGAGATCATATAAACAAACAACTTCTTTTTTGTTCATAAGAGTTAGAATCACTTGTTGAATCATCCTTCCACAATTATTTATAATTGGTTCCACGTTTTATTTGATCTTCTCGCTTTGTCAATTCCTCCAAACAAACGATAACTCTTAAGTATCCCTAATCCAATTTTTAGTCATCACTCCTATAAATCTATACCAACTGTCACGCCCCAGTACCAGAATACGGGGACGGACGTAGGCCAGCTACACCGTATAAGGTACGAATATGCTATACGGCGATGACGGCTGTCAAGTCTTGCTGGGTAAACTAGCATGCAATCAACTAAATCCGATCTCATGTCCACAGGCAAATCACAATGAAACAATATCAAGGAAGATAATCATATGGAAAGCAGGGAATACACATATGAAAATCAGAAATCTACAATACAAAATAATAATGTAGGTGAATATACCTTCCCACAGTTCCTAGCACGGTCTGGAACTGAAGCACATCCCCCAAGTCAAGTCTGGAAGATCCACAGGGTCGGTCTCAGGCAATCTGGGAATAATCCAGGGTTGGTCAGGCCAACCGCATCAAGTACCAGAAAGGAAGGCTCAAGGACGGGCGAAGAAAACTAGCATGATATGATATATAACAAGAATTTCACGTATGAACAGTAGTAATGAGGGTAAAGGATCGTGCGGTACCAACACACGATTACAGAATATAAGGCAGCAATCCAACTACTAATACGTAAGTAACCAACAATCATCACAGTCATCCTAACATCCACTAATGCTTGCATCGCCAACTGAAACTCGTAGTCTATCATCGGAACAGTAACTCACCCCTACATCAAACAAGAACAAGGGAATGAATTATCGCACCGGGACAACGTTACGTGCCAGGCAGCTTAGCAAGCAACAAGCCATACAATTTAGGTGAATAAGCGACCACTCAAATATCTATGGCTATCTATGTGGAGGTTGGGTTACCCCAACAATGCAAGTATAGGAATCCTCAGATCGTGTCGTCCCAGCAGGGCTAGCGAGGCTAAGTATAGCATGTAAGAAAAGCACCGATCCCTCGTAAGACCACCGGGCTCTGCATGTCACCACCGGTCCCTCGTAAGGCCACCGTGCCGAGCATGCCATGTATATAATGTATAGTACATAAGTAGCCGGATATTGCCATCCACTAATACGAATGGTAACAATATCCGTGGCGGCCAGCCTGCAGGTCATGACTAATGTCTAGGATAAGGCTGGTAATGCACGATCTCGGGATTCCGTTCTCCCCCAATGCTTCTACCAGTTTAAGTTGCCTAGATTATCCATACATTTATCCGAAATCACATGCCGTGGTCACATGATCATCCTCCTAAATTTCGTACCTCAGTACGAAAATGCTAAGTAAAAATCAACCTCGGCACCTATAGTCCCAGTTGTGATCCATCCTTAGTGTTATGCAACAAGCAAGCAAGCAATCCTGACCACGCTAAGACTAAAGGCCAACTACGAAGGTACCCGTTCAGGTAATCATGTAATATAGCTAGAATATCAAGATGGAATCGCAATGCTATGTAATCATGGAAGTAGCACCTCAAAGTGCCAGTAGACAAGGGGCACCGCAGTGCAAGGTCATGGCCAGTACCTCAAAGGGTAAGCTGGACTTATAGCACTGATACAAGTAGTCAGGTCTGGGGCAAGGACAAATCTGTTAGTCATAAGAAGTCATCTGCCTACATAGTGGCATGGATATCAGGTCAAGTACAAGATCAGAACCTCTACTATAATAACATCTCAAGCATATATGGGAGCCTAGAGCTCCAATCCTCCAGTCGGTCTATCCACCAGATTAATCTATCAAGAGTCACCCCTCTACGATGGAATCAATATCAGGTCAGGAAGGTCAATAATCAAATACCAAGCTAATCACTATAAGCAATGCTAGGCCCTCTGGCTCACAAGAATCCGCCAAGTCAATGATCACAAGCCACTAGAAAATGAGCCCCTCAACTACCAAGACATAGCAATCAAACCAGGTTCCCCAACTACCGAAATACACAAAGGTACCAAGTTTTGGGCGTTTGGGAAGTCGAGTAAAAATCATATAATAATACCCTCGATATTCTCTTCGTTCCGCAAAGCACTCGAACAATTAATCAAAAACCAGGAACCCACATATCTGATCAAAATCGAACATCATCTAAAGGAATCGACAGCACTATCCAAGTATCCACGTGAGTCTACCAACTGAACATCCCAAGATCATACTTCATATATTACTCAATCCTCATACATATCCAAGGTCACAATCCCGATACATAGGACAACTGTCAGCCCTATCTGGCTGTTCTAGGACAAATCCTAGAATAATAATCAGGGGACAAGAATATAATTAAATACCGTCGAAAAAGTGGCAAGGATTACGTGAACCACTCTGGAGCAGATCTACGACCCTTAAACCAAACAAGGACCAGGGTTGCAGACCGTCTCCCGAGTAGAACCGCTCTTCTTACGCTATCCGACGGACAAGACAGGTCAAGACGCTAGGCGACTAATCTAGTCAAAAGTCTACCTAGCAGGCAATAGGATCAGGTAAACTAAGCCAAGATGAACATGCATGAATCCAATCCGGCAACCAAAGGAATGGTTCTGACTAATTCTTCGAACCAAATTCCTAACTAGAAATTCTGGAAAAATCCGACAAAGTCTCCTTTGTAATCTGGATGGGAGCAACCTACGAATTGGGGCTAAAATCACTCGACGCAACCCGCCGCAGAATCGTAGAATCGCAGAATCGCAGGCTGAGAACACTAAGTCTCAGCTACCAGCAGCACTACGATACATATTGGGAATAATTCGATAGCCGAGAATACTAAGTCTCGGCCTCTAGCAGCACTACGATGCGTACTGGAAACCAATCGAACCCGAGACCACTAAGTCCCGGCCTCCAGCAGCACTACAACGCATACTGGGCGCCAAGCCAACACATTTAACAAGAAATCGACACGCAGGATGCACGAAGACCCATAGTCACAATCCAAGCCACAAGCAGAGTCATAGAAACAGTTAGCCAAGCCGTTACCCGACCGCGAGTCGGACACGGGGCATATAGGACAAACCATACTCGTGAGTCATGCTCATATCCTCGGAGGTGTGGATGACCCGTCCGAGTTGTCCGATACGGTCGTAAACCGGTATCGAACCTAACTATCCTAGGTTATCATCATGACAGTTCTACTAACATGCTATACTACTCATGGTTATATATTAACAATTACAATTAATTAAAAATACAGTAAAATCCAGGAGAGAGGGCAAGAGCTATCGATGAGCAAGGGGTACTTGCCGAGAGGGCTCGACTAGGTAAGCAAGTCTTCGGCGATCAGGATCCAGGCTAGCACGTCCATCGAGGTCCTCAGAACACACAATATACAATTATTAGAATTAAATAATAAAATAATAACAGGAAGCACGGAGGATGGTAGGAGGCTATACCGTGTGGGTCCCGCAAGTAGTACAGGGATCTGGCATGGAAACCGAGACACACGGATCGATACGGGTACGCAAATCGAGACATGCACGCATATCGAGACGTGTACGAGAATCGAGATGACTCGAATATCGAGACGAACAAGAAACAGAAATGTGCACGTAAATCAAGACGTGTACGTAGATCGAGACGACCTAAGGTCCAAGGAGCACGTAAATCGATGCGGGACACAAATCGATGTGTGCAAGCAAATCGATTGCGGTACGGAGGCCAATGGGGCACACAAACCGAGGCAGCACGCAAATTGGTGCATGCACACAAATCGAAGCGATACGAAAATCGAGATGGCACAAAGGCCGAGACACAAAAAATGAGGCAACACGCAAATCAATGGGGCACGGCGCCCGAGGCAGCGCGGGGCTCGAGGTATCCCGCTGCCCAAGGCAGCACGTAGATCGAGGTGCACAAAATGAGACCGACACATACACCGAGGTGCACGTGTCCCAAAAACACGGGAAACGAGGAAGTACACCAACTGAGGGTACGCTGCCCGAGGTAACACGCAGCACAAGGCAACATGCAGCACGAGGCAGCACACTGCTCGAGGCAGCACGCTGCCCGAGGCGCGCCGATCGAGGGGCTCGCTCCCCGAGGAGCTTACAGCCCGAGGAGGGGAAAGAGGAGGGTGGTGGAGCTCACCGAAAAAGCGCGGCCAGGCGGGGCTGGTTTACCGGCGGAGGAGGGAGGATGGCAGCAGCAGGGGCTGCGGCTCCCGGTGGCGAAGGCTGCGGCGGCAGACCGTGCGGCAGCGAGAGAAGACATGGAGAGAAAAAAGTCGGAGACGGCGACGATGATGGTGGTCGTGGTGGCCGAAGGGGGCGGCCACGGGGTGGTGCTGGAGATGGAGTCGGTGGCGGCGGCCGAGGGTGGAGGCGGCCACGGCTAAAGTGGGGGCAGTGGTGGCCGGCCACG
>JANAVB010000397.1:7781940-8099436 GCA_029216955.1 Iris pallida
AAAATAAATAATGAGCAAGAGAGCATACGCAAACACAGTCGATTTTAACCTGTTTTCTCTCGTGTTGGACTAGTCCGGGCCTGAGAACTCTAGCTCGGGATTAAATCCACTATTTGTGAAATAGTAGTTACATCCCGTGCCTTTACTTCAGAAGAGCACGTCAACTTCTTACAATGGATCGCAGTGGCGATGCTTGGAATTTTCCAAGCGACTTCTTGAACTCTTGCACAAGACTCCTAACTGAGAGATACTGAGCACTCGAGACTTAGGAAACTTGTGGCTAGTAGATGAGAAGGGTATGGCTTATATTGAGCTTAAGAGAGAAGAGAAGAGAAGATTGGATGATTTAAAATGAGAGAATTCTTGGCCTATTTATAGGTTTTTAACAGGCAGAATTCGGCCAGAATTCTGGTAGGAATTTTCAATAATTTGGCCGTTGGACAACTAGCAACCAGCCAACCCTAAAAATTAGGGTGCTGATTTTTAGGGGACAGAGTTCGGCCCAAACTCTGTGTGGAGGCAGAGTTCGGCCCGAACTCTGTCTCCAGAGCACAGAACTGGTCCAAGGGTGAAATAGGCTAAGTTTAGATGTGGAGCTTTATGGGCTTTGGATAGTTTGTGGGTTGAGTCTCAAGAGCCCAGCATAACTCAGCTTACAATAATTCTAGACTCAATAAAATATAAAAGTACAGACGCAAAAATGACCTGTATATGCGCAAGAGCTGTCGTCTGAGCCGTCGTCTTGCTTGAGCAGAATATAGTCATCGTGTGTCTTATTGAATTATCACAAATATTATTTAGTCAATGTTATCAATATTTGGTTGACTGTGACTTTGTGTCAACAATCTCCCCCATATTGATAATTGACAAAATAATAGTTGTATATTCAATATCCGTACCTGGCCATATGTAACGACATAGCTCCCCCATAAAAAGTGCCGAGCTTAAGAGTAGCTCCCCCATAAACAATGCTGTGAATCTCTGTTGGCCTGTTAATAATAATCTTCCAAAAGCACATATAAACCAAACAAACAGAACTAGAATATACACATAGCTCCCCCTTTTGGCATTTAGTAATATGAGATAGATAAATGATAACTGGCAAAACACACATAAAGGAGAAGAAACTGCATATACGATAATGACCAAGAATCATAAAAACTGATAATAGAACTACCAATGTCTCAAAAGCATAATGCATAATAAGTCTACTACAAACCAAATACATAAAAGTAGCTAAAGCAGAATGTAGAAAACATAATCTAAGATCTCCAGTAGCAGCCTCAAGCAGCAGTCCAAAAACCATCATCGAGCACGAGAGGGCCCGACGTCGTCCGATGGATCAGTAAAGGAGCAACGTGGGTCCACAAAAGCCGCATCCGGATCCATGTAGCAACGAACCCAGGGGTCATCAATACGAAAGCCCTCACGATCGGGATCTCGCTCCATAGGAGTGGGCATGGTAGGATGGCGAGACATGGAATACCGGATGTCATGCAGCGAGTTGCTGATAGCACTCATCTGCTATATGGTCCGATAATCCAGCTGAGTCCAACGATCGTCCTCCAATGCAAAACGATCTCGGAGCATGGTCTGAATAGACTCGAGAGTAGCAAGAGGAGGAGGAGGATCCTGTTCGAGAGGAGGGGCATCCGGCTCACTCTCAGAATGCTCAGATACGACCGGGGAGCCAACGGCCGCATGAAACCTCTTTGCCTTGGAGAGAAAGGCAGGGGCAGGTAAGAATGGACACTCATCAAGCAGTACATGGAACGCACGAAAGATCATAGGAAGGTATAAGGCATAAACCAAAGATCTTGGTTTCTTCCTACAGTTGATCATCCAATCCATCATTGTGCGTAGGAGGTTAAAGGGAACATAGAAGTGGAGATGGTACAAAGCTAAAATCTCAAAATAAGTTACTTTATCGGTAGAACCCGCTTTGGATAGAATGGTGTTGAAAATGATCCGATGAAGCTCATAGAAGTAAGGATTGAGAAATTTTACCAGGAGCTTACGAGGACGTATGTTAGGGCTACACAGGTCGTCCTTGAAGCTCTCTAGAGAAATCCCTTCGGGAAAGATAAAGGATCTAGCTTCAACAAGCTTCTCCCAAGAATTAGGCTCTTGAAGTTCAAGATATTCAGCCAATTCAAAATCATCAAATGAGATATCAATACCCGCAACACATGAGTAGATGCGAGTATCATCATGAGTCAAATTGCAATAAAACATTTGTATGGTACTACGATAAATGACCGAATTAGAAGTAACGAGTTCATCAAGACAAAGGTCATTAAAGAGTGCATCATACTGTGAAAAAATTATGAAGTTTATGGGGTGTCCCGCAAACACCGGACGTGTCCGAAAATCGCTAAACCATTCATTGGATGCGTCTAGTGATATAAAAATTCGGTCGTCGTATGTGTTTGGATCACGTGGACTTGAAGGATTGAACAACGGATGGGTTTGTTGTTCAAAACCCGGTGCAACGGGTGGTGCAACGGGCAGCTCAACGGGAGGAGGAGCATTCGACGAGGACGCACCCTTGGTCCGAAATCTCTTTCCACGGTTGAGCAAGCGTGGAGCCATAACACAATAGATAGATGATAATAAAGAAATTTGAGATATAGAAAAGAAAGGAGTTATACCTCAAGATATTGAAGGATTATGAAAAAGAATTGAAAACCAAGCCTTCTCCTTGAGTTTGGGGAAGAATGGTGCCCAATAGAGGAGAAACTAGGGTTAGGATTTTGAGAGTTTTGAGTAGGAGAAGTAGAAAAGGTGGTAAGAAGGAGAGAGAAGGAAGAGAAACCAAAATAAAGAGGAGGGTTTCTCTTGGTCGGGTCAATTTATGACCATTGGATCAACAATTGGATCAACGGTTGAGCCTGTTCCCGATTCTGGAACAGGCAGAATGAATTCGGCCCGAACTCTGGTAAGGGCAGAGTTCGGCCCGAATTACGGATCCTGGGGACAGAACAGGAATCAGGCTGAGTTGAGTCAAAAATGGTTAAGTAAAGATAAAAACCAGTGTACTACATGAGTATAAGTACAGAAAAAGATCCAATAAGTAAGCAGAAGGATAGCAGATAGTGAGTTCAAAGCAGTAATATAAAGTTTGAAAAATTAGTAATTCAGCAAGTAATAAAAAAAACCGTGTAATAAACAAGGAATTATATCATATTTCAATATTTTGAAGTTGCCATGGGTTAGCTGCAGGGCCGGATCCTAGCTAGCGGTAGTCCTGAGGACTAGTGCACCGTGTCGCTTAGGCTTTTACGCCTTGTTGTCAGAAGGACCCTTTCGGCTTGTACCCATAGCAAGTTCGTCATAAGAGAATCACAATATATTCGATATTTATGCAGGTTTACTTTTAATTTATAACAGCTTCATCTAAAATTCCAAGTTCACGACAAAGAAAATTGAAGCGCTCTTCGGATAATGCTTTGGTAAAGAAGTCTGCTAACTGATGATCAGTGTCAATAAATTCTAAGTTAATCGTGCCACTTTGCTGATGATCACGCAAAAAGTGGTGTCGTATCTCAATGTGCTTCATGCGTGAGTGACAAATGGGGTTCTTAGTCAAGTTTATAGCACTAGTGTTGTCACAAAAGATTGGAATATGCATGAAAGATAAATTATAGTCTTCAAGGGTTTGCTTCATCCACAGAATTTGTGCACAACAACGCCCAGCTGCTATGTATTCAACTTCTGTTGTGGATAGTGCGACAGAATTCTGCTTCTTGCTAAACCAAGAGACTAAAGCCTTTCCTAATAAATGACACGTGCCGCTCATACTTTTATGGTCGACCTTGTATCCGGCAAAATCAGTATCAGAATAACCAATGAGGTCAAATGATGTTGACTTAGGATACCATAGGCCCACTGTAACCGTACCCTTAAGGTATCGAAAGATACGCTTAACCGCGGTCATGTGTGATTCCTTAGGATTAGCTTGATATCTAGCACACAAGCAAACGCTAAACATTATATCAGGGCAACTAGCAGTAAGATAGAGTAAATTGCCTATCATACCTCGATACTTACGTTGATCTATGGGTTTGTCACTATCATCTGGTTCAAGTTTGGTTGAAGTAGCCATAGGAGTGCTGATAGGTTTGACGTTATCAAGGTCGAATTTCTTCAGCATGTCCTTTGTATACTTTGACTGACAGATGAAGGTTCTATTTGATATTTATTTGACTTGCAGTCCAAGAAAGTAGTTGATCTCCTCCATCATGCTCATCTCAAACTCGGTCTGCATACACTTGACAAATCTTGACAAAGGGTTTCATCAGTAGACCCAAAATTAATATCATCTACATATATTTGTACTAAAAGAATAGTGTCTTTGAAAGATTTTATGAACAGTGTAGTATCAATTTTCCCTTTTGAAAAACCTTTCTCAAGCAAAAAGTTGCTTAGCCATTCATACTAAGCTCTAGGGGCTTGTTTGAGGCCATATTGCGTTTTCTTTAGCTTGAACACGTGGTCGGGAAATTTGTGATTTTCAAAGCCAGGGGGTTGTTTTACATAAACTTCCTCCTTAATAAAACCATTCAAGAAAGCACTTTTAACATCCATTTGAAATAATTTGAAATTTTAAAAATTTGCAAATGCACAAAGCATCCGAATGGATTCTAATCTAGCAACAGGAGCATACGTCTCATCGTAGTCGATACCTTCCTCTTGGTTGTATCCTTGGGCTACTAGACGAGCTTTGTTGCGTGTGACTGAACCATCTTCATTCACTTTGTTTCTAAAGACCCATTTAGTACCAATAATCGAGTGATTAGCCGGTCTAGAAACAAGTTCCCATACTTGGCTCCTCTCGAATTGGTTGAGTTCCTCTTGCATAGCAGAAATCCAAAATTCATCATTAAAAGCTTCTAAAATGTTTTTAGGCTCAATTTATGAAATAAAGGTAGTGCTAGCAATAGAGTCTCTCAATGATGATCTAGTAGTTACTCCTCGTGAAACCTCACCGATTACCAAATTTTCTGGATGTGATGGATTGAAAGAGAATTTCTTAGACAAGCTTTCCAGAGAATTTGTTTCGGTTGTGGTGTTCATTGGAGTAGACGTTGATGGCTCAACATCATCATCAAGAGTAGCTGCTGCACTGTTATCTTCATCAAAAGTCACATTGGTAGACTCTTCCATAATTAATGAGCGTTTGTTAAAAACTCTATATCCCTTACTCTTGGCAGCATAGCCAAGGAAAATACCATCGTCAGCTTTGGCATCAAATTTGCCTAAGTTGTCTTTGGTGTTAAGGATAAAGCATCTACAGCCAAAAACTCTAAAGTAAGAAACATTTGGGGTTCTCCCGAACCAAAGCTCATAGGGTGTTTTCTTCGTAATAGGACGAATAAGTACTCTATTTAAAATGTGGCATGCTGTACTGACAGCTTCAGCCCAAAAGTATTTCGGAAGTGAATACTTGTTCAACATGACTCTAGCCATATCGCCAAGAGTCCTATTCTTCCGCTCCACAACACCATTTTGTTGGAGAGTTCTTGGACAAGAAAACTCATGATCAAAACCATTAGAATCACAAAACTTTTCAAAATCAGAATTTTCGAACTCGTCTCCATGATCACTTCGGATACGAGTAATCATGTAGCCTTTTTCGTTTTAAACTTTCTTGACAAAAATCTTAAAAACTGAAATAGCATCACTTTTATAAGTAAGAAAGAAAACCCAAGTAAATCTTAAAAAGTCATCAACAATAACAAAGGCATAGAGTTTTCCACCAAGACTGGCTACTCTACTAGGGCCAAATATAAATCCATATGGAGTAGTTGCAAGGGTCTAGTGGTGCTTACAGAGTTTATGGAATGAAAAGATGACTTGGTTGCCTTATTCAACTCACATTCGGCACATACGGTGTGCTTTTTGAATATGATGTCGGGCAAGCCTCTAACCAGCTTCTTGGTCGATAGCCTGGATATAGTATCCATATTGGCATGACCAAGACACTGGTGCCATAGTAGTCGTTTATCTTTATGAGCATATAGGCATCTACCTGCATTGTTAGTATTTCCAGACAAATATAAAATATAAATATTATCCTCTCTTACCCTTTCAAAAGCAATGTCTCCTGTTGACCTATCATAAATAAGGCATTTGTTTTGTCCAAAGTTAATGTCATAACCATGGTCAGCAAGATGACTGATGCTGAGCAAGTTATGCTTTAACTCGGTCACTAAATAGACATCTTTTATTACGAGAGAGGGAGGATTACCAATAATACCATTACCTATAATATAACCTTTTAGGTTATTACCGAAGGATACATATCCTTCTCTCTTCATCGATAGTGATACGAAAAGATGTGCGTCTCCCATCATATGCCGCGAGCATCCACTATCGAGAATCCACTTACTCTTAGTTGAGGAGGGAAGGTCCACCTACATCAAGAGTAGATGTGACCTTTGGTACCCAAGTTCTTGAGGGTCCTGAAGAGTTAGTTTTTTGGAAACCATGCATATATCTTTCTATCTACTAAACTTCTAATTCTACATTATGGTGAAATGTGTCCATGTAAACTACAATAAGTACATGTAGCATTCCTATTTATATTAGGAGCATGCTGATGATGTCTATAAGCAGAAAAATAAGAAAAAGTGTGATGATGACTATGTGGAGTGGCATGGTGATATTGTTTATATGGCATGGTATGATGATATTGTCTATATGGCATGGCATGATGAGATTATCTATATGGCATGGCATGATGAGATTGTCTATATGTGGAGTGATGTTGATTGTGTCTTTGTACAACATGGTGATGACTGTATCTATGTGTAGCATGATGTTTATGTGACATATGATGATTATTTCTACGTGCATGTGGTTTGTGTCCTTTTACTACCAAAATAAGTCAAATCAGCGACGTATTTAGCGACTCCGTGAAATTTTGTCACTAATTTTTGGGGATTTAGCGACGTTAATATAAGACGTCGCTGTTTGTCGCCAACAGCGACTAATAGCGACGTCTAGCGGCTACATTTTGTTAAATAGGGTAGTGCATCACAAGTTCGTCGGTACTCGTCGCTGATATAGCGACGTTTAGCGACGCATATTAAGTGGCGTCGCCATTTATTATATATCAGCGACGTTTTGCGACGTCCTATGCGGACGTCGCTAATCGTTTCATATAACCAGCGAGGGTTTCCTTTTCGATCATTTCACAATTTTTCTCCCCCAATTTTGGGTGCGCTCCTCCTCCACGACGCTCCTCCGACAATTTTTCTCCTCCTCCGCGGCGCTCCTCCGGCGATTTTCCTCCTCCTCCGCGGCGCTCCTCCGGCGATCTCCCTCCTCCGGCCTCCTCCTTCTCCTCCTCCTCCTTCCTCAGGTAGCTCCTCCTTCTCCTCCTCCTCCTTCTTCTGGTAGCTTCTCCCCAGTTTTTCCTCGTCTTCTAGCTCTCTCTCTCGCTTCTAGTTCGTGTCCACGAGAGCGTAGACTCGCTGCGGGGGACACGAGACTGACAGTGGACTCGCTGCGGGGGACACGAGAGCGTGGACTCACTTCTAGTTCGTGTGACACCTATTTTGTTGGTTTGGACACGTCGTGTCCTACTGTGTGGACACGAGATTCACAGTGTAACACCTATATACTAAAAAATCTCGTTTTTTTGGGCATATCAACTGTCAATTTGATGTTTTGCTTGGATTCGAATTCTAATTTAGGGTTCGAGCCCAATTTACTGATACTGGGAGTTTTTTTTGGGCATTTTCAGGGTTTTGAAATGATGAATAAATTGACTAATAATTATTATCGAGCCCTATAAAATTTCAGCTATGTCACGAAGGATGGATACTAATCCTGTGAATGAGTTTTCTCCTAAGTATTCTCGACAGTTGAATATGATTTAGCTCACTGACATTACTGAAATATGGAATAATTAGACTTTCTGTTCATTACCCTTTGACCGAATTAAGTTGACCTGAATACCATATTTTAAATCCTAAATCTACGGCACGACATCGTGATCAGGACATGGTCCCTGCAGCCATTCGACTGGCGAGGCAGAAACTATGTAGCCGTAGATAAAGTTGACTGTCCTCCGACCCTCATCCCTCGGCAATGATGATACGACAACCTATCACTATATCTTATATATATAGTAGTAGATGATGTCTTAGTATTACATTATGTGACTTTATCTTGATTTTGTTACATTCTTCAGATACTACATACGATAAGAACATATACTACACCATATGTACAGAACATAGATGATTCACACTAATGTATGCTAGAATGAATTTTAGGTTGTGTTCTGAGCCATCCTTCATCTGCCCCTTTCCCTGAGCCATCCTTCATCTCTCATTTCCCTCCGGGTCCACTTTACTCCCAATCTCTTCCTCTTTATACACGGATCTACAGAATCAATGCCATCCGAGGAAGGCAAAACTGAATCAGCATTGTCTTCCGGATCGTTCTCATCAAGGCATAACGGGCTGCTCAGCGTGCCCAGCTTCTTCAACTTCTCGCTGGCTGTAGAGTCCAAATGGGAACGGGTCCTCTTTGTCGGCCCGGAGCTCTGACTCGTACTCGTCGCCTCGCTACCGGTTTCCTCTCCTCCTCTGACGTGGGTCATAAGAAAAAAAATTTCGTACCTCTTCGTCACATAAACATCATTGCCGCCTTGTACTCGAGCCTCCTCGTCTGTGACGCTATCCAACTTCTCGGTGCCTACATTGTCACTCGAATCCTCCCTTCGACTCGTATCGTCCTTTTATTCGCCTGTCTTTTTGCTCCCTGTCTTGCAATCATCTGCTATCACCGTCGTCTCATTCGACTCCTTCTCAGATGACTCCGAGGAGGAGGAGGAAGACTCGGAGAATGAGTGTAACACCCAGTTTTCCAGATGAGGGTAATTTTGAAATTTTGTAATTATAATTATTATTTAATGATATTTATTTCATATTATGATTTTTAGTGATTTTTTAATTATTTTTAAACTATTTAAATTCATGACTTGTGTTTATGGTGTTTTGCTAGTAAACAGTAGAGACTGCCTACCCTAGAGACTAGCCATGTGATTAGTGTATTTAGACATTTTGGGGGTTATTTGATTTTATTATAATTTATTTGAATTTATAGGAATTTTTAGAATTTATTTTGGAATTGTTTGAATGAGGGTTGACTAGGTTGACTTTGACTAGCAATGACCATGGTAGGCCAACCTAGGAGCTAACCCTAGTTGAGTTTGGACTTGGTTAGGTTATGCAACCCTAGTTAGACTGGAGTTGACCTATGGTTTGATTATTTGACTCAAGTTAGGATTTAAGTCATAAGCCATGACTTGTGGTTGCACCTTAATCAATAACTTAGCCTTAAAAGCCCATAGGCCCACACCACTAGCTAAACCCTAACCCTAACAAGTCTTGGCCAGCCACTACACCCATTATGAATCCCTCCCTATAAGTATCCTCTTAGAAATTAGGGCTAGCCTCTTAGGAAGAACAAAGCTTTGGAAGAGGTGAGTCTCCATTTTCAAAAATCCCTAGAAAATCTATTTTACCTCCTTTTTAATCCAAAAAAATTGCAATAGGTTCTAATTATTGTTTTATTGCTGTTGGAATTTGTTGCTCTCAGTTTTCTATCAATTTGAAGGAGTTTGGTGGCTTTTTGGAATCCTCATTGGAAAGGGTTTTTTGTGTTGGAGAACACCATAGGTAAAATCCTAATCCACCCATTAAAATTCTAGTTTCTTTGCATGTAGACCTAGCCCTAAGTGTCCTGGTTCTGTAGGTATTCCTAGACCTAGGTTTTGTGTCCATTTGTGTCCTATTTGGACACGTATCAGTGTCCTTGTTCAACTGTTTGATGAAATGTCCCAATGGGCATTTTGATTCGTTTTTGTAGAAGTTTTTGAATAGAAAATTGTATTTTAGTATCTCTTACATGTTTTTAGTGTTCTGAGTCGGTATCGAGTTCGTGTCGTATCGCTATGACACTCGTGCACATGTTTTTGGACACGCGCGCGCGGCCCAGGCGAGTCCCCTGCTACTCGGGGCTCTTGCAGGACACGACACAGCGTGGTCTGACACGAAACTTTGTGGACTCGAGGGGGCATGCACTGACATCATGCCCCCAAAGTTTCATCGGGTCTCGTGCTCGGGTTGGAAAGAAATCAGTCGTGTACTGATTTTTCACTGTTTTGTGCACTGTAGTTTTAAGCCACTGACACGGCTTTATAATTCGGACATGCAACACTTTGGACACGATACAGGCGCTTGGACACGTACACCTAGACCTAACCTACATATAGACACAACCACGTGTCCCAGTTCGTGTTGTGTCGAGTGCACGACACGCGTGCACTCGTGCACGAGACAGTGTGCAGAATAGTGCCTGTGTTGCACTG
The DNA here is from genome assembly GCA_029216955.1 of Iris pallida. Classification (NCBI taxonomy): domain Eukaryota; kingdom Viridiplantae; phylum Streptophyta; class Magnoliopsida; order Asparagales; family Iridaceae; genus Iris; species Iris pallida. The sequence goes on from JANAVB010000397.1 coordinate 7,792,328, forward strand.
TTTAGTGTTTAATTTGTTTGGATACGTTTGTGTCCACTAGGATGGATACGTGTGGACCCTAGGACACACTCACATGATATATTTTAGTTACCAACCTTTTGTTTGATGTCTTAACTTGATTTAGATGATCAAATCTCATTTACCCCTAAAATCTGACACCTATTTTCATTTACTATTTTTCCATTTTTTTTTGAATGTGGATTTTGACACTCATTTGATTAATCTAAATGTTGTTAATTACCAGCTTGGGTCCCTAACATGGTACTCCTATTAGTCCTCTACCTGTGTGTAAGTTTTGGGTTGATTTTGTTGAAATTTGATTTCGAAATTTGAAATAGAAGGGTGTGGACTGTTTCAAGAAGTTTGAATTGTTTTGCTGAGTTCTCATTGATGTTAGAATTCAAAATCTGAGTTCATAAGGACCTGAGATTAGGGTAGGTTGAAATGACTTGATTTCCTTTCTTTCCTCACTTCAATTGTTATTAAAACTGAGTTAGAAGAGGGACTTTTCACTGAAATCTGAAAATGCAATGAGGGGACTGATTTGAGGCTTAAATCTGAGTTGGATGTATGGGAGGGTTATAACTGAGATTGGGTATTAAAACTGAGATTATTTGGGGCATTCCACTGTTGTCATTCACTGATTTTTCTCACTAATTACACTGTTTTGCCTGCACACTATTGTCACTCACATTCCCATGCTACACTCTCTACACACACCCTCTACACACTTAAGTAAAATGTTCACTGTTTACACATGTCAATTCTCTCACTGTTTTCTAGCCTAACATACTCCCCTACACTCACACACTCATGTGTACACTCATGTATCACTATCACTCACTGTTTCCTGCACCTTGTCACCCTTCCACACACACAGCCACATGTACACACACACATGTCCTCTCTAGCCTATTGACATGCACCCTCACACACACTCTAGTCACAGGTTAGTCCTAACACCCCTTATCAGTCCACTCTTCACTCCCTCACTCTTTGCACACACATACATATTTGTATTTTCTCACACAAACACTCACATATACACTCTCTCCCTTTTACTGTTTTGTTTTCCTGCATAATGTTACCTTTCCACACACCATTTCATGTTGCCTACACAATGAGAATAATTCCTATTTTCCTGAGTTTATGATTCTTATAACCTGAGATTATTTCTAGACTTCATGTAGATTGATTAGCTCACTATAATGGTTTCACTGATTTGTTATTTAACTATTGTATGATTCTTCTTTCCTTTAAACCGAGTTTTCCTTTTTAATACACTGTGGACATTGTGTATTGATTTCCTTCTTTTTCTGTTTCTGTCTAAAATTCTGAACTGAAATGCTAAGTTGGTTTCCCTTCTTATTTTCTGTGAAATCTGAACTGGTTGGGGGCTTCTGATAACTGTTTTCATGTGCATAATAGTGACTCCTCTCACACACTGTTTTATGACACTCTTCACATTTCCCCTTCACACCCTAACACACATGCCTATGTCTAACCCTCTTCACACACATTTCATGCCACACTTGACACCACACACATGTTCCTCTCTCAAGTCACCCACACCATTGCCATGTCTCACATCACCCTCACATGTTTGCACACCCACACTCTTCCCTTTCCTCTCTATACCTATATATATGTGCATAATAAATCAACTTGTATATATATGTTAAGTCGATATATATAAATGTATGTGTGATGATTCCTAATGAGTATAACTATAACCTTGTAATATTAGAAGTGTATATATATATATATATATATATATATATATATATATATATATATATATATATATATATATATATATATATATATATATATAATTTTTTTATGTAATGTGAATGTGCATAATTCTATGTATATGTATACAGGGTTTTGTTATAGGTTACCTATAGGCTATGTGCCATATGCTAGCAAGTGTAGATGTAGCATATATTCATGCTATACATGTATACATGGATATTGGTTAGCCTAGAATTATTTAACTTAGACTTTGTTAGACCTAGTAGAGTCTAGATTAGTCTTGTACAGTCTTGTTAGACTTGGAATAGGCTAGTTAGCCTAGTTAGACTAGTATAGACTAGTTTGACTTAGTTTGACCATAGTTGACCTAGTTTGGCTTCTAGAGTTGACCAAGAGTTGACTTTGGCCTAGATTGACCTAGAATCTTGTAGAATGCATAGTAGGACTTCATTATATCATTTTAGACTTGTTGTGACTTGTGCTGTTCTGATTAGGAGCTAGACACCTCTCCTCGTACAGTACATTTCATCCGGACACTCAGATACAGGCGAGTATATTCTCTGATCATTTCATATCCTGTTTAGAATTATTTTCGTGCTTTAAATTACTTTACTTGATACTGTCACGTTGGTCACACGGATTGGTACTATATAGATCTTTTCATGAGATGTTATCCCCCTCGGGAGCATCGGATACATCATGTTTTATGCGTTTCATGAATCTGTACGTATCTCTATGCTTCCTCTGATTCACGAATCACCTGTGACACATGTACTCTCATGTTCACAGAGCCTCCATGAATCACCTTCACGTATCACTCATTTTATGAGCCATGTGAAGTTTCACGAACCTTAACATAACTTGAACGGATCTTTGTGTATTGATTGGGGTTGGGGGAGTAGAAATAGACATGTGAATATTATCCAAGTAGCTGTAGTCATGAATCACTCTCTTAGCTGTAGTCATGAACCTCCTATACTATTCACATGTTTATATTTTACTCTGACTCACTAGTCACTATTAGCTCTCTACTTATAGTAGATATTTCCATTACAGTTTTCTCTCTCTGTTTACATACTGCATTTCTTCAGTATCTATATCTTACTTTACTGCATGATTATATTTTCTAACCTGCTATGAACTGTTGAGATGTACTTTACTCGCTCCTGTCCTGACTGGACCTGTTGAAAATATTACAGAGGACGAGGAGGAGGCCTGTGAGGATACCTTCTTCGGACAGCTCTAGCTGAGGACATCACCTCACTACCTAGACTAGTTTAGTTAGGCCTTATCTTATTTTTATGTTGTCTCGAGACTGTTTAGCTAGATTTTACTTCTGTTCAGAGATGTTGAGTTGTATATATTCTTTCTTATTCAGTAGCTGAGATATGTACTCTGGATATTTGCTGGGATATTATCTTAGACTTTTCTATCTTCAGTATTTCCTTGAGTTCTATATCATATTGTGTTTTCTTCCTCCTTAGTTGTGATTGAGTTCATTTACTGCTTAGTATCATATTGCTAGATGTATGTTAACCTAGGACAGCGTTCTACCGCCGACACTGCGGCGTAGGCTGGGCGTTGTGACGTTCTCGTACCCTCACAGTGGGTGCGGGTCGTGACACGTTTTTAGTGGTGGCCCATGCAGGTCGAGTTTATGTAGTGGTATTCGAACTAGAGTATCATTACAGCCTGCAGTAGGATTAGGATACATATTTTGAAGGTACTCAATCACAGTTAGGATTCCTTGAAAGATTTCTAGGACGATCCTTGAGAATCTTATTTAAACTTCAATTTAAATCATTACCCTTGCTTTGTTGCTCTTACTCCTTGATTATCGAATTTGATTTTGTTGTATCGTTGTTGATTTGATTTTCCTATCGAGATAAATTTTTATGGCCCGAGTTAAGATATTTTTTCTGATAACATATGACGACGGGAATATAGGGATGGTAAAACGTCTATTTGGTTATGGAACCTAGAGTTTATCGCAGCTATATTAGCTGGCGTGGCGGAAACATAGAGACCTGACTTCGGATGTACGTATCTTGGTTATGAGATTTGGAATTCCTCGCAGCTATACTAGTCGGCATAGCGAGAATTCCAGACGACATAATTATAGAGGTACATGCCCCTGTTATGGACTCTACCGTTTATCGCAGCCTTGCTTACTAGCGTGGCGAGGACTCTGAGTATCATGATTTTTGGACAGACGCATATGATTATCAGATTATATCTTGGAAAGGTTCTTAAATATATCGTCTCTATCTTCATTCCAGTTATTATAAATTGTTTCCATCATTAAATAATTTAGGAGTAGAGATCTTTTTAGCTTTATAGAGCTTATGCATATGTAGTTCTTTCTTAGTGTGATGATTTGATGACTTGTGATTAGGCCTTTGTCTTAGGAATGATAGTATAGCCTGGCTTTAAATAGTGATTCTCGTAGCTATTCTCCTTTGTTGATATTTACTAGTTTTTCAGCCTTGATGATTGATTTTTTTTTCTTTTCTTTTCTTTTTCTTTCAGTATGGCACCCATGACCCGAGCCCGTCGCCTGAGAGCAGCTACAGCTACTGAGAGTGTGCCTCTACCTCCTACTGTTCAGGAGGTAGTTATCCCTCTATCCGATCAGGGGGTGGTGGCACCTCCTGCCATTGAGGAGATGGTGGTAGCCTCGCCAGAGAATCTTCCTTCACCTCCTGTCGTTCAGGAGAGAGCTGTGGATTTGCCTGAGACCGAGAGCCCTTCCCTACCCTCTGTACTCCATACTGTACCACCCGGGGGTTTGCTACTTGATGCAGCCCAGGTGTTTGCATTTTTCCAAGAAAGGTTGATAGAGTCACAGAGAGTTCATGAGGAGGCCATGAGGGAGCAAATCCATAGGTTGCTACGTCCGCGGGACTCTGTGCTTCTAGGAGGAGAGCCTAGCTCCAAGAGGGCGAGGAGCAGTACCAAGTCCTACCCAGAGTTTGAGGAGTACCCATTTATCCAGCCTATATCATCATACCCAGCCCAGTCTCCTGTCCAGCAGAGGCCAGCTGAGCCGGAGCCTATCTGTGCCTACTGCAAGAAGTCTGGACACAAGTGGAACAACTGTAGAAAGCGACTAGGATTGTGCCTAATCTGTGGTTCAGCTGCACACTGGATGCAGCACTGCCCTGCTATACCTGCCCCAACCAGAGCCCTGTTTCCAAGAGGGAGTTCTGGTTCTCAGACCTAGCTGGAGGTGAGTTTGACCTAACCTTAGTATTCCTTTTTAAGAATTTTGATGCATCCCTTGCTTGTATGTTTTGATACCTTGTGATTGCCTAGTACTGTAGCATGGTTGGTATAACTAGAAGAGACCACAGACTGATATTGCATGCCATGACCCCAAAGGTTACACTTTTCAACTGTATGATTTAAGATAGATTTCTGAGACTTTGATTGTTGGGGGCTTAACCTAGAAGGGGTGCGACCATCTTAATTTCGAGGACGAAATTTTCATAAGGTGGGTAGGATTGTAACACCCAGTTTTCCAGAAGAGGGTAATTTTGAAATTTTGTAATTATAATTATTATTTAATGATATTAATTTTATATTATGATTTTTAGCCTTAAAAGCCATGACTTGTGGTTAGGATTTAAGTCATAAGCCATGACTTGTGGTTGCACCTTAATCAATAACTTAGCCTTAAAAGCCCATAGGCCCACACCACTAGCTAAACCCTAACCCTAACAAGTCTTGGCCAGCCACTACACCCATTGGGAATCCCTCCTTATAAGTATCCTCTTAGAAATTAGGGCTAGCCTCTTAGGAAGAACAAAGCTTTGGAATAGGTGAGTCTCCATTTTCAAAAATCCCTAGAAAATCTATTTTACCTCCTTTTTAAACCAAACAAATTGCAATAGGTTCTAATTATTGTTTTATTGTTGTTGGAATTGGTTGTTCTCAGTTTTCTATCAATTTGAAGGAGTTTGGTGGCTTTTTGGAATCCTCATTGGAAGGGGTTTTTTGTGTTGGAGAACACCATAGGTAAAATCCTAATCCACCCATTAAAATTCTAGTTTCTTTGCATGTAGACCTAGCCCTAAGTGTCCTTGTCCTGTAGGTATTCCTAGACCTAGGTTTTGTGTCCATTCGTGTCCTATTTGGACACGTATCAGTGTCCTTGTTCAACTGTTTGATAAAATGCCCCAATGGGCATTTTGATTCGTTTTTGTAGAAGTTTTTGAATAGAAAATTGTATTTTAGTGTCTCTTACATGTTTTTAGTGTTCTGAGTCGGTATCGAGTTCGTGTCGTGTCGCTATGACACTCGTGCACATGTTTTTGGACACGCGCGCGCGGCCCAGGCGAGTCCCCTGCTACTCGGGGCTCCTGCAGGACACGACACAGCGTGGTCTGACACGAAACTTTGTGGACTCGAGGGGGCATGCACTGACATCATGCCCCCAAAGTTTCATCGAGTCTCGTGCTCGGGTTGGGAAGAAATCAGTCGTGCACTGATTTTTCACTGTTCTGTGCACTGTGGTTTTAAGCCACTGACACGGCTTTATAATTCGGACATGCGACACTTTGGACACGATACAGGCATTTGGACACGTACACCTAGACCTAACCTACGTGTGGACACAACCACGTGTCCCAGATCGTGTTGTATCGAGTGCACGACACGCGTGCACTCGTGCACGAGACAGTGTGCAGAACAGTGCCTGTGTTGCACTGTTTAGTGTTTAATTTATTTGGACACGTTTGTGTCCACTAGTATGGACACGTGTGGACCCTGGGACACACTCACATGATATATTTTAGTTACCAACCTTTTGTTTGATGTCTTAACTTGATTTAGATGTTCAAATCTCATTTACCCCTAAAATCTGACACCTATTTTCATTTACTGTTTTTCTATTATTTTTTGAATGTGGATTTTGACACTCATTTGATTAATCTAAATGTTGTTAATTACCTGCTTGGGTCCCTAACCTGGTACTCCTATTAGTCCTCTACCTGTGTGTAAGTTTTGGGTTGATTTTGTTGAAATTTGATTTCGAAATTTGAAATGGAAGGGTGTGGACTGTTTCAGGAAGTTTGAATTGTTTTGCTGAGTTCTCATTGATGTTAGAACTCAAAATCTGAGTTCATAAGGACCTGAGATTAGGGTAGGTTGAAATGACTTGATTTCCTTTCTTTCCTCACTTCAATTGTTATTAAAACTGAGTTAGAAGAGGGACTTTTCACTGAAATCTGATAATGCAATGAGGGGACTGATTTGAGGCTTAAATCTGAGTTGGATGTATGGGAGGGTTATAACTGAGATTGGGTATTAAAACTGAGATTATTTGGGGCATTCCACTGTTGTCATTCACTGATTTTTCTCACTAATTATACTGTTTTGCCTGCACACTATTATCACCCACATTCCCATGCTACACTCTCTACACACACCCTCTACACACTTAAGTAAAATGTTCACTGTATACACATGTCAATTATCTCACTGTTTTCTAGCCGAACATACTCCCCTACACTCACACACACATATGTACACTCATGTATCACTATCACTCACTATTTCCTGCACCTTGTCACCCTTCCACACACACAGCTACATGTACACACACACATGTCCTCTCTAGCCTATTGACATGCACCCTCACACACACTCTAGTCACAGGTTAGTCCTAACACCCCTTATCAGTCCACTCTTTACTCCCTCACTCTTTGCACATACATACATATTTGTATTTTCTCACACAAACACTCACATATACACTCTCTCCCTTTCACTGTTTTGTTTTCCTGCACAATGTTACCTTTCCACACACCATTTTATGTTGCCTACACACTGAGAATAATTCCTATTTTCCTGAGTTTATGATTCTGATAACCTGAGATTATTTCTAGACTTCATGTAGATTGATTAGCTTACTATAATGGTTTCACTGATTTGTTATTTAACTATTGTATGATTCTTCTTTCCTTTAAACTGAGTTTTCCTTTTTAATACACTGTGGACATTGTGTATTGATTTCCTTCTTTTCCTGTTTCTGTCTAAAATTCTGAACTGAAATGCTAAGTTGGTTTCCCTTCTTATTTTCTGTGAAATCTGAACTGGTTGGAGGCTTCTGATAACTGTTTTCATGTGCACAATAGTGACTCCTCTCACACACTGTTTTATGACACTCTTTACATTTCTCCTTCACTCACACCCTAACACACATGCCTATGTCAAACCCTCTTCACACACATTTCATGCCACACTTGACACCACACACATGTTCCTCTCTCAAGTCACCCACACCATTGCCATGTCTCACATCACCCTCACATGTTTGCACACCCACACTCTTCCCTTTCCTCTCTACACCTATATATATGTGCATAATAAATCAACTTGTATATATATGTTAAGTCGATATATATTAATGTATGTGTGATGATTCCTAATGAGTATAACTATAACCTTGTAATATTAGAAGTGTATATATATATATATATATTTATGTATGTGAATGTGCCTATTTCTATGTATATGTATACAGGGTTTTGTTATAGGTTACCTATAGGCTATGTGCCATATGCTAGCAAGTGTAGATGTAGCATATATTCATGCTATACAGGTATACATGGATATTGGTTAGCCTAGAATTATTTAACTTAGACTTTGTTAGACCTAGTAGTGTCTAGATTAGTCTTGTACAGTCTTGTTAGACTTGGAATAGGCTAGTTAGCCTAGTTAGACTAGTATAGACTAGTTTGACTTAGTTTGACCATAGTTGACCTAGTTTGGCTTCTAGAGTTGACCAAGAGTTGACTTTGGCCTAGATTGACCTCGAATCTTGTAGAATGCATAGTAGGACTTCATTATATCATTTTAGACTTGTTGTGACTTGTACTGTTCTGATTAGGAGCCAGACACCTCTCCTCGGACAGTACATTTCATCCGGACACTCAGATACAGGCGAGTACATTCTCTGATCATTTCTTATCCTGTTTAGAATTATTTTCCTGCTTTAAATTACTTTACTTGATACTGTCATGTTGGTCACACGGATTGGTACTATATAGATCTTTTTATGAGATGTTATCCCCCTCGGGATCATCGGATACAGCATGTTTTGTGCGTTTCACGAATCATCACGTATCTCTATGCTTCCTCTGATTCACGAATCGCCTGTGACACATGTATTCTCATGTTCACAGATCCTCTATGAATCAGCCTCCATGAATCACCTTCACGTATCACTCATTTTATGAGCCATGTGAAGTTTCACGAACCTTAACATAACTTGAACGGATCTTTGTGTATTGATTGGGGTTGGGGGAGTAGAAATAGACATGTGAATATTATCCAAGTAGCTGTAGTCATGAATCACTCTCTTAGCTGTAGTCATGAACCTCCTATGCCATTTACATGTTTATATTTTACTCTGACTCACTAGTCACTATTAGCTCTCTACTTATAGTAGATATTTCCATTACAGTTTTCTCTCTCTGTTTACATACTGTATTTCTTCAGTATCTATATCTTACTTTACTGCATGATTATATTTTCTAACCTGCTATGAACTGTTGAGATGTACTGTACTCTCTCCTCTCCTGACTGGACCTGTTGAAAATATTACAGAGGACGAGGAGGAGGCCTGGGAGGATACCTTCTTCGGACAGCTCTAGCTGAGGACATCACCCCACTGCCTAGACTAGTTTAGTTAGGCCTTATCTTATTTTCATGTTGTCTCGAGGCTGTTTAGCTAGATTTTACTTCTATTCAGAGACGTTGAGTTGTATATATTCTTTCTGATTCAGTAGCTGAGATATGTACTCTGGATATTTACTGGGATATTATCTTAGATTTTTCTATCTTCAGTATTTCCTTGAGTTCTATATCATATTGTGTTTTCTTCCTCCTTAGTTGTGATTGAGTTTATTTACTGCTTAGTATCATATTGCTAGATGTATGTTGACCTAGGACAGCGTTCTACCGCCGACACTGCGGCGTAGGCTGGTCATTGTGACGTTTTCGTACCCTTACAGTGGGTACGGGTCGTGACAATGAGTCGAATGAGTCGGCGGTGATAGCAGATGATTGCAAGACAGGGAGCGAAAAGATAGACGAATAAGAGGATGATACGAGTCGAAGGGGAGATTCGAGTGACAATGTAGACACCGAGAAGTTGGATAGCGTCACAGACGAGGAGGCTCGAGTACAAGGCGGCAATGATGTTTATGTGAAGAAGAGGTACGAAATTTCTTTTCTTATGACCCGCGTCAGAGGAGGAGAGAAAATCGGTAGCGAGGCGACGAGTGCGAGTCAGAGCTCCGGGCCGACAAAGAGGACCCGTTCCCATTTCGACTCTGCAGCCAGCGAGAAGTTGAAGAAGCTGGGCACGCTGAGCAACCCGTTATGCCTTGATGAGGACGATCCGGAAGACAATGCTGATTCAGTTTTGCCATCCTTGGATGGTATTGATTCTGTAGAGCCGGGGGAAGTGGCTCCTCCTCGGCAATGATGATACAACAACCTATCACTATATCTTATATAGTAGTAAATGACGTTTTAGTATTACATTATGTGAGTTCATCTTGTGTGAGCACCCTGAATTTTGGGTTGTTTTTTTTATTTTTTTATTATTTTATTTATTTCCTGATTGATTTTTATTTCGATAAATAATTTATTCTGTATTTTTCTGTAAGTGTACTCTTTCATGCCATTGATATTTGGAGTATCAGGGATGTTCAATTCTGGAAATCTTCTTCATGAGTTTTGGAGTGGACATGATTACCTTAATGACGGTATATAGTGTCCCATCCAAACTTGTTCCCTTGTGCTCTTTCTGCTTCGCTGAACTTCGGGTCGATTTAGACCATTTGAGTATTATTTATTCTCCCACTCTTTTCCTTGATCATTTTCAGCGCGTTACCGTGACTTTTAATTTGGGAGCGCAAGACCAGTCAGTTTCTTGAAACCAACTCCTCATTGATGATCTACTCGAGACGCTCGTCATCCATGACCTTCGTGTCCCACTCAGACACGCCATTTTGTGCTCCATTTGTTTCGCACAACTTTTCCGACACGTGACCCGATTTTATTTCACTCCACGGTGTCACATTCGTTTTCCAACTTGATTTGTAGGTCCCCTGTCGACCAAAACATGTCCTTCCCAATTATGGACATGGCCCACTTTGAGCCTACTATCCGTCCGCCACTTGTGTCCCATTTATTGGAATCCCCATGTGCTACTTATTCGCTCATGATCATCAACGTCTAATTTTAATTCGATTTTCGCACAATGTCCAGTTTTGATCCAATCCGGCTCCACCGAGTCCAGCCCAGCTCCATGTTGCTCTCCACCGTGACGCCCTCATATTTTTCTCGTCCAAAAATATCTTGTACTCATCCTACCCATTTTTAATTATTTATTGAAAATTTCTATTAATTTAATTCCTCATAGGAATGACCCTTTTCCCTCTAATTAATCCTACCCTTTGATTCCCCTCATCAAATCCCAACCACTCTTTCCCTCACTTCCACACTCTCAGCCAACACATGAGAGCCGGCCCTAATTCCTAGGGAAGGTTTTCTCTCTCCTTCCTCTCTCACAATTATTTCACTTCTCTATCTCTCTCATCCTTTTTAATTCATTTTCCCACACTTTCTTCACAAACTACAACAGCACCTTCACTACAACCCCACCACCACACCATGCAAACCCGACGACCACCCCACTCCCCTGGCCGGCCTCCGCCGTGCCACAGGCCGTCGGCCAACAACCCCCGGCCATCCTCTTCTCCTCCTTCTCCTCCACAATCCACCATCAACCGCGGCCGCCACCACCAACTAGCCACCCCAACCTCCTTAGCCCAGTCGACCACCCCGCCGCGCGTTCGTCGCGCGAGTTGCCACCCCCGCCGGGCAGGCTGGGCCTCGCCTCCGTGCGAACAGCAGCTGCGTTTGCGCTCAGCGGCAGCAGCGCGAGCCCTTCGCGCGCGCGCACGGGCGGTGCAGCACCGCCGTCGGCCGCACACCGGCGTGGTCGGCCTTCCACGTGACCGGGCGCACCCCTGGAGTAGGCCCCATGGCGGCCAACGTCCTCCGGGACGCGCCGTCGAGGCGATTCGTGCGTTTTGAACGACGTCCCGTCGGCGCATGCGAGTTTGGAACTCAGAATTTGTGCCCCGTCGCAGCAACTTCGTGTACGATTTCTCGGAGATCCGACCGTTGGATCGGCGATTTCTTTGCTCCGTCACAATCTCGGTATATCCACCTTCGTTCATGTCAATTTTCGTCCGTTAATTTTATCGTTTGATACATGAAAACCGGCCACCAAGTTGACCGTTTAAATTGTATTAAATTTGGACAGTTTTGCGGGGCCAACTTCGTCAGCTTGTATCTCCTCCACCGCAGCTCCGTTTGGCGTGCTACCAGTTCCGGTGTAAAGCTGGTATAACCCTCTTACTACCCCTCCAGTTTCGTTTCATTGTGAGCTTGTTTGATTGGTTGAATTCGACGCCAAAGTTGGCCGTCCGAATTCGTAATTTCCAACTTGTAAAATTCCATTTTTGAACACGGGACTCCAGATTTCATTTCTGACACCACCATTAGACTTGTGGCATCGTTCTGGCATGTTTTCATATAAAATTTGTTAGATTTGGAGAACGTGGGCCCGGGCTCGTTTTTCGGTGCAAAGTGGGTCCCACTTTCTGGGTCAACGGGACTTTTTGACGCCGGCTCATCGGAATCTAATTCTGGATATACCGATGAGTTCGTATCGTCATTTTAGACTCGTTGACATATAATTTGCTAGGTTTTGGTGGACATTGGGTCCGGCACGCATTTCGGTGCAAGTCGGATACCAATATCCGGGTGAACGGGTCATTTTGAGATCGGCTCATCGGAATCCAATTTCGGAGATACCGTTGAGTTCGTATCATCATTCTGGACTCGTTGACAGGTAGTTTGCTGATTTTTGAGAACTTTGGCTCCGGCACGCATTTTCGTGCAAACCGGAATCCCAAGTTCTGGTCAACGGGCCAAATTGAGATCGGGTCAACGGAATCCAATTCTGGAGATACCGTTGGGTTCGTATCGACATTCTGGTTTCGTGGACATATAATTTGTTATATTTTATTGACTTGTTTTCTTGCACATTTTTGGTGCAAAACGGCTCCGACACGGACACCGTTTTGACCCGAAATTACCTTTTTGCCCTTGTGTCCAAATTGGACCGTTGGGTAGGCTATCCTAGCTAATTTGACCGTTCTGGACACATTGGCGATGTTCATTTCATCGTCCGACAATGTTTGTTGATAATTTTTCTGAGTTTAACCTTTTTATAATTAATTAATAATTAATTCATATAATGTTCGTATTTCGGGATTAGTACAACGAAACTGAGATCAGTCAATTCCAGTGATCTCACATCGCTGAAATTGACAAGTTGGACACGTGGATCACTATAATAAGATTATCAACCTTACCGATAATCTTCTTATCTCGATTTGCGTGTCGTAAGTTTCGACGTACAAATAACGAAGTACACTTTATATTAGACTAGAATTGACCCTGTTTGACCAGAGTTGACCAGTTGACCCAAAGTCAACTGTAAGTCAACACTTGACCTAGTTTGACTAAATTGTTGGCCGGAGTTGACCTAGAGTTAATTTGACTTAGAAGAACCTAGAATAATATAGATTGCCTGTAGGGATTTATTTATTTTCAACTTGAACACCTTGTAACCTGTGTTGCTTTAAATAGGACTCTGTGGCTTCAGTGGGACCTCCTATACTTATCAGCTGTTCAGGTTATCGAGGCGAGTACATTCTCTGATCATTTCATATCCTGCTTAGAATTATTTCCTGCAGTAGATTACTTTACTTGTACTGTCACATTGGTCACACGGATTGGTACTATATGGATCCTTTCTTGAGATGTTATCCTTAGGGAGCATCGGGTACTCTATGTTCTGTGCGTTTCACTTTCATAGCATATCATATGCTTCTTGGTTCTTTGATCACTTATGACATGTACCCTCATGATCGTAGAGTCTTCCTGGAATCTTACACTGTTGGGTTATCCCCAGAATCCCCATTTTTATGGGACTTACACTGTTGGATTATCCCCAGAATCCCCATTTTTATGGGACTTACACTGTTGGGTTATCCCCAGAATCTCCATTTTTATGGGACTTACACTGTTGGGTTACCCCCAGAATCCCCATTTTTATGGGACTACTATGTATCACCTTCGGGGTCTACCACCCTTCGGGGGCTTATCATCCTCGGGGTCTATCACCTCCGGGGTCTGTTACATAGCATCATATAACATAACCTGGCTGGATCCTTGTGTATTGATTGGGGGTACGAAGGAGTATTACATGTTCATAGTGTACTCTGACTCACTAGTCACATGCTAGTTCTCTATGTATAGTAGATATTTCTATTACAGTTATCTCTCTGTTTACATACTGTTTTCTTTCAGTACCTGTATCTTACTTTACTGCATGTTATATGTTTTCTAACCTGCTATGATCTGTTGAGATGTACTGTACTCGCTCCAGTCCTGACTGGACCTGTTGATAAATTTTTTACAGATAGCCTGGAGGTGCCTGCTAGCCTAGAGGAGACACAGTAGGGTTTGTTTAGGTAGTTATTTCATTTTGTCTGGAGTTGTATTTACTTTGTGGATTACTGTATCTTTATTGAGTTTTGAGATGTACTTCTGGGTTCATGTATCTTAGACACTTAGACTTCTATCTCCTGTATTTATTTTAGATTTCATGTTTTATCTATCCTTATCATGCTCTACCTTAGATGTGATTGAGTCTGTATCTGCTATGTCACCCCCATTCGGGGAGTATAAACTGTTTAGTCTTATACTGTTAGATGCATTGAGACCTAGGACAGCGTTCTACCGCCGACACTGCGGCGTAGGCTGGGCGTTGTTACGTTCTCGTGCCCTAACTCTAGGGTGCGGGTCATGACACGTTTTTAGTGGTGGCCCGTGCAGGTCTAGACTAAAGTGTAGTGGTATTCGAACTTGAGTACCACTACAGCCTGCAGTAGGATTAGGATATATTTTGAAGGTACTCAATCACAGATAGGAACCCTTGAGAGATTTTCGGGACGACCCTGGAGAATCTTATTTAACTTCGATTTGAAAACTCTTTTTTCCCTTGATTTGTTTTATCTTTATTTTCTGTTGTTGAATTTGATTTTAATGGATTATTGTTGAAATTGAGTTTGTATTTATTAATTTTGATGGAAGATTGTCGAATTGTGAATTTTGATGATAGTTGTTGCATTCGAGTTTGTATTTTGATGGATTGTGTTCACTTTTGAATTTTGATGTTCGTTAATAAATTTTGATTTGACTTTTGAGTATTCATTGTTGATTTAATTTGATTTTTGGCAAGATAAATTATATGGGCTAGGTCATCTATGTTATGGAATCTAGTCTTCTATAGTCACATTAGCCAGCATGGTGAGGACATATAGTCTGACTCTGGATATATTTCTCGGGTGTGGGAATTTAAGGTTTTCGCAGCCAAGCATGCGGCACCGCGAAAATGTTAAATACCATGATTCTAGAGATATGTGCATAAGTCAAGAGCTCTGTGATTATCGTAGCCTTGCTTACTAGTATGACGGGGATTTAGAGTACCATGATTTGGGATTGACGCATATGATTATCAGATTGCACCTTAAATATTTTTGAACATGTTTTCTCTACTTTTGTTCAGTCTTTCAAAAAAATATATTTATTATTTATTGTTTTGTCTAGTTTCCTATTAATTAACTTGAGAGTATGTTTAGTTGTTTTATAAACCTTGTGTAAATTCTTGCTATGAGTTCTTCTTAATACAATGAATCGATGAATTTGCTAGATTTTATCTTGGATTTGATAATTTAACTCTGGATTTCAGAACGGTTCCTTCTTTAAACAGATAAGCAAAACAGATTTTATCGTTATTCTTTCTTGCTATTTTCCTTGTATTAGATAATAATAAAACTGTCTTGATTTTGTCAATCACCTACTCTGTAACCTTGGTAGAAATTTAAATGTTGGTCCTGATGTAGAAATTAAATTTTTTTTTTGGGACATGAGAATATGTATATGAATATATATAGCAAACACTTTGCCTAACACGTATGCATGCTACACTTAATTTTTCCACATATCTAGATACATATTGATATGTTGTTGATGTCCAAATTTTCATAACCAATATTTCTGGTTCTATGCTTTTCCATGTTTAAATTCGTAATTTAAATATAAATTTCATGTTATTAGTTTTGTCTACATAACTGCACCTGTATGTTATACGTAGGGTTTCAATTCAAAAGAATTTTTGGGTGAAAATTTGTGTTTAAATTTGTCAAATTTAAGACTATGTACATATTAACCTTAATGCTGAGTTTCCAAATGTTTAGTTCAAATTGCTGTTTTATTTCTTAAATAGAACATTTGAGCTATATACCTTGTGGGAAGTAGGGATATAAATTTAGGTTTCATATTCTTACATGCTAGTCTGTGATATACATTGAGTTGGTTTTGATGTTCAAATTTCTCTAATATCCAAAAAAAAAAAATTGTATACATGTTAACATTTTCATATTGATTTCCATGTTTAGTTCTGTTTCAGATTTAATATGTAATATTGAACTGAATGCGTAGATAACTGTATTGATAGTATGTTAGGGTTTCATTTCTATCATGTTAGGATGTATTAGGACCATTGAGATTTGTTGTGATGTTTCAAACCCTAAAATCTGAGACCGCATTATGTTCATATTTTCCATGGTTTGAATGTTAGCTTATTTCAGATATTTTTTATATGTAAACGCTGAACTAGAACTGGATTTAACCTTTCAATACTAAGCTATAACCCTGTACAAGGACACACACACACTCTAACTTAGTATACCCTGTCATGTAACCTAATTTTCCTCTCTATGTTATGAACATGTATCTATATAGATATATATAGTTTTTATACATCCATGTTATAATATATATAAATACATAGCTAAGTCTCTACTTTTTTTTATATATATGGTTAGCTATGCATGTTATGATTAAATAAGTTGCGTGTTGCGTATTGTAGGGTGTTTAACCAAAATGCCATGATTAGTGTAACTTGATAGCTGTTGTTTTAAAACCCAAATTCTCATATATACTTTCATGTATACTCATGTACACACATGCCTACTATCTAACCGTATGAACATGTCCCCATACACATGATGCTAGTTTTCCCTCTCTAACGCTCTCTCTGTATATATATTGTGATTGGATTTCAGTGCAAGTGACTTTCAATTCTCCAACTTGTGATTTTGATTTTCTTGGGTTAGTACTTTTTTTTCAGATGATTGGTAGTTACCTTCCTTTATTTTTTATGAGTACCAGTTTTCATATGGGGTGGTAGACAACCTTATAGTTTTTGATGATTTGTTATTTCTGTAACTTTCCTATTTTAGCAACCTGGATTGCTTGTGTGTTTTGATACCCTATGACCCTTTTGGTTAGCATGACTAGTATACTTAGATGAGACTTTCACTATCACCGTATGCCATGACCCTGTATGCAGTTCTTTTTTGATGGTATGTTTTATTTAAGTTCTGGGACTTTTATTGTGGGGGTTTGCCCTAGAGGGAGTATGGACATTTTAATTTCGAGGACGAAATTTTTATAAGGTGGGTAGGATGTGAGCACCCTGAATTTTGGGTTGTTTTTATTTATTTTTTTATTTTATTTATTTCCTGATTGATTTTTATTTCAATAAATAATTTATTCTGTATTTTTCTGTAAGTGTACTCTTTCATGCCATTGATATTTGGAGTATCAGGGATGTTCAACTCTTGAAATCTTCTTCATGAGTTTTGGAGTGGACATGATTACCTTCAAGACGGTATATAGTGTCCCATCCAAACTTGTTCCCTTGTGCTCTTTCTGCTTCGCTGAACTTCGGGTCGATTTAGACCATTTGAGTATTATTTATTCTCCCACTCTTTTCCTTGATCATTTTCAGCGCGTTACCGTGACTTTTAATTTGGGAGCACAAGACCAGTCAGTTTCTTGAAACAAACTCCTCATTGATGATCTACTCGAGACGCTCGTCACCCATGACTTTCGTGTCCCACTCAGACACGCCATTTTGTGCTCCATTTGGTTCGCACAACTTTCTCGACACGTGACCCGACTTTATTTCACTCCACGGCGTCACATTCGTTTTCCAACTTGATTTGTGGGTCCCCTGTCGACCAAAACCTGTCCGCCCCAATTATGGACATGGCCCACCTGAGCATACTATCTGTCCGCCACTTGTGTCCCATTTATTGGAATCCCCATGTGCTACTTATTCGCTCATGATCATCAACGTCTAATTTTAATTCAATTTTCGCACAATGTCCAGTTTTGATCCAATCTGGCTCCACCGAGTCCAGCCCAGCTCCATGTTGCTCTCCACCGTGACGCCCTCATATTTTTCTCGTCCAAAAATATCTTGTACTCATCCTACCCATTTTTAATTATTTATTGAAAATTTCTATTAATTTAATTCCTCATAGGAATGACCCTTTTCCCTCTAATTCATCCTACCCTTTGATTCCCCTCATCAAATCCCAACCACTCTTTCCCTCACTTCCACACTCTCAGCCAACACATGAGAGCCGGCCCTAATTCCTAGGGAAGGTTTTCTCTCTCCTTTCTCTCTCACAATTATTTCACTTCTCTATCTCTCTCATCCTTTTTAATTTATTTTCCCACACTTTCTTCACAAACTACAACAGCACCTTCACTACAACCCCACCACCACACCATGTAAACCCGACGACCACCCCACTCCCCTGGCCGGCCTCCGCCGTGCCACAGGCCGTCGGCCAACACCCCCGGCCATCCTCTTCTCCTCCTTCTCCTCCACAATCCACCATCAACCGCGGCCGCCACCACCAACTAGCCACCCCAACCTCCTTAGCCCAGTCGACCACCCCGCCGCACGTTCGTCGCACGAGTCGCCACCCCTCCGGGCAGGCAGGGCCTCGCCGTCGCGCGAACAGCAGCTGCGGCAGCGCTCAGCGGCAGCAGCGCGAGCACTTCGCGCCGCGCACGGGCGGTGCAGCGCCTTCGTCGGCCGCATACCGGCGTGGTCGGCCTTCCACGTGACCGGGCGCACCCCTGGGGTAGGCCCCATGGCGGCCAACGTCCTCCGGGACGCGCCGTCGAGGCGATTCGTGCGTTTTGAACGACGTCCCGTCGGCGCGGGCGAGTTTGGAACTCAGAATTTATGCCCCGTCACAGCAACTTCGTGCACGATTTTCCGGAGATACGACCGTTGGATCGGCGATTTCTTTGCTCCGTCACAATCTCGGTATATCCACCTTCGCTCATGTCAATTTTCGTCCGTTAATTTTATCGTTTGATACATGAAAACCGGCCACCAAGTTGACCGTTTAAATTGTATTAAATTTGGACAGTTTCGCGGGGCCAACTTCGTCAGCTTGTATCTCCTCCACCGCAGCTCCGTTTGGCGTGCTACTAGTTCCGGTGCAAAGATGGTATAACCCTCTTACTACCCCTCCAGTTTCGTTTCATTGTGAGCTTGTTTGATTGGTTGAATTCGACGCCAAAGTTGGCCGTCCGAATTCGTAATTTCCAACTTGTAAAATTCCATTTTTGAACACGGGACCCCAGATTTCATTTCTGACACCACCATTAGACTTGTGGCGTCGTTCTGGCATGTTTTCATATAAAATTTGTTAGATTTGGAGAACGTGGGCCCGGGCACGTTTTTCGGTGCAAAGCGTGTCCCACTTTCTGGGTCAACGAGACTTTTTGACGTCGGCTCATCAGAATCCAATTCCGGATATACCGATGAGTTCGTATCATCATTCTGGACTCATTGACATATAATTTGCTAGGTTTTGGTGGACATTGGGTCCGACACGTATTTCGGTGCAAGTCGGATACCAATATCCGGGTCAACGGGTCATTTTGAGATCGGCTCATCGGAATCCAATTCTGGAGATACCGTTGAGTTTGTATCATCATTCTGGACTCGTTGATAGGTAGTTTGCTGAGTTTTGAGAACTTTGGCTTCGGCACGCATTTTCGTGCAAACCGGAATCCCAAGTTCTGGTCAACGGGCCAAATTGAGATCGGGTCAACGGAATCCAATTCTGGAGATACCGTTGGGTTCGTATCGACATTCTGGTTTCGTGGACATATAATTTGTTATATTTTATTGACTTATTTTCTTACACATTTTTCGGTGCAAAACGGCTCCGATACGGACACCGTTTTGACCCGAAATTACCTTTTTGCCCTTGTGTCCAAATTGGACCGTTGGGTAGGCTATCCTAGCTAATTTGACCGTTCTGGACACGTTGGCGATATTTATTTCATCGTCCGACAATATTTATTGATAATTTTTTTGAGTTTAACCTTTTTATAATTAATTAATAATTAATTCATATAATGTTCGTATTTCGGGATTAGTACAACGAAACTGAGATCAGTCAATTCCAGTGATCTCATATCACTGAAATTGACAAGTTGGACACGTGGATCACTATAATAAGATTATCAACCTTACCGATAATCTTCTTATCTCGATTTGCGTGTCGTAAGTTTTGACGTACAAATAACGAAGTACACTTTATATTAGACTAGAATTGACCCTGTTTGACCAGAGTCGACCAGTTGACCCAAAGTCAACTGTAAGTCAACACTTGACCTAGTTTGACTAAATTATTGACCGGAGTTGACCTAGAGTTAATTTGACTTAGAAGAACCTAGAATAATATAGATTGCCTGTAGGGATTTATTTATTTTCAACTTGAACACCTTGTAACCTGTGTTGCTTTAAATAGGACTCTGTGGCTTCAGTGGGACCTCCTATACTTATCAGCTGTTCTGGTTATCGAGGCGAGTACATTCTCTGATCATTTCATATCCTGCTTAGAATTATTTCCTGCAGTAGATTACTTTACTTGTACTGTCACGTTGGTCACACGGATTGGTACTATATGGATCCTTGCTTGAGATGTAATCCTTAGGAAGCATCGGGTACTCTATGTTCTGTGTGTTTCACTTTCATAGCGTATCATATGCTTCTTGGTTCTTTGATCACTTACGACATGTACCCTCATGATCGTAGAGTCTTCCTGGAATCTTACACTGTTGGGTTACCCCCAGAATCCCTATTTTTATGGGACTTACACTATTGGGTTATCCCCAGAATCTCCATTTTAATGGGACTTACACTGTTGGGTTATCCCCAGAATCCCCATTTTTATGGGACTTACACTGTTGGGTTACCCCCAGAATTCCCATTTTTATGGGACTACTATGTATCACTTTCGGGGTCTACCACCCTTCGGGGGCTTATCACCCTCGGGGTCTATCACCTTCGGGGTCTGTTACATAGCATCATATAACATAACCTGGCTGGATCCTTGTGTATTGATTGGGGGTACGGGGGAGTATTACATGTTCATATTGTACTCTGACTCACTAGTCACATGCTAGTTCTCTATGTATAGTAGATATTTCTATTACAGTTATCTCTCTGTTTACATACTGTTTTCTTTCAGTACCTGTATCTTACTTTACTGCATGTTATATATTTTCTAACCTGCTATGATCTGTTGAGATGTACTGTACTCGCTCCAGTCCTGACTGGACCTGTTGATAAATTTTTTACAGATAGCCTGGAGGTGCCTGCTAGCCTAGAGGAGACACAGTAGGGTTTGTTTAGGTAGTTATTTCATTTTGTCTGGAGTTGTATTTACTTTGTGGATTACTGTATCTTTATTGAGTTTTGAGATGTACTTCTGGGTTCATGTATCTTAGACACTTAGACTTCTATCTCCTGTATTTATTTTAGATTTCATGTTTTATCTATCCTTATCATGCTCTACCTTAGATGTGATTGAGTCTGTATCTGCTATGTCACCCCCATTCGGGGAGCATAAACTGTTTAGTCTTATACTGTTAGATGCATTGAGACCTAGGACAGCGTTCTACCCGCCGACACTGCGGCGTAGGCTGGACGTTGTTACGTTCTCGTGCCCTAACTCTAGGGTGCGGGTCGTGACATCTTGATTCTGTTACATTCTTCAGATACTACATTCGATAAGAATATATACTACACCATATGTACAGAACATAGATGATTCACACTAATGTATGCTAGAATGAATTTTGGGTTGTGTTCTGAGCCATCCGTTCTGATCAAGCATCTTCCTTCTCCTCTCCTCCACCATGACTCTGAACCCATCTGCTCCTCCCTACTTCCCTTCTTCTTATTTGACTCTCTCAGCCGCATATGATATCCAACTCAAGTGTAGAGTCGGGGGAGAAGAAGTGGACATGAAGAAGAGGGGGAAGCAGCACAGCCGGCGGCATGACCTGGAGGAAGTACAGATGTTTTCTTCAAATCCGTAGGAGAACTATATATATCTTTTAACAATATATCATGTTGTCAAAGACCCTTAATGTGACAACCATGTTACCGCGGTGTCGGAAGACTAACATGTCATAATTTTCTAAGCCGTATGTTTTGACATAATCCTCCCAACTCTTTCCTCCTATGTAGTAATCTTGTATTATTACATAGAACTGAAATCCGGTTGGAGGATTATGTCCAAACACACAGCTTAGAAAATTATGACATGTTAGTCTTCCGACACCGCGGTAACATGGATGTCACATTAAGGGTCTTTGACAAGGTGATATGTTGTGAAAAGATATATCCTTATAGTTCTCCTACGTATGTTGAAGAAAACCTCTGTACTTCCTCCGGGTCATGCCTCCGGCTGTGCTGCTTCCCCCTCCTCTTCCTGTCCACTTCTTCTCCCCCGACTCTACACTTGAGCTGGATATCATATGTGGCTGAGAGAGTCAAATAAGAAGAAGGGAAGTAGGGAGGAGCAGATGGGTTCAGAGCCATGGTAGAGGAGAGGAGAAGGAAGATGCTTGATCAGAACTTGAGGTGGAAAAGTTGTGACGTTGATAGCGTAAGAGAGGGAGAGGGTGGAAAAGTTTTTCTCCCCCGACTCTACACTTCAGGTGGATATCATATTTTGGTTTCTGTATTTTGGCTCCACCTCAATTTGCATTAATCTACGGTACGACATCGTGATCAGGACATAGTCCCTGCAGCCATTCGACTGGCGAGGCAGAAACTATGTAGCCGTAGATAAAGTTGACTGTCCTCCGACCCTCATCCCTCGGCAATGATGATACGACAACCTATCACTATATCTTATATATATAGTAGTAGATGATGTCTTAGTATTACATTATGTGAGTTCATCTTGATTCTGTTACATTCTTCAGATACTACATACGATAAGAACATATACTACACCATATGTACAGAACATAGATGATTCACACTAATGTATATGCTAGAATGAATTTTAGGTTGTGTTCTGAGCCATTCGTTCCCATACTTGGCAATTAAGTTGTGGACCATTATGTTTGACATTGTTGTTACAAATTTTCATATATCTGTGTTGATTGATGAGATTGTGTTTCAAACGTGCTCGTGATTGTGTGTATCTGTGTTGTTTGATACTGTGTTCGTGATACACACCGTTGTTGTTGTAACAAATGGTGTGGGGGATGCTGCAAATGCTGCAGGGGATGCTGCAAATGCTGCAGGAAATGCTGCAAATGCTGTATTTTTTTTAATATTAGCGACGTTCAGCGACGATTACCGACGTTCAGCGACAAAAAAACGTCGCTATCAACGTCGCTAACTGTGAGGAATATCGTCGCTGATCGTCACTAAACGTCGGTACTGTAGCAACGTAGAAAAAGTTGCAGAACGTCGCCATATGGCTCTCAAGCCAGGTCAGTATCGATGCATGTCAACTCGCTTAACGTCGCTAGTACACGTCGGTAAATGATGACGCTTTACGTCGCCAGCAGTCGCTGAATTAGCGACGTAGCAGCGTCGCTAAAGCTCGTCGCAATAGCGACGTATTGCGACGTTTTCTTGTTTAGCGACTAGGTTAATCGCGACTACGTGCATACGTCGCTAAATACGTCGCTAATAGGATTTAGCGACGTAATTTCCCTATTTAGCGACGCCTTGAGGCGTCGCTGATTTAACAGATTTTAGTAGTGTTTGTTAAAGTGTGTGTACATGTAAGCATGATTGTGAGCAGCATGAGGATGACATGGTTGACTAGTATGAGTTGTGTCATGCTTTGTGTGTGTCATATGTGATTAGGTTTGAGGTTGAGCAACCTGTTTTCCTAATTTAGTCTCTAGTTTCTTAGAGACAGCTTGCAATTCAGTAATCTTAGCATTCAAACCATGCATCTTAGTAATAGTAATCTTGTGTCTGCTCTTTTCTTCTGCAAGCTCCGTGTTTAGTGTTGTGATTTCTTGTATTTGTTGCTCAATACGTGTTTCGGCATCATGTAAGCTTATTTTAAGCTTAGATACCTCATCAGTGACATCCGTGGGTGTAGTGTCTCTAATATTATCAAGTAATAGAGAAAGTCTTTGTATTTCGACTTCATGACTTTTGATTTTGTCCTTGGCTTGTTTGTATTTACCAATGACCTTTTTATGGTCACTAAGTAAATCGGTGAAAGCATCGCCAAGTTCATCAAAAGTGAAGTCGTCAAGAGTTTCGTTTGATACCTTGTCGGACGTCGCCATTAGGCACACATTAGCCTTATCTTGAGGAGAGTTCTTTTCTTCCTCCGAGTCACTAGCTTCGCTTTCATGCCAAATGCTTGTGTTGGCATATTTCTTTGAGGAGGTCTTCTTGTGTGGCTTCTCATAGTGGTTGCTCTTCTTTAAGAATGGACAGTCTTTTCGGACGTGTCCCGTCTTCTTGCAACCGTAGCAAGTTGGCTCTTCTTCTTTATCTTCTTGTGGTTCCTTCTTTCTTCGATTGAAGCGAAGGAATCTTTTGAAGTTGCAAACCATGAGGGCTTGATCATCGTCTTCTGATTTGTCGTCATCCGTCTCTTCGGGTTCAGCCCTCCGTCGGTGAGCTTTGAGTGCGATCTCCTTAGCCTTAGGAGCAAGCTCTTCGAAGTCCTTGAGGTCAAGCTCATGAGTCATTAGCTTTCCTATCAAGGTCTCCATAGACATGGTTGTGAGATCATTTCCTTATATAATGGCTGTCACCTTAGGGTTCCAAACTTTGGTAGCCCCCTAAGTAGCTTGCGAATCTTTTCGTGATTTGAATATTGCTTCCCAAGCAAAGACAGGGGGTTGATGATGTCGAGGAATCTTGTGAACATTTGCGTGATCGTCTCGTTTGGCTTCATCTTGAAAGCCTCGTATTCTTGAGTGAGATGGCTTATCTTTGATTCCTTGACTCGGGTGGTTCCTTCATGAGTCACTTCTAGAAGCTTCCATACTTCGTGGGATGTGGTGCATGTAGAAACCCTGTTGAACTCATTCCTGTCTATAGCACAGAATAAAGCATTAATAGCTCTCGCGTCTAGACTTGCCTATTTTTTCTCCTCTTCAGAATATTTGTCACGTGATTTCTCAACGAGATCACCGTTGACAACTATTCTGGCGGGCTTTTTGTAACCGTCAGTGACGATAGTCCACAGGTCAAAGTCTAGCGACTTGAGATAAAAACTCATCCTTGTTTTCCAATACGTGTAGTTAGTTCCATCAAATAGGGGAGGCCTATGAGTGGACTGTCCTTCACCGTGATTGGAAATCAATGAGCTTTAGGATGTAAGTCCTTGTAAAGAGAACAGAGCTCTGATACCAATTGTAGAACAGATGGCAACTCTAGAGGGGGGTGAATAGAGTGATAGCAATAATAACCAGTTAAAAAATCAACTCTTTCACGATCTAAAAATAATCAGAGTAATTGCGGAAAATAAATAATGAGCAAGAGAGCATACGCAAACACAGCCGATTTTAACCTGGTTTCCCTCGTGGAGGACTAGTCCAGGCCTGAGAACTATAGCTCAGGACTAAATCTACTATTTGTGAAATAGTAGTTACACCCTATGCCTTTACTTCAGAAGAGCACGTCAACTTCTTACAATGGATCGCAGTGGCGATGCTTGGAATTTTCCAAGCGACTTCTTGAACTCTTGCACAAGACTCCTAACTGAGAGATGCTGAGCACTCGATACTTAGGAAACTTGTGGCTAGTAGATGAGAAGGGTATGGCTTATATTGAGCTTAAGAGAGAAGAGAAGAGAAGATTGGATGATTTAAAATAAGAGAATTCTTGGCCTATTTATATGTTTTTAACATGCAGAATTCGGCCAGAATTCTGGTAGGAATTTTCAAAAATTTGGCCGTTGGACAACTAGCAACCAGCCAACCCTAAAAATTAGGGTGCTGATTTTTAGGGGACAGAGTTCGGCCCGAACTCTGTGTGGAGGCAGAGTTCGGCCCGAACTCTGTGTGGAGGCAGAGTTCGGCCCGAACTCTGTCTCCAGAGCACAGAACTGGTCCAAGGGTGAAATGGGCTAAGTTTGGATGTAGAGCTTTATGGGCTTTGGATAGTTTGTGGGTTGAATCTCAAGAGCCCAGCATAACTCAGCTTACAATAATTCTAGACTCAATAAATATAAAAGTACAGACGCAAAAACGACTTGTATATGCACATGAGCTGTCGTCTGAGCTGTTGTCTTTCTTGAGCAGAATATAGTCGTCGTGTGTTTTATTGAATTATCACAAATATTATTTAGTCAATGTTATCAGTATTTGGTTGACTGTGACTTTGTGTCAACATTGTATGGTCTGGTCAGGGGCGGCTTGGGCCAGCTAGGAGAATGCGGCTAAAATTTTGCCTAGGGATGTATAGGGGATTTTCTTGTAAAATATTGGGAAAGGTGTAATATTTATAGGGTAGGAAGGGAAAACCCTAAAAGGCTCAATGCAAATGTAATAAAAATAGGAATTAGTGGAATACTAACTACTAACTGCTAACCCAATTGCTAACCACTAACATTTGGTTGCTAACCACTATTTAAAACAGTTAATAAATATATTTATTTTTAAATCATATTAAACAATTATTTTCTTATACAAAATTAAATATTTATAACTTATAAGAAAATTAGAAAAAGGACAAGAATGATATATGAAAAAATATAGTTTTTCTTAAAACCAAAGACCAAATCAATAATGTTAGCATATCACGATTGAAAATATTAAAACTCAAAATATTTAAAGATTCAAAAAAAATCGAAAATAGAAAATTTAAAAATTCGAAGAAAATCCAAAAATTCGGATGACGGGGGTTACAAATCGACCGTCCTTAAAGAAATTTCGTCATCAAAATTTAAGGCTGACAGGGAAGTCGAAACACGATTATGAGTTTAGTCAATAGTTAGGCACGATCAAAGAATAATGGCTTGGACACGATCAAGATAATCAATTTTAAAATCACTTCGGCAAGACTAATGATATTGACACGATCAAGGATACGGCCGTCGTATGGTCAAATCGACTAGGCACGATTTAGAATGAAAACCAGTTATGTAGACACGACTCAAGTCACGATTAATAGAACCAATATAGTTTCACTTATGATCAAGGTAGAATCAAATTTGAGTATAGCACGATTGATAGAATCTAGTCTTGGTAAGATTGGAGTTTAAGTCGCATAGGCACGATAAAAAACAAGACTTGGCATGATGTCACGACCCGCTCCGGAATAATCGGGTACGTGTCGGACACACGCAGCCTTCGTTGATAGACACAATGAAGTAAGCTGTACAATACTAAGGAAAACAATAAGTTACAAGATAAAGTAAAGCACCACAGCATATATAACGTCCCAGAAATCACCATAATCTACCAAGTCATTGTACAATATCATCCGGAGACAAATCCGGTAAAAGAATAAATGTACAATGATGAATCTCAATACAATATCCATAAACAAATATCTAAACAAGTCTATGAACTAAACTATGCAAGATCCTGCAACTCCAATGATGACATCCAGCTCAATATAGTCTCAAGCTCACCTGCAATGTAT
Source organism: Iris pallida (assembly GCA_029216955.1). Taxonomy (NCBI): domain Eukaryota; kingdom Viridiplantae; phylum Streptophyta; class Magnoliopsida; order Asparagales; family Iridaceae; genus Iris; species Iris pallida. Next base: position 7,820,058 of record JANAVB010000397.1, read on the forward strand.
CCTATCAGAAAAAGGGTAAAGTACAACCTCGACAAGAAACAGTCTACAATGTAATCTGAAATACACAAGATAACAAGATGGGCTACAGAAACAAGGGTATAAGAAATGAATATGAAACTATATTACAAGAACGAAAACAATGAACAATACAATCATATGAACATGACAATCAATGCACTATGAATTTCAAATACTAAACTAATGTGTGACCGGCTGCGGACCACAATCCACGATCCACAATAGCACAATAACACAATAAGGTTCGGCTTAATCGTACGTGAGGTGTACGATTAGGCTATTCACAATACCTAGTTTGGGTGTGGTCACACACTAGTCACTATTTTCCCCAATCCTCCACAAGAATAATGACACACAATACAATGAACAAGGCACAATACAATTATATGAATCTCGTGTCCAATATGAGAACATGAATGTATGACAAAATAACAAAGTAAAAGATCAAGTCGGTGTACTTGTCTTGCTTTGGAAGAATGAGAGTAGAAAAGCATAATTGTCCACCTAAAATTTGGTACAAGTTGGTTAGGATTTGAAATAATGATCATTAGCTAACTATTGCTAACTAGATAACTAACTATTATTTCCTTAGCTAACTATAGTTATTTATACTAGCAATAAGTAAAAGTTTAGAATATAATAATTCTAGAAAATAGTTTTAATCAAAAATCTTTTAATATAGAAGCTAACAATATTTAGGTCTAAACTTACTAACAACTGTACCAAATAATTGTGAAAGTACTAATCAAGAATTATTATAATAACTAGCAATATTATTATGCTATATAAAATTTACTACAAAATTACTTAAGAAAAATAGTAATCATTACTAGATTTTTCTAAATGATAATAAATGATCAAAATAATTCTAACTATCTACATATTACAAGCCCAAAAATACTCAGCTCAAATCCTAGTCCAGGCTACTGGCCCAGTCTACCAGGCCTGACCCACCCATTCGAACTTTCAGGCACGAGTAAAAATAGGATTGAAGTCTAAGCATGATCAGGATTAAATGCACTGAGGATAGTCAAGAATCAAGAACCTTGGCACGATAAGATAATCAAAATTGATCAGTCACGATCAAAGTGGATCGAAAATCAAATGTGATAGCAATTTAGGAAATGATTCAAGGATAAGAAAAATCAAATCTCTTTTACCAGGACAGAAAAATCAAAAGATTGTATTTTTCAGAGGAAAAGCCAAGGTTATCATCTCATTCTACTTCGACAACTATCAAGGTCATTCGAAGTCCAGTTATACTACTACAAGAATGATAATCATTAGTCGTGAAGATTAAACTCCTCTGTAAATACTTTAGGCTTGACTTATTCCAAAGACACTACTCATGGAACATACTCTTGTTATAACTACTCAATTCTTTTACTCTCATTATCAACTTAGTCTAAATTCCTCCATATTGTCTTTTAACCTGGATCCGAGATCCCTGAATTCAAAGTTTATAAATCCTTGAACTCTGTTCAAATCATACTCCTCGTATTACTCAAATCTAATGCCACCACTACCACATAAATTTTGCTTCCCTATTATAATTTTTTTTCATATCCTTCAACCCTATACCTTCGAACGTTATCCTTCTTAAATGTTAGCATTCCCACAACAGCCTCTAGATTTTCCTATAATTCAAAAGTTTTGTCTTCTACCAGTTCTTAGTCATTTCCTTACCAATCTTTTGTTCAATTTTGTATCCTTACCCCATGCGGTTAAAATCTCTTCTCCATTATTTAAATTCCTAAATTTGGTATCATAGCCTTAATTCAAATATGAAATATCTCAAAAATCAGTAACTTAAAAATATTCGGTTCTCAAAAACCAAGTCGACCTTGAATATCCTTATCAGTTCTAAAACACATCTACGAAATATTACCGTTCTAACCATTAATATATATTCTACTGCCCTTCTTACGCGAAATCCTCCTACGTTCTTTCTAAAATAATTCATAATCAAAATATTTCTCTAAGTGTAATCGTTTCCAAATTGATAATATCGGCCTCTTGATTTCATTTCCAATCTCAGTGATATCTTTATCCCAAAATTCTATACCAAATGTCCAACATTTTATATTCTTACCAAGATTACCATATGATAATAAATTACGTCCTTTCCGAGCTAGATGATTTGCGATACTTCCTCGGCCTTTTCCAAGTAAAGAGATACGAGAATTTGAAAGATTTTGAAGTGTAGCTGACAGAATTAGATACGAGATAGGTGATTTATGTAAGTATGATAGAAATAACAAGATAGAAAAATGAAATTAAGAATTTGCACTTGCTCATTTAGTCATAAACAAAGTCGTTGTCCTTTTTTTTTTCACTTGTCCATAATCAACAAAAGTAGGATTTTCAACCTCCAAGTTGTTCACTATGGTTTTAATAATCAACTCTCACTCACCAATCCCTCTTCGTGACTCCAAGTCACTAGTTATCAACTACTGATAAATTGTTGCCTAATCTTCTTCCCTAACGTTCTGTATCTATGTAAATTCTTCTAGACTTTTATGTCTAAAACTTTTAGTCTTCTAATATCAAAATTTCTCCATTACTCTTATCATCTATTATTGTTAACCCCATGTCTTTGGGACTTCCTAATAATGAGATCATAGAAACAAACAACTTCTATTTTGTTCACAAGGCTTAGAATCACGTGTTGAATCATCCTTCCACAACTCCTATAAATCTATACCAATCCTCCACCAATTTTTGTCTCAACAATTCCTTATAATTTTTGGAATTCCGTTCTTCTAGAATATTTGTATCTAGGGCCACTTTCTTGGCCACTTAATCAGGAAAGACTATCTAATATATCTCGAAGTGGATTTACCACTTTAAAGTCATGTAGAACTTCTCTTTAATAAATCCCCTTGTCACAAGTCCATACAATATTATTCTCTTAATTGTCAAAATTATAATACATCTATAGAAAATTTCTAGCTTGTTCATGCAATTCTTGTTTCGTTTTCTCTGAGTTCCTTTGTGGCTTTCCGTTTATTTTTCAAACCTATTTCAACCAACCCTAAAGCCCCATTGATGATATCTTGGTCAAATTCAAGTTTTTTGAAGGCAACCCAAAATAATTCTCATCCCTCATATATAAGATCTTGCTAATCCTTTTATCTTCTCAACCTGAATGGTCATAGATTCAACTTCAATACAAGAATTGGGTTCGACAACGGATAGATACTTTAGAGTCAGGATGAGCAAAAACAAGTGAAAATAGGCTCCACAGAGTTTCGAAGTAAGATTCTCAGGGGTCATCCCTGAAATCTATTAAGAGATCCTAATATTTGATTGAGTACCAAATCTCCTAAAATATTCTATAACCCTAAAATCTTTATCCTAAGGTAGGCCCGCAGTAGTACGGCTAAGCCTAAGTACTACCATGACTTTGCGCTAGTTGCGAAGTCTGACCTATATGGGCCACCATAAAAATATGTCACGACCCGCACTCGAATATTCGGGCCCGAATACGTGGGCCACGCCCAGCCTACTCCACAGTATCGGCGGTAGTTCGCTGTCAAGTACCCAATAATATCTTTACAGTTCTATGATCCACTGGAATATCATGTACTCAAATCACATACAGCTAAAAGCGTATAAATATCCTTTGAAAATTATTTGTAATATTTAGAAACCATATTTTTATCACTCAAAAGAACCCACGATCCAAAAGAACGTCGAGATTTGTCATCATGAAGTCCAAAGTATGGGACATAATATTACCTATAAAAAGTTATCCAATCAGGATTGGAACGAGCACATCACTAACAACAGTTCCCAGTAAATGATAAAGACTATGCAACAGTAAATAGAGAGAATATACGAGAATCAGTAAAATGAACATGAAAGTAGCATGGCATGGTAAAACTGTAAACTAGAGCAAGGAAGAGTAAAACAGGTTATATTATGTACAAGAGTCAAGAATCTATATTAGCTACATGAGTAAGTACTAGCTTCGACATGTGGCCAGCTTAGGACCTTGCACACGGTCTATAGGCCTGGTTAATCATACGTAAGGTGTATGATTAACACTCACAAGGAACTATACATGCACAATGAGAAAATTGACCACATATCTACACTACTACTCCCTGCCACCTACTGATATAGTGGATCCAACAATGACACATTATGACACAGGATTCTCTGAGAAGGTCGCGAGCCTTCACAGGAATCGTGTCTATACAATGCACAAGAACAAGGATAAGACTTGCACAAGATATACCAAGATGTATAAGGAATAACATCTCATGACGGGATCCAGACAAATACCAATCTGTGTGACCGACGTGTCCAGAAATCAAGGATATCTATACTAAATACACGAAACATAGAAAATAACATAAACGAAAAATTATCAGAGAATGTACTCGCCTCAATTTAGCTGGAGTCGACGTGCACGACACGAACGTGCCGACACGAAATAGGTACCGCTATTATGCTCCACAATACGGTCCCCAAATAATGACACTGGCAGTTTCATCGAGTCCAGAATAATCCAAATAGCCTAGTTTGGTATATAGAAGCCTAAAATCAGAATTTGGTACGATAATCGATTTGAAAAAGGAAAATTACTATAATAGTCACGATTTATGATTTAAAGGAAAAACGTCACAAAAAACTTATAACTGTCCTTTGAAAATGATTTCTAATATTTAGAAACCATATTTTTATCACTCAAAAAGTATATATATATATATATATATATATATATATATATATATATATATATATATATATATATATATATATATATATATATATATATATATATATTGAAAATATAGAAAATATTCTAGTACTGAATCTCAACTTGTCAGATATATATCATTTTAGGCTAAACATGATAATATATTTAAAAATATGAGTATATATATATATTTATATAATTTCCAAAATAAACAATGCTATTAATATAATATCACAAAGCATATACCTGTATATAATGAAAGCATATAGCAAAATGTATACACATCTTATTTCAATATTCCCTTTGAAAACATTTGCTATATATATATATATATATATATATATATATATATATATATATATATATATATATATATATATATATATATATATATATATTTTTTTTTTTCTTCTTTTTTTTCTTTTATATATATATATATATATATATATATATATATATATATATATATATTTATATATATATATATAGCAAATATATATATATATATATATATATATATATATATATATATATATATATATATATATATATATATATATATATATATATTTATATATATATATATATATATATATATAGCAAAAATATATATATATATATATATATATATATATATATATATATATATATAAAATATATATATATATATATATATATATATATTTTATATATATATATATATATATATAGAAAAATTCTACAATACATCCACCCATTTTGGATGTATCGATATATCCGAAATCTGGACCGTTGGATGTTAATCCAACGGTCCAGATTAAATTCAGATAAAATAATGCAGGAGACATCATTTAATGCTGATTTAGACTTTTGACCTGTTGGTAACTTGCTTTAGCAGGTCATTCTTCACTTTAATTTTTTCAATGAATACCCTAAAATAACTCATATTTACTCTCTCAAAAGTCCATCCAATTTAATCTTAACCTTATTTTTTTTGGTTACAGGCCATGGTAGTCGTGGTGGTGCTGGTGGTGGTGGAAAGAGAAACAGAGATGAAGAAGGAAATAAGAATCGGTTCGAATCGCGTCGAACGTCATCGAGCCCTCCTAGAACAACGAGGAGTGCCAGCTGCGCCGAGAAGAATCGGTCCGCTTCGCGTCGGACGTCGTCGAGACCTCCTTGAACAAGGAGAAGTACCAGCGGCGCCGCTCTAATTTTACTGCCTATGCCATTGTCAGACATTTTATTTTTCATTTAACAATTTAATGTTTTGTTAATAAAGCTAAATGTCATGGTGGTGGTGGTGAACTGAGGAAACCTGCTTCTGAGGTCGGCGAATTATTTTTTACTTTTCTAAAGATAATATTTTCGATGAAAATATTTTTTTGGACGCAGAATGGCCATTCTCTTTGCTTTTAACATGGAGAATGGCCATTCTCTTTGCTTTTAATACGACGAATGGACGGAGAATGGTACATTTAGGACGGAGAATGGTACATTTAGGATGGAGATTGGACGGAGAATACGACGAATGGCCATTCTCTTTGCTTTTAATACGGCGAATGGACGGTGAATACGACGAATGGACGGAGAATGGTCATTCTCTTTGCTTTTAATACGGCGAATGGACAGAGAATGGTACTTTTAGGACGGAGAATGGTACATTTAGGACGGAGAATGGACGGAGAATATGGCGAATGGCCATTCTCTTTGCTTTTAATACGGTGAATGGACGGTGAATACGGCGAATGGACGGAGAATGACCATTATCTTTTCTTTTAACACGGAGAATGGCCATTCTTTTTGCTTTTAATACGGTGAATGGACGGAGAATCGTACATTTAGGACGGAGAATGGTACATTTAGTACGGAGAATGGTACATTTAGGAAGTTGACAAAAGCTCGTTCTCTCAAATCTCTTCTTTGTATAAATTAAATCCAAGGAGGACACAATACCTAATTTTAGTTATTGCTTAGCAGAGTCTGCATAGTTGTTGTAAAATTGTGGTGTTGCTTCTGTGACACTTTCAACTTTAATCTCATATTTTCTATGAATATGTGTTCTGTTTGATTTTGATTTAGTAATGTTTCCGTAATTAGTTTTTTTGTTTCATCTAAAAATTTAATATTTTTGTTAAAAAGCTACAGGGCATGGTGGTGGTGGTGGAAGGAGAAACGGAGATGAAGAAGAAAAGAAGAAGAAGTTCCGGTTCGCGGCGGACTTCGTCGAGTTCCTCAATCAAGCGGAATTAATCCTCTTACAGAGTTCCTTAATTGAAGTTGATCACGATAACCTTTGTATTTTTCAAATGGATAGTAGAATCTTCCTCGAGCCCTCCTCAATCAAACGGCTAGTAGAATCTTCCTCGAGCCCTCCTCAATCAAACGGCTAGTAGATTGTTTGCTAGTCTCGAAATTTATTTGTCTTTCCATCTTCCTTACTTTTTGTATTTCTCTCTTGCTATATATACAATAGTTTTCTTGTTTCATAGTATTATTATTCATTCTGAAATACATAGAATAGTTTTCTGAAATACAATAGTTTTCTTGTTCTCAAGATGTCTACTCGTGTGGAGAGAAATGTAGAAGACGTAGAAGATTGGTTGCCAACTCCAAATGAAACCTTCATTCCGCGTATGTTGTGCAGGATTGAACAACAACTGTCGAAGATTTTAGCTGATGTTGCATCGATCAATTCTTTGCTTGGTTCAATACAATTTGAACAAATGAATTTATCTCGGCGTTTAAAGAAGATTGAAGAATCTCCAGCTTTGAAGAAGGCATCTTCATCTGGAGTATTTAATAATGTGAAGGTGGTTTCCGTTGTATCTTCTTCCGATGAGGAGGACCTGGAGCTACGGTCTCATAGTAAAGTATTGGACCTAATGCTCGCATTGTCCCCTACAGAAGAAACTGACTTTAGTAGTTCTTCTAAAAGAATGCGTGGAAATTTACATACGGTCACACCATCGAAAAATTTAATAAGGGGTTCAACCTCGAAGCCTAGCAATTATACTAGTGGTTCTTCGAGATATTACGACTATATTTTTGTCGATGATAGACCTGACGAGTAAGTAATACGAGTTTTGATTTAATTCCAACAGTTTTTTTCTCCTAATTTATTCGTTTCTTTTCTTAGAGAAATAATATCATCTTGCAACAAAAACTATGTGTCTCGGTTTGAGATGAAGAACTTAGCTCCTTTAACAAAAATTAGCAATGGGGTATGTATAGATAGTATATTTCTTCTTAGATGTCATCTATGTTTACTTCGATTCCATCGCTGACATTTTTAATGATTTATTCAGATTGTAGGTATTGTCTTTGCTCTTCTCACCGCGGAGGAACGGAAAAGAACCTTCAATAAAGCTAATGTATGGTTTTTACCAATAAGGATATCGGTGAGTGAGCATTTTATTCTTTAATGCATATGCATTAACAATTTTCTCGTTTGTTTGTCCTTCGTAATGTATTAATTGATGTGTATGTAGAAAGCAACGTTACCTCCATCTAACAAAAAGCCTCATGAAATATGGAAGAGCACTACCAGAATAAGTCGTTTTAGCGACGCCTAAAGACGTCGCTAAAACGACATTTTTTGTCGCCAAAAATATTTAGCGACGAAATTACCGACGTTTTGGGCTGGTCGCGGAAATGTAAGTCGCTGATCTTCTAAACGTCGCAAAACGTCTCAATTACCGACGTTTGCCGACGTATTTATACGTCGGACTATTGCCAACGTCTACCGTCGTGTCGTCGGTGGCTTAGCGACATATTACTTCGTGTCGCTACGCGTCGGTAACTTTATCGACGAATTACCGTCGAGTCGTCGATGGTTTAGTGACATGCTTAAAGTCGCTAAACGCCGAAAAATCCTACAAATTCCTGGGATGATTACCGACGTGCACCGACGTTTACCGACGTTCTCTGACATATATTGACGTCGCTAAACATCGGTACCCTGGATAAAATCTCATATCTACCGACGTTTACCGACGTAAACTTACGTCGGAGAACGTTGGTAAACGTCGCTAAATCTACAAAAAAATAAAAAAATAAAATACAGAATGTCCATTTCTTCACGCAGTTTAAAAAGATAACAATTTCTCACTGTAGAATAGGATCCAAACAATCATAGAATGTCCATTTCTCGCTGTACACAAGTTTCAGTCCCAATAACCACATCTACAACAATCACACAAGGTCCAGTTTTCAGAATGTCTATTTCTCACTGTACACAGATTTCAGTCCCTATAACCAAGTTTACAATAATCACCCAACAACTAACCAAATAACCAAATATCCAAATAACCAAGTATCCAAATAACCAATTCTACACCAAATAACAAAGTCTACACCCAAATAACCAAAGTCTACACACAACCAACAAATAGAATAGGATCCAAACATCCCAATCTACACAACCAACAAATATTCAAGTCACAAATAAAGAATGAAACAAACACAAAGAAACAGTCCTAACTAGGACTACTAGGAATCTGGTACAGGAGGGGCACCGCCGCGACGAAGGGATAAGAACAACTCATACTCCTCAAGTGAAATCGATACCGATGGAGGAGGTAGTGACGTCGGTGGAGTCGGTGTCGAAGAAGAAGGCGGTGGAGGCGGCGGAGTCGACGACGATGAAGGCGCACCCGGAGGACCAGCACGCTTCAACGCTATAAGTCGCTGGTGGTATGAATCCATGATAGATAACATTCTATCACTGCTCTGGACCATCGACTCCTGCGCCAATCTCATTCTCTCGGCCATGGTCACCTGTCCTGTCTGCAGCTCCGTCACCGTGCGCTCTAACCCTCCAACGGTGCATTCTATCCTCTCAGTCGTCTCCCTGAGGTCCATAATGCCGCAGTCGAGTGCATCCAATCGTGCTAGCAGCGCAGGATCCTCCGTAGGGTGCTGAGACTGCTCCTCGATCCGTCGTAGCAGGTCGTCACGGAGAGACTCCATCATCTGGTGGACTCGGGCAGACTCCTGGGACGGCTGTGGACCATGCACACTAGCAGGAGATGTCCTAGAGGACTGGATCGTAACTAGGGCGCCATAGGATCCCGTACCGTAGTACGTACCCCTACGGAGTCCACCAGCGGCGGCCATCCACAGCTCGTCCGCCGACGGAGCTTAAGTGGGCTGCGAGGAAGTACCGGCCTCTCCTGCATTAGGTGCACTAGCAGCCGCTCGTTCCCGCAGCCTTTGATACTCGGCCTAGAAAGTACTTATTATTACTAACTTCTAATTTCTAATTAATGTGCTTATTATTACTAATTTCTAATTAATGTACTTATTATTACTAATTTCTAATTAATGTACTTATTATTTCTAATTTCTAATTAATATACTTATTATTACTAACTACATGAATATTTATTTGCATCATATTTACTAAGTTATATTAAAATTGACACGAAGTATTAAATTAAGATAACGTATTGTAATACTTACATAAGTCTGCTCGGCCCTCTCGTCAATAAGGTCACCGCCGCGACGATGGGTGGCCAGGAAGACGGTCACCATATCGGCGTTACCGACCTTCCTTACCTGTAATTAAATATATTATCTTAGTAATAATTTATCGATTTTGTATTAAAATAATATTTGTAAAAGAGGACGACATACCAGACGACAAAAATGTTCCGTCATCGGAATCGACCCACCGCACCACTTCGAGGCATGTTGCCTGGCCGCCTTGGCCTTCTCCGACTTCTCCTTGTACCTCGGCTCCTCGAATCGAGCCTTCATCGTATTCCACTGATCAGGGGTGATCCAACCTTGGATCGGCTTTCCGGCACGATCACGATCCTTCTGATCATTGATAGAGTCGCAGATCAGCTTGGCAGCGACGACAGAAAACATCCCCTCGATAAGCTCGATCCGGTGCGGTGGATAGAAAACATATCCTAGAAGAGCGCAAACCAAATATTTATCAGTTATATATAATATAAAAAAATTATATGATTCATGTTAAAAGCAAATATATTTTAACCTTGAAGCACGCAAACCAGAAGGCCTTCCTCTCGTCCGGAGCATCAGAGTAGTTAATCCAAGCACCACCATAATTATGCCTCAGCATGTGGCCTAGACGTCTCTGTACCTCTGGGGGACGATATCTATACAAACATATTATATTCATGAAAAAAGTTAATTTATGATAAAAACAGAAAGAAAAAAAATTATAAACCAAAATACCTACTTTGTACCGTCGGCCCAGATCTCCATCCTCCTCTCCTCCGGAGGTGTGCATGCATCATCTGTATGATGCTGGTCGGCCGTCGGAACCGCCGCCTCGGCCGTCGTCGCAGCCTCCGCCATCTGCTCATCCGTCTCCATCGTCGTATCAGCAGTAGGAACGCTAGACGGACGAGCACTTTCAACGGGCCTGGAACTACTCATCTCAGGAGATATGCCACATGACGTCGTCCCAGCAGGCCCACCTACTGTCCGATATGGAGGAGTAATCGGCGACGAGGATCCAGAGCCGGTACCAGAATAAGGTACCGAAGGAAAAACTCTATCATCTAGCAGTATCTGTAGGAAGTACCGGAGGAGAGTAACCTCGTTGTCTCCCTCGAAACGCTCCGCGACGACCTGCCATACCTGATAACAGCATATGATAATACAACAAATAATAGAGACTAGAAATATGAAAGTACAACAAATAATAGAGACTAAAAAATATGAAAGTACAACAAATAATAGAGACTAAAAATATGAAAGTACAACAAAGACAAGATAATAACCAAGACAACATATGATGATACATTCTACATTAAACATCTAAGTCCAGATAATATATTCTATAAGAAACATCTAAGTTCAGATAAATATATCTCTCTCAATCATCGTCAGAATAATCTTCTTGTTCGTCTTCCTCGACCTCATCTTCCTCTTCCTCCTCATATTCACTTTCATCTTCGACTTCGTCGGCTTCGTCTTCCTCTTCGGATAATTCTACATCTTCTACATTATGTGTCGTGTAATACGTAACTTTCGTGGAGTCCACATTGATAATATTGGTTACAAGAGGTAGCTCGTCCTCCTGGTAAGCTTTTTCGTCAACATCAAAAGCATCTCTGGCTTTAGTCTTACATACTGCCCACCAGTCAGACTTTGTTGCTCCTCGTCTCGGATAAGCTGTGAAGTACACGAGCTGAGCCTGAGTTGCTAGGACAAACCGTTCGTAGCCTTGATATCTACGCTTGTAGTTTATATCCAGAAGACCATGCTTGTCAATTTTCTAACCTTAATTTTCAATCGGATCGAACCATCCACACTTGAACAACACGATCTTTGCAGGTTCTCTGCCATTATTATATGACAACTCCACAATCTCTCGCAAGATGACAAAGAAATCATTTCCTGGATCGACGTCTTTGTAGTTCGAAGACTTGATACACAAACAACTGTTTTTTGTGGAATCAAGATCCATGAAGCTGTCTCTGATCGGAGCATTTGTCGACTTGAACCGAAAGCCATTGACACAGTAACTTGGCCATATTTTACCAAAAGTAATTGGTCCCTTGGCAAGAGTTCTAATTAATTCAATCTCGGGTGAAATTAGACGATCGACCTGAATATCAAAGAAGCGATAATAAGTTATTTATTGCAAAGTTGTATTAGAAGAGGCCAGTAATTATCGAGCTACTAATATATTCACTCAACCAAGAAAGAAAATGACGTCTCATTTCTTGTTCTAATGCTTCGTCTGTTAGGTAGGGTCTAACCAGCCTCAACTCATCATTATATGTGCTGGAAAACAATGAAGCAACCGCCGATTAGTACAATAATATTAGCTTATACTATTACATTGAGATGACGTATACTCATCATACTGAGTTACTTACCTCTCTAGCTTCTCCACTTCATCCTCGTCGCAATTGAGTAATACATACAACTGAGCAGCCCTTAGCTCTTCATCATTCAAATATCTCTTCTTCATTTTCCCCGAAGGCTTTCTGGACGCATTGAATACTTTCAGTATTCCATCATTAAATTCTTCATATCCGTCGTCGTTTCTCGGAGCCCTCGTTCTATTCGTAGCAACATGAGGTTTGAAATAGGAGGAGCAGAAATTTGTAATCTTCTCGAGAATATAGGCTTCACAAATAGAACCCTCGACCCGAGCCTTATTTTTCACCTTTCTTTTTAGGTGATTTAAATGTCGCTCGAACGGGTACATCCATCGATATTCGACGGGTCCACCAACACGTGCCTCGTAGGAAAGATGAATCGGCAAATGCTCCATAGAGTCAAAGAATTCAGGAGGGAACACCCTCTCTAGCTTGCACAGTGTTACCGCAATGTCCTTCTTTTGCTTTTCTAGACGATCAACGAGCAATTTCTTAGAACAAAGGTCCCTGAAGAATATGCTAAGCTCCATCAATGGATCCCAAACTGCCTGCGGTAAGAATTTCCAAAATGCAATCGGAATTAACCGCTCCATGAATACGTGACAATCATGGCTCTTCATACCTGACAGTTTGTTCTCCTTGAGGTGGACACATCTTCTCAAGTTCGAAACATACCTATCTGGAAATTTCAGACCTTGAATCCACCTATAAAGCCTCACTTTATCCTCCTTCTCTAGTGAGAAAATTGCCTTAGGCTGCTTCAACTTCCCATTCCCGTCCTCTATCAAATGCAACGCAGGACGTCTGTATATTTCTTTCAAGTCCAATCTAGCCTTTGGATTGTCTTTCGTCTTCCCCTTTACGTCCATTACAGTATTAATTATGTTGTCAAACACATTCTTCTCGATATGCATGACATCAAGGTTATGTCTAATCAGATTGGTGCTCCAATATGGAAGATTCCAGAATATACTCCTCTTCGTCCAGTTATGAGTGCGACTAAATCTGTCACACTTGTAGCCCGTAGCAGGCTGCTCAATAGCTCTTGGTAAATCTTTTACCTTTTTCTATATCGTTTATCCGATCCACCTTGGCGGAGGATTAGCCTTCTCCACAACGCCAGCACGAAAAGCATTCCTGTTCCTCCAGTACGGATGATCCTTCGGCCGGAATTATCGATGACAATCGAAGAAGCACGGTTTGCCTCCGTGTTTCAAACGGAAAGCCTTAGTACTGTCCATGCAATACAGACATGAAAGACGACCATGCATGCTCCATCCAGATAACATTCCATAGGCCGAAAAGTCGTTAATGGTCCACATAAGTGCTGCCCGCATCCGAAAATTTTGTTTTCTAGATACATCGTACGTGTTGGAACCTACTTCCCACAGCTGATTCAACTCATCAATCAACGGCTGTAAATACACATCGATGTTCCTTTTCGTATTGTTCGGACCTGGGATAATAACGGTGAAAAACATATACGGAGTCTTCATGCACATCCAAGGCGATAGATTGTACGGGGTGACGATCACAGGCCAACACGAATACTGGGATCCCAAAAGTCCAAATAGGGTAAAACCGTCGGAGTAGAGACCCAATCTGACATTACGCGGATCAGAAGCAAAATCTGGATACTCTCGATCAAAGTACTTCCATGCTTCTCCATCAGATGGGTGATCCAACACTCCTTCGGTATGTTCCCGCTTATGCCAACTCATATTTTCTGCAGTTTCCTTTACCATAAACAACCGTTGCAACCGCGGCGTCAACGACACATAGTGCATCGAAGAGGTAGGCTTCCTGGCACCGACAGACTTTCCTCTACCACATGCGTTGTACCGATCGACACCACAAAATCTGCAGGCGTCTTCATCCTTGTCGCCTTTGTAGTACAACATGCACCCATTGCGATAGGCATCGATTTTTTCGTATCCCATCCAGAGCGATCTAACCATCCTCTTAGATAGGTAGAAGTCTTTAGGCAACTTCGCACCCTCAGGCAATATTTCTATAAGAAACTCCATAAGACGGTTGTAGCAATCTTGCGACATGTTAAAATCGGACTTGATGCTCAACAATCATGTCACCACCTCCAACGGTGAATGATCCTCACAACCAGGATATAATGGAGTCCTTGTATTCTCCAGCAACTCCATGAACTGTACAACATCGGAGTTCGGTGCCTCCTCAGGTGCATCATGATCATCCGGATCAAAACTAGGCCCGTCCGCATCGAAAACCATGTTCACCAATTCATCGTCGTAAGGAGCGTTGTTGTGGACATCCACATAAGGCTCGTACTCCGATGCTAAAGACACAAGTTCTCCGTGCTCGCTCCACTGATAGTAATTCGGCGTGAAACCCTTCGAGTATAAATGATACGTGACATCCACTTCTGGATGATATTTCAAGTTGCGACATCTCACACACGGACACTTAATTTTGGTACCGTCCATGTACTGAGGGAACGCCTTGGCAAACTGCAGGAACTAGTGTACACCCTCTATGAATTCATTCCGCACACCGCTCATGTCATCAGGATGACGGTTGTACATCCAAGTACGATTCCGCAGATAGTAATTCAGCTCCATAATTCTGTAAGATAGATACATCAAGGTAGTGAATGATATGCAATTGTCAGTTCATGCGGTCTACACTTTTCGCAGTATATGTACACATGACATTTTACGTTAAATGGTCAGAGATTATCGGTCATCTTTTTTTCGTATTGCTAACTTTTATTTCGCGTGTTTATGCGTGCGGTGGTCAGAGATTATCGCGACGGTATATCACCCGTGTCTATAATATTTCATGTAGGCTGAGTTGTATAAGTCAAGTTTTAGGATATTAGTCTATATATTATGTATAGTCCAACCGAGTCAACTCTAAGCTAAACTAGTCCAACTTGGTCAAACTAGCCATTTCTAAGTTGTATAAGTCAAGTTTTAGGATATTAGTCTATATATACTAGTATAAACTCTCCCTCCTCTCCAAATACCTGGTACTAGTTAACCCTTCCCCTTTCTCCCACTAGACACACACATACATATACATGATGTATACAACCACACCATAGTTTCCAGGTTCTTTTAACCTAACTTTCCAGTTGGTACTAACCTCAATAGAACAAACACTCTCACAGCTCAAAATACTAACACATGCTCACGCCTTACTCTTGTGACACTCCCTTTCAAACACAAACACACACCTATATGTTTCCTTACGCATGTTGCCATGCTATCTATAAAAATAGGAAACCCTTGTTGTCTAAAATAAGATACAATTCTACAAAGAGAACCATACTGTAGAACTCACACTTTAAGACAATAGATGAAGGAAGACTTGTATGGAGGATCGTCTACTTTATTCATGGAGTTGTCATAGGGTGTTGAGCGATGTCATTTTATTCTTCTCTTCTTCTTCTTCTTGGGATTTTTGAGTATTGGATCTTGAGACATATATAACTAGAACTTACGAAGAATGGAGTACTATACTTCAACAAATAGATGTTGACTAATTGGTTCATATACTTAAAATCATCGGCCATTGGGGATATTGGTAAACTAATATACCTAGATTACCCAAAAGTACACTTGCGAACTAGGATAAAATAATTAGTTGTGTACTAAACGTCTCTAAGTGTAGGAATGTTGCAAGGTGAAACAATGTATCAGACACTATATCGAAACCCAAACCCAATATGCAAATCCAAATTAATACGAAAATACACAAGTGTAAGTAGGGGATTAAGTGTACAGAGGTGAAATACATATATATGCATGCTTGGGGGTGTCCATGTGTCCAACAAATGGACACAAAGTGTCCAAAACCTCACGAACATACTGTATCAGTGAACACATGGTCGTAATGTGTCTCCGTGTCCATTTTGGACACGAAAAACACCTCAATTAGGGTTAGGGTTTACCTTCAGTCTCCTCGCGGTGGTGGAAGAGGAGGAGGAGGACAAGTTCGGTGGTGGAGGAGGAGGGGATCAAGTGTACAGAGGTGAAATACATATATATATGCATGCTTGCGGGTATCCACGTGTCCAACAAATGGACACAAAGTGTCCAAAACCTCCCGAACACACTGTATCAGTGAACACATGGTCGTAATGTGTCTCCATGTCCATTTTGGACACGAAAAACACCTCAATTAGGGTTAGGGTTTACCTTCAGTCTCTTCGCGGTAGTGGAGGAGAAGGAGAAGGACAAGTTCGATGGTGGAGGAGGAGGATCTTGCGGTGGAGGAGGAGAAGGGGCTCGCGGTGGAGGAGGAGGAGGAGGAGGAGAAGGGGCTTGCCGGAGGGAGGAGAAGGGGCTCGCGGTGGAGGAGGAGGATGAGCGGCACCGGAGGAAAGGGGGTCGGGCTGTCGTCGAGGTCGGAAGAAGAGGGACGGGAACAAAAAATTTGGGGAGAGGGAGAAATGAAAAGTCGAACCGAGGAAACCCTATTTAGCAGAAGTTAGCGACGTCTGTAAATACGTCGCAAAACGTCGACTTTCCTTTAATATTCGGCGACGCCTTAATCATTGCGACGCTAAACGTCGCTGAACTAATAAAACTGGTGACCTTTTCCGACAAATCAACGACGTTGGTTTTTATTACACTAAAGGTAGTCGCAATATGTCGCTGTTTGTCGCTATCAGCGACGTATTGTGACGTATACTTTTGGAGTCGCTAAATCCAAAAATATTAGCGACGTTTTAAGTCGACGTCGCTAATTTCGTCGCTGATATGACTTATTTTGGTAGTAAAAGTTTAAATATTTTTAGGATTACATGGGATCTTTAAGCACTTGTAACGAGGTATTATTGTATTTATGTTTAAATATTAATCCTAATTTTCTAAAAATTTACTAATTTGTTTTACCTAATTATCCTGATTCAGATATACATACCCATTCATTTGGGCGAACACTATACTCTTGCAAGAGTTCTGTTTAAAAAAAGGACTGTTGTAATTTGGGACTCACTTGTATCTAAAGATGATCCGATTCAAAGCAAAACAGTCATAAAAGAAATAGTAAGCTCATATTCATCAATTTTTATGAATTGGGTACAAGATACGCGGTATACTAATACATAATGTATTCTGGTAATTGTAGCTTTCAAATTTGGATCTCTTTCTCCAAGAAGAGATTTTGAAGTTGAGAGATGCTAGGTTCAGCTTTTCTACTTTTGCAATAAAATGTCCTTCTTATGTTCTCCGCCAAGGCAATTCTATTGATTGTGAGATTTTTGTAATATCATTCAAGAAAGACCGATGTAGTCTAGACTACCGTTCTCTCGATGTAAGTCTGAAAATATGTCGTCAAAAACTTCAACTTTTTAGAGTAATATTTTTGATGTTATGTTTGTTATATGCAGTTTGATGCGGGAAAGGAAAGACGCAAAGCTGCTGAATGGATTACAACTTCAGAGTACAATGAAGAGCTAAAAAAGAAGTCCAATCTGAAATGATTGAATATGAAAGACGATGATTTTTTTTCTTCTTTTATATCTAATGTATGGAAACCCCTAATGTATTATGATTCATTTGTTTTGTTGAGTTGTAATAACATTTTTGCCAAACGGCTTCGATTCTTTTTGATTAAGCAGAATCATTTTTGCCCTTCAAATTAATATAATTAAGCAGAAAGGAGTCTTTTGTCCTTCCATCGAATGACATTTTTGTCCTTCCAATTAATTCAAAACACCCCCGAACCCTTTTATTAAAAAAAAGAAAAAGAAAACCGTTTCGAAGCTTCCTCTTCTTCCATACTCCACTATGTACTCAAACCTAGGTCATTCTCCTCCAAAATCTTCAAACCTTCCTCCCCATTCGCAATATTCACACCATGTCGGCATCAGCGGTAGAATCATCGTCGACAACATCACCAATTAGAGAAGATGCACCAGTTACAAAAAATTCAAAAGCGATAGACGGAGAACAACCGAAACCCTATTCTAAGAAAGTTGCACAAAGGAAAAAGGAAAAAGTTGCTAAACAAAAAGAAGTGAAAATAAAAGGTATAACTTTAATTTTATGTTCACAAATTCTGTATATATTACAAGAAAAATGACATTCTCCATCATAAAACGCATTTGAATGTTAAATTCTATTCGCCGTTTAATTTGGAACGGAGAATGGCATTCTCCGTCTAACATGAAATGGAGAATGCCGTTCCCAATTTTAAAACCCATAAGAATGGCCATTCTTCGACCTAATTTTTTTTTTTTTTGTTTTGTAGAAAAAAAATCTGTCAGGAATAAGGATTCAAGACTTTTTCATTATACCTTCAAGCCAATGCTAAATCTTATGGAGGAGGTCAATCGAGATGTTGGCCGTTTACATGAGCCAGTTATTGGTTCCTTGAAGAATACCGGTTTCTGGAATTTTGTCGAGATTTTCTACCAAAACAGAGTCCACGTCTCCGAAGTGGCCAAGGTCTCCGAAGGGCTTGAGAATTTAATTGCAAGTTACACAGAAGAAGAAGATGGCGTCGGGTGCTTTGAATTGAGCACCACTATTAAAATTGTGCCAAGCGTCGAGGATATGGCAGTCATATTCGGTCTACCACTTAATGAAGAAAGCGATGATGATGTTTCTTACAGAAGATTGATAAAGGAAAAACAATAGCAGCCCACACGATCAGCATCATTGAGCCTGTGTAGAGATCACTTCACAAGATTGCTGGCTAATACCAAGGGCAAACACTCAGAAGTCACGAATAAGGAAGTGAGAGACAAGTTCTCTGAATTGTTACGACGGCTTCGTGGCGGAGATAACGCTGTTAATCCAGATGATTTGCCGTACAGATTCTTTGCCTTGGTAGACAGTGTGGACGTCATCAACAGTATATGCTGGCCAAGGTTAATCCTGGCATATGTAATGGATAGCATAAAGAGGAGTAGAAGCAAAACTGAACAAGGGGATTACTCAATGGCTTTCCACAAATTGGAAGGTTGCACAATATACTTCCTCTATTGGTTTGCAGAACATAGTAAATTTGTGGAAAGGAAGTTCGCCCCAATTCCTGATTATCCAAGATTTTTCACATAGAATGGGTACGAAATCTTAAACTTCCTTAAGGCCGAATATCACAACAAAATGAGATCGAAGATGATATTTGAAGATCTGGTTATACCTGTTGGGGAAGAAGAAGGGCACAAAGAAGATGAGCCAACTATAGAAGAAGTTGAAAAAGAGGGAGAAGAAGAACACCAAGAAGCAGGTGGGGATAATTTTGATGAACAACGGATACCACAGCATCATGAAATGGGCACTGTGATGGACGACTCAGCAAAGGAATTGGAGGATTTGAGAAGATATCATTCTGATATTCTTCCGCAGAATGAAGAACTCAAAGAAAAGTTAGAAGAGACGGAGGCACAAGGAGCGCAGTTACGTGCAACCAACTTTGTGAATGCCATACTCAAAGAAAAGCTGAAAGAGCTCGAGGCAGAAGAAGCGCAACAACGTGCAGTCAACATTGTGATGGAGGGCTCTGTGCATGAACTGGAGGATTTGAGAAGACATCATTCTGATATTCTTGCGCAGAATGAAGAACTCAAAGAAAAGTTAAAAGAGATGGAGGCACAAGGAGCGCAGTTACGTACCGCCAACCTTGAGAACGAGAAACTCAAAGAAAAGCTGAAAGAGCTCGAGGCACAAGAAGCACAACAACGTGCAGTCAACGTTGTGATGGAGGGCTCTGTGCATGAACTAGAGGATTTGAGAAAGCAGAATTCTGTTCTTAAATCAGAGCTACATGCACAAGGTAAAATCTTTTCTATTTCAAATTTTTGATTTGTAATCTTCCAGGAGAATGACTATTCTCCGTGTATTATAACACGAAGAATGGCATTATCCGTGTTATTTGAAACGGATAATTGCTATTCTCTATCATTTCGATACTGGAAAGGTTATTCTCCGTGTAATTCCAAACGGAGAATTCTATTCTCCGTATTATATTACACGGAGAATGTCATTCTCCGTATTAGGTTCATATCATACATTTCATTGTTGTTTGTTTTATTTCAGTGCGAACAACCGAGCAACTCAGAGAAACAAATGAAAGGCTCGTTGAGGAGAAAAGAGAGCTTCAAAATAAAGTTGAATCGTTTAATATTGAAGCCAATGAAAAGGATAAAAAAATTGTTAATCTCCAAGCCATGGTTATAGCACTTCAGCGTGAGGAGATTCAAGCAGCTGTTGAACTTGCTGCTCCAAAAGAAGCCAAAAGAAGAGGAGGATCGGAGGGAAAGAGGTTAATAAAAAGCAATACAGTTGGAGAGGCTAATAAAAAGCAGAAGGTTAATGCCGCTCCGAAATCCGGAGGAGATGCCAAAATGGTTGAATTAAAGAAGAACCACGTCATACTAAGGGAATGCGATGAACTCTTACTTTGGAAATATGTGGATGAAGAGCTGAAGAAGCAATACATCGACATCGTAATTCCTAGAAAGAATTCTCCAAAGTATGTATTCTGAACCCTTTTTTCTTTCGTTTTTTCTAGACTTTTTTCACAATTATGTAATGAGAATCTATCTTTATTAATTTAATCTAAACTAAATTTATGTGCAGTGATATTGTATACACATTTTATCTGGAAAAGGGTAAAAAAGGAGTTTCAGTCCAGCTGTCGGCAGTAGACATGCAAGATATACTCAACTATGACGACATGGAGGCTGGCATACTGGACATAATAATAAGGAAGCTGAGAGAAATTCAAGGCAGTAAAAGGTGTGCCCCGTCTAGTTCAAAGGACGTGCCATTGATCTAGAAGCAAAAGCCGGCGCCCCAATAACATAAGTGGTCTGCATTCATGATGGCCCACACATTGGTAAGAATTCAAACAGAAAAATCTATATTCATGTGTACATCGATAAAAAATGATAGAAAAAAATTACTCATGATATTGTATTTTGTTTTTAGGAAACAGACCATCGTTGAACGTGCCAATGCACGAGATGCAAAAGCCGGCGCCTTTGAAGACATCCAAACAGAGTTAGTAGACTTCGTCATGGGTTTGGAGGACGACATAGAGTTGCTATTCATCCCACTCTTTAATGCATCCATCAAACACTATACTCTGCTCACATTCAATTTTATCTCCTACGACTGGACACACTACAACTCCTTGAGGCAAAACACGTACGATAAGTGCAAGGTGGATGCAGAATTAATGAAGAACACCTTAGAGCGTATCGTCAGGAGAAAGTTGATAAGATGATAGAGAGATGCCCGACGAAGATGGAGTATGAGAGCAAAGTGCTGAATTGTTCTCCAAAGTGCCCACAACAACGAGCACCCAACTGCCTCTTGTACACGGCATATTATATGAATATGTTGACGACTCCTCCCTTCGAAATACCGGGAGAAAATGACAATGAAACTCACCAGAAGATAACAATGATGAGGTTGGCATGGGCTAAGGAGTTGCTTTCAAGAAAATATGTAACACGAACCAAGCAATGATATTGTAAAACAACAATATAATTATGATGTAATTGGGCAAGGAACTTCTGTCTTTTATAAGCTCTGCTTTTATAATAAAATCATTTTTGAATTACATTTATATTGTCAAAACCATGAAAAGTTTGACTTTTATTTACATATGAAACAACTCGAACTCATGCGCCAAGTTGCAGTCATTTTTATAATAAGCTCTCCCAACTTCTGCCATTTATTGGCAAAATTTAACAACTCGAACTCATGCGCCAAGTAGAAGTCACTTTTATTGTCATTAATACCAATGAATCTTCCATTTATATGCCATTAATATCAATAAATTCTTTCATTTATATGCAATTTATTCCTAAAGAATCTGCCCCTTCGGATTATATTCTCCGTTTTATCTGGAACGGAGAATGGAATTCTCCGTTTACTTGAAACGGAGAATAACTTTCCCGTTTAAATTAAATCGTTTGAGGATTCTATTCACCGTTTACTTCGGAACGGATAATAACATTCTCCGTCTGTCTTGAAACGGAGAATAACATTCCCAGTGGTAAAACACATAAAAATATTCATTCGTCATTTTTATTTAAACGGAGAATGACGTTCTCCATGTCTTTCGAAACGTAGAATGTTATTCTCCGTTTAGTTTGAAAAGAAGAATAAAGCTGAGCTTGATGAGAATATGACGAGGTTGGTATGGGCTAAGAAGACTACAATGATGAGGTTGGTATGGGCTAAGAATTAGATTTCAAGAGAACTTTTGTCTTTTATAATGTCTGCTCTGCTGTCTTTTATAATAAAATCCTTTTTGAGTTACATTTACATTGTGAAAACCACGAAAAGTTTGACTTTTTGAGTTACATTTACATTATGAAAGTCTAAAATACTACATAAAATCCTACTATCAAAAAAAAGTTGAATGTGAGATGAGTGCGGGCATCGCTGAGCAATGAAACTCCTTGAGGCAAAGGAATTCCTTGAGGCAAATCACTTTATCGTGCATCGTCAGAGCAATGGAACTCCCTCAACAAAGAAACTTCGTGCATAGTCAGAGCAATAGAACTCCATGAACAAAGGAACTCCGTGCATAGTCAGAGCGAATCAAAGTGCGAGCGCTTCGACAGAGTGTGGGTCGGCAATAAATCCAAATCCAGGCACATCTCAGTCTTCTGAAGGACTTCACCACCAAAGCTTCTTCAACCAAAACCCTGCGGTTCTTCCAGTAACCAGCAGAAAAGAGTCTTGCCAAGGTGGGGGGTCGGTAGAGTGCATCTCCAGGATGAAGAAGGATGCCTTTGCAAGGTGCTCTACCTCAAGGAATTCCTTTGCAAGGTCCTTTGCTCTTAAGGAATTCCTTTGCTTCTGTTCCTGTACCTCAAGGAATTCATCTTGCTCTTGCTCTGACGATGCACGATGAAGTAATTTGCCTCAAGGAGTCATCCAAAGGTTCCTATGCTCTGACGAAACACGATGAAGGGATTTGCCTTAAGGAATTCAATTGAAAGCTTCGACTGTGAAGGAGGAGGGTTGTTCTCCGTCGTCTTTCAGATCGTGTCCACGTGGTAGATGTTCTTCATCGTACATCGTCAGAGCATAGGAACCGTTGGATGACTCCTTGAGGCAAGTCACTTTATCGTGCATCGTCCGAGCAAAGGTAACTCACTGAGGCAAAGGAATTCCTTGAGGCAGAGCACCGTGCAAAGGCATCCTTCTTCATCCTGGAACATGACAAAAAAATGAACTCCTTGCGGCAAAGGAACACCATACATAGTCTGAGCCAATCAACGTGCGGGCACTTCGACAGAGCGTGGGTTGGCAATAAATCCAAACCCAGGCACATCTCAGTCTTCTGAAGGACTTCACCACCGTGCAGCGTCGGACCAATTGAACACGTTGAAGAAATGAACTCCTTGCGACAAAGGAACACCGTGCATAGTCCGAGCCAATCAACGTACGGGCGCTTCGACAAAGCGTGGGTTGGCAATAAATCCAAACCCAGGCACATCTCAGTCTTCTGAAGGACTTCACCACCAAAGCTTCTTCGAACGAGGAGATCGACAACCAAGAGGAAAGCGGCTTGCCAAGGCGGGGGATCGGTAGAGTCCATCTCCACAAGAAAAGCTAAGTATGATGAGAACAAACTCTCCCTACACTACTACTATTTGTAGGCATGGAATAACTCGGACTCATGTGCCAAGTGGCAGCCACTTCGAATTCAATTCAATTAATTTCCATCAATACCAATGCATCTACCCCTTCTCAAGTAAAGCTAAGTAAGACTAGAACAAACTCTCCCAAATATGCCATTTATATGCCATTAATACTAATGAATCTGCTCTTTCGAATTCTGCCAACTTTGATACCCCCTACTGTATAGAAATGTTTTTTTCTTGATACAATAGGGGGTATCAAAGTTTTGATACCCCCTATGTATGACATGTGGGTCCTTCCTGCTTTATAAAATATGTACACATATATATACACATAAATTTTGAGAGGGCCCACATGTCATACATAGGGGTATCAAAAGTTTGATACAGTAGGGGGTATCAAAGTTTTGATACCCCCTATGTATGACATGTGGGCCCCTCCTGCTTTGTAAAACGTGTAAACATATATATATACACATAAATTTTGAGATGGCCCACATGTCATACATAGGGGGTATCAAAACTTTGATACCCCCTACTGTATCAAAGTTTTTCTCCTGTATCAAAGTTTTTTCCCTTTTAAATAGGCCCCATACATAACTTAAAAAAAGTATAAATAAAACAAAATTTTGTTATAGTCAAGATTTGAACCAATGACCTCTTAAATACAAGTCTAGCATTGTAACCATGACACCACGATAGCATTCTCCGTGTTTTATTAAACGGAGAATAGAATTCTCCGTTTTGAATTACACGGAGAATAGCATTCCCAGTGTTAAAAACAAATTAGAATGTTCATTCTCCGTTTTAATTTGAAACGGAGAATGATATTCTCCATTTTATTTATAACGGAGAATTATATTCTCCATTTTGAACTGCACGGAGAATGCCGTTCCCAGTATTAAAACGATTGATGATTCTATTCGTCGTTTAATTTGGAACGGAGAACGACATTCTCCGTTTAATTTGAAACGGAGAATAAAATTTCCAGTATTAAAAATACATTAGAATGTTCATTCTCCGTTTTAATTTGAAACGGAGAATGATATTCTCCGTGTCATTTGAAACGGAGAATGATATTCTCCGTTTTGAACTGCACAGAGAATATATTTTCTCCATTTTTGATATTCTCCGTTTTGAACTTGGAATTTGATATTCTCCAATTTTATCTAATTGTCTTATCAAGTTCTTTAGAATATCTCCAATTTGCAATCTCTTCATTGATGAAAAAATATGTCTACAAGGAATCCCCTTGGTCTCCATCCACACGCATTCACAATTTATGATGTTGTCGGCCGGATCAAATGTAACCTTCCGGTTGACACTGTTTGGCGACATATACTTTTGGACAGTGCAAACTTTTGACTCTCTTATGATGTGATGATGGAGAACAGTATATGCATCAGAACGGGTGATTTCCTTCCTTACATCTATAAACAACGTTTTAGTGTAAATTGCAGCAAATTTACCTTCTATTACGGCCATGCTAGTTTGATTCACAACTGGTGTTGAGAGTTTATCATTGACATGCTTACCCATCTGGCCGTAACGTAAGACCGCCAAACCGTAGTCACAATTTTGAAGGGCCTTCCATAGTGGCAGCTTCTCATTCAAAAACCTTTTCAGAAATGCGTTTATAGATTCACATCTATTTGTTGCAGTAGAACCGCCAAAATAATTTTCACGTAGGAATGTGTCCACCCATCGCTCCCTCATTCTGTACAATACAGTGGTCCACTCATTATTTTCTACATTATAATCTGTTAGCATCTGCTGCCAACGGTTTTCAAATTCATCGACTGAATAGTACCTGTTTAGAAAACATGGACAGTAACTAAAGTTGTGATATTGTAATAACAACATACTTCAAAGTAAAGTAGCAAGTGTGCGATGTACCTTTTAATCAGAAGACTCAGTTTATTGTGAAAACACTCTCGGTGTACATGTTTGGCAGCATTGTTTAGGATATGCCATGAGCACGTTCGATGAACTACGCTGGACATTAAATCCTCAATTGCTTTATTAGCCACCAGTTAGAAGATTAAAGATACCATATGTCCTAGATATTTTTGGCAGAATTATTAGCCACCAGTTAGAAGATTATAGGGTTTTAGTGATCGCAATTTTGAGGAGTAGTGTGACCAAAGGTGGGTAGAAGTCCTCGAGATTTCGTAAATACCAAATGATTAGAGAAGGATATAAAATATTTTTTTAGAAATTAAATTTGAGGAGATTAAGATAATAGTAGGCTATGGATTTTAAGGAATAGTTATGAATTAGAATTTCAAGTTTGAAATTATTTTTAAGGTGGGTAGATTTGTAGCTCCCCTTCCCGAAAATTGTTGAGTTATTTTTTTCTATTATTTATTTGAATTAAATTGTGAATTTTAGAATTTTTAGAATTAATTATTTAGTTAATTATTAGGTAGATGATTTTAGCCATGGTTGAGTTTTGAAGTACTAGACGACTAGGATTTGTGGCACGGGAGATGTAGCAGTGTGCCTTGACTAGTGTACTAACCATGCCCGGGGAAAACCTAGCCATAGGGATGTCCTAACTAGGAAAACCAGGCCAAGTTGTAACATGACCATTATAAATAGTTAATTATTCATTATTAATATTATTTGACGACTAGGTGACCCGGTCGCACCAAACTAGTCAAACTGAACCCGAACTGAGCCCAAGCCCATGTAGTCATGCGGTATGTCCAATGACCTTCATATTGATACATTTTTGGTATGATTGTGTCATATTCCATTTTAGTGATCTAAGGAATATTTCTAAATATTCTTAATTCAATATTATAAATATTGTGGTTAGTTGATATTCAATAAGGTTTGTATAAGATAGACCTTGTACATTTTTTGGGATTATTAGACGGTGCAATAATGGTATATACTTTATTAAAATTCGTTATTATTTTATTACTATTATTATTTTATTGGGTTTGTTATTTAATATTATTAATTTATTGGTTATATTTAAGTGTATATTATTGTTATCTAGAGATTTATATTTTATGCACAGATATAATATATTAAATATGTGTATGTATATGTATATAATCAATATATATATTATACGTGTGTGTATGTTACGTATTATATATGTGCGTATATGTGTATATATATATGAATACGTATATATATATATATATATATATATATATATATATATATATATATATATATATATATATATATATATACAGATATAATATATTAAATATGTGTACATATATGTATATAATCAATATATATATTATACGTGTGTGTATGTTACGTATTATATATGTTATGTGCGTATATGTGTATATATATATGAATACGTATATATATATATATATATATATATATATATATATATATATATATATATATATATATATATATATATAATATATATTAAAAATATATATATATATATATTAAAAAAATATTTTATATTTTTTATATATATTATATATATATGTGTGTGTGTGTGTGTGTGTGTGTGTGTGTGTGTGTGTGTATACGCGTATATAGGTATGTATATATGTACATGTGGATATACATATTTATGCATATGTATAGAAAATATACGTATATACAGAGATATATATATATATATATATATATATATATATATATATATATATATATATATATATATATATATAATATATAGGTATATATATAAAAAAAAAGTATATAGGTATATATATATATATATATATATATATATATATATATATATATATATATATATATATATATATATATGTAGCTAGGTATACAGGTATAGGATGAGGAAATAGAATGGCAGCCCATAACCTAACTAAATCAACAACTCCCCAAACCGAGAGCTCATGAACCAGAGCCCCTTAGTTTGAGCAGAGCAGTTATTCCCTATAGCAGTTATTTCCCTATAGCAACACACAGCCCATTCCTTCCAAACCAGCCCAAGCCTGGGGCCCAAGCCAGGCCCGAGCCCCTAGCCAAGCCCATATGGCAATAACACCGCTCGGCCAGCCCGAGCAGAGAGCCCACAGCACCCGACCCTATGTTAACAAACGACAGCCGATAATATATATATCGAGTGAACGATAGAGCAAAACCCTAAACCTTCAATCGAGCGACCACCACCATTGTACTCCACCGAACCCGACGTCGACGCGTGCACCTGGACCACCGTGTGCGGCCGCGCAGGTTACTGGAAGCCGGTCGGAGCCGGCCTGACACACGTGCGGACTGAACGAGCGCACAGCAGCAAATGGCGTGAGAGCCCGACTTTAGAACGACGAAGCTTCACATGCGATTGATCATTTTTCGATCTGTCTCTTCTGGTACAACCCTAACCTATCCAACTTCGAACTCCTTCAAGTTGTTTGAATTTAAAAGCCCTAGTTTGTTAGATAAATCGACACAAACTTTGACGAAAATTGTCTCAAACAGGACAGAATTTTGCGTTCGTGAACCTATCTTGGAAGGCGACAAAATGCTGACCCATCGAGTAAATTAAAAATCCACCAGAATAGCATTGTAGACAACCTATACGAGATTGAAACCCCATTTTTACTTTCAGCTATAACTGTTTAAACAGCAAGATAATCATTTGTGAAAATCGAGAAAAATATGAAAAATAGTTTTCAAAAACTTGAAAAACCATCCACACGACGTGCGTCCCGCCATTCCGGGCGACGTGGTCGCACACCAAAGGCATCGAAAGCTGCGTAACGGCTTCGTGGTCGTGTGGGCTTTGACGGAATTCCAATTGGTCGCGTGTGTGCGACGAATTTGATGTGTAACCGTCGAAATTTACCGTATCGTACACTTTGCAAATTCTCTAATTACTTTGTGCACGCTCGTCAGATCGAGACAAAACTTTTGTCAACAGGACCGTATCGTCTTTCTGGTCCTGTATGCCAAGTTTGGTCCGATTCTGAGACAGTTGATAAAATCACCGTTTTGCGGGCCCCACGGTTCTACTCAACGGGCGATTTTGTGCACGGCCCGCCGAAATCCAACTTTGGACATACGGTTGGATTCGTATCGGAAAACAGGATCTGTAGACATGTAGTTTGACGACTTTAGAGATCATTGACTCTGGCACGCTTTTCGGTGCAAAGCGGGTCCAACGGCGGACATCATTTTTGTCCAAAATTATCGTTTTGCTTCTGTATCCAGAATTGGACTTAAGGACAGGCAATCCTAGCTAATTTGACAATTCTGAGAATGTTGGTAACGTTTATTTTAGTTTTCGGAGACAGTTATGATGACTTCGACGTTCTGACTTGTTGATTGGCGATACATTGTTGGTTCTCCGTGCAACCCTCAGGCGAGTATACCTTGCCGAACTTACACAGTATTTACATGGTTTCTCTCCCTTTATTGTATTCTCTTTTATATTGTCACATGATTCCAGATTGTGATTGATTCATTCTTGATTGCCTTACTTGTTCTAGATTACGTGCACGTATAGGGTATTTTACATTGCTAGATTATTGGTCTTATCATGTTACCTTGTTTTGCGATTGAGTTGTCAGTTTCTGTATCTGTTCTTGACTTGACTAATCTTGACTGGGGATATCTTGCATTGTACTATAGTTGAGATATACTATAGATTGGGAGTATCTTATATTATACTACGACCTATAGCCGATTCTTCTACCTCGATATCACTTGATTGACTTGACTTGAGGCATGCCATAGATTGGGAGTATCTTACATTGTACTACAACCTATAGCATATATTGATTGATTGATTGACTTGACTTGCGACACTATAAATTGGGAGTATCTTGCATTGTACTACGATTTATAGGAGTCTACTTGACTTTGTATCCTTTAGGAGAGAAGATCGATACTAGAATTGGCTAATCTTGACTGGGATTATCTTGCATTGTATTACAGTCAAAATCTACTATAGATTGGGAGTATCTTGTATTGTACTACAAGCTATAGAGGTTAATCGATTGATTGGTAGCCAAGTCTAGTATTACATATCCTCACGACTCGTCGTCCTTAGATGTTCTTCTTGCAGTGTTCTTATCCTCCACACCTGTTTTTTATTGTCGTATTAGTAGGCATGTTTTATGTATCTTGCTAGTCCTTTGAGGACCTGATGATCTCTTCAGGTAGCTGATTGCACGGAGTTAGTTAGCTGAGCATGTGGTAGTTGACTTCATCTGCATGATTCAGGTATTTTGTTAGTGATATTGATTTACTATCTTTCTCGTACTTTTATGATATATCCTGCTTATCAGCTTAGTTGTATAGACTCATATTATTCTTAGTGTCTAATCAAACAATATGCTAATGGGCTGCAGACCAAGACTCATACTTGTTCATTCTTGCTTTATATGTTTCTTGTGGATTGAGATATAGTTTAGATTAGACATGATACCATGACCTTGACAGCTTATACGTACTCGAGTCGGGCTGGAGTCCGCTCGATACGTAGCTGGCTTACTCACGAGCTCGCGTCCGAAAAGCGGGTGCGGGTCGTGACAGTGTACATGTTTGGCAGCATTGTTTAGGATATGCCATGAGCACGTTCTATGAACTATGCTGGGCATTAAATCCTCAATTGCTTTATTCATGGATCTGCAACCATCCGTGAGAACTGTCACTGGTAATTTGCCATTCATACACTCTAGGAATTTTTCTAGAACCCAAGAATATGTCTCTGCAGTCTCATTATGGATCATTGCAAACCCAAACACACAAGTCATCGCATGATTGTTTATACCCATTAGAACCGCCAACGACATTTGACTTCTATTTGTTTTATATGTAGAATCGAATGCTAGTGAATCTCTAAATAATTCGTAATCGAATCGACATGCACCGTCAGCCCAAAAGATATGGGTCAATCTGGAATCTTCGTCTACCATGTACGCGTAGAAGAAATCTGGGTCACTGTCCTCCTTAGATTGAAGAAATGTAAGTGTTGTCGTAACATGAACATCGTCTAGTGCTCTACTATCTTGAGCTAGAGCGTTGTATAAATCTTTTCTCGTCCATCCAACCTTATTCCAGCCACCTTTCTTCTGGACAATTAAATTCCATATCTGTCCAGTCCCCATACCTGATTGCTTCATAAGCTTAATTTCTTCCAACTCTGCGGGTGATATCGTACGATAGGATCTCAAAAAAACTGTTTCATAATCATTCGCCAGGTTATGGTTGTGATGTACATAAAATTTTTTGACGGACCACATCTTTGTTTTATGGGTGTACCCAATACGAAAAATTGCTTTACAACCACTTCTGCTTTCACTTCTTGGCTCACGAACCCTGTTTGGAGCTTCTTTGTATTTCTTGTGTCTGAATCCCGCATTCGAACAACACCAACTACGGATCATCACCATCCCAGATTTGTTTTTCTTTACCTCGTTCTTTTTAATACTGAAACCATATGCTTTTGAATATATCCGGTAGAATGTCTCTGCTTCTTCAATAGAGTTGAACTGCAGACTGACAATATCTTCTTCTAAGAGATGTTTTGGATCTTTGTTAATGTTGGCAGACTGTAATATTTTTTCATCGTCACTACATCGAAATCCAATGGAGATTCACCGTCGTCCCTAAGAACAGAATAAAACAAAATAAACATGAGAAATAGATGTAAAAATATAATGCATTTCTTAAATCCATTAGAAAGGGTGATGCGAAATAACATTTCGTTGTTTGCGTTGATGTCGTCGTCGTCGTTATGATGCATTATTCTATCGTTTTCTTTATCTTGTTCTTTACTGTCTCCTAAGTTAACATCATTCAAACTTTGCTCATCATCCAAATCATCTGACAGTCCTCTTGAAAGGAAGCTTTCTTTATCGACTAAATCTTCCACACGACGATCACTTTCTCCATGTGACGTCGACATTGAAGAAAATAGAGTGTGTTAGAAACCAGCAGAAGAAACGAAGGACAAGAAATAATACAAGAAGAAAGAGTAATGCTATATTCGTACCTCCAAATTGTCCCTCTAATATATAGCCCTCCCATCTGATGTGGCATGTTAAATAATATTGTGTGTCATCTGACATGACTGATGACATGGCAAATTTTAATCCAAAAAGTTAACTACCCAATTTTTTCCATAATAATTTAACGTTAATATCAATGTTAATTTAATGTTAATATTAATTTATGTTAATATTAATGTTAAGATTAATGTTAATATTAATATTAATATTATTGTTAATGTTAACGATAATATTAATATTAATGTTAATGTTAATGTTAATGTTAACTTTAATGTTAATTTTTATTTTTAGTTTTATTTAAAAAATTTGCCACGTCAGCTGCCAGATCAACATATCACGTCAGCTGCCACGTAAGGATGGACAGTTTGAAAGTGCAATTTGGAGGTACAAAAAGCATTATTCAGGAACAAACAACTTCCAGCAAGGCAACAATACAACCTTTTCGTCTTCCTTGTAACTCCGCCATGTGGCCCTCTTTTGATGGCTCATGAAAAATCTTGAGTGATTCTAGGAGCAAGCATAATTTTAAGCAAACAACTTCCAACAAAACAACTTTCTCGTCTTCTGGGTACATGTATTATTAAATTGTGTAGCTAATAACGCATGAGGAAGCATGCAACAACAATCTCCACGTGGCCCTCTTCTGTAGGATAACGCATGCAGCAACATTTAATGCTACGAAACCCTATTGTCTTGTTATGTGTTGTGTATCCTATGTGGCATGAGGCAGAAGACAATAACTTGCATAGGCGGCTATATTCACAAATGACAATAAGTTTAAAAAGTCATCTCCAATGCAAAAAAGTATTGAGAAGACAATACAAAGTAATTTTTTACGACTTCCAAGACAACTTTTACTCTTCTAATGATATGGTATCAGTGTTTATTATTAAATTATGTAGGATAACGCATACAGAACATTTAATGCTACGGGATCTGTTGTGTAAGGAACACAACCTGTGAGAGAGAACCCGAGAGAGAGAGAGAGAGAGAGAAAGAGAGAGTGTGGGACATGACTAGATTTTAAACTTAAAATTCAATTTTTGGTAATCATTACTAATAACTAGTTCGCACGTACGAGTTTAGACGAACACTAACCGAGCCCCGAGCAACGTGACATCGGCTAGCTAGGTTTCTAATACCGTGGTATTCCTGTTAATTTAAAATTTACAATATTATTGAAACTAATATTAATACTAAAATTTAAAATAGTTTTTTATTTAACATTTACTTAAAACTAGTTAAAGTTAAAATTGTATTATTTTTATTTAAAATGTAATTGGAACTACAATTAATATTAACATTCGCTTGTCCTCTAGTTTAAGTCGCATTTCACTGCTTCTTGCTTAAGTCTATGCACCCAAAGAACTTGATTGTTCAAGTCGAACGCGTGCACAGCAGGTTCCCTCGATGCAAGGCTTAACATAGCCCTTGCTTGTCAAGTCGTTGCACGAACACATTAGAAAAGAATTTTGTTGGGCTATCGAAGTATAGCAAGCACCGTCCCGTGTCACGTGCATTTGTTAAGCAGTGAAAGGGTGTGAAGGCCACTGGCAATATCAAGCCATCACGGACTATAGCTGGGTTAGACGACGACCCTTTTGCTCCGGGCCAAATCAGTCCCTTGGCCTAGGAATAGATTGGTTGAAGGAGAAATACACAAGAATAGACTGCCATATTGGCAGGATTATTTTTGGTATTCCCGGTGAGGCAGAGTTTTTATTTTCCGGTGAGGCAGAGTTTACACCATCGAGTTGATTCCAGGGACGGCACCAGGATCGGGGAGAGTCTACAGGATGGTACCTTCAAAGTTGGAAATCTTGTACAAGATGATTGAAGAACTCAGAACCAAAGGATTCATTCGTGCTAGTGGAACACCTTGGGGAGCACCAATGCTTCTTGTGAAGAAGAAGGATGGTACGTCAAGATTATGTGTTGATTATCACACATTGATGACTTATTTGATCAGCTCAAGGGAGCGACTGTATTCTCGAATATTGACTTGCGGTCATGAGGGTACCATCAGATCAGAGTCAGAGAGAAAGTCATCCAGAAGACATCATTCAGATCGAGGTATGGACATTGGAATTTCCTTGTTATGCCATTTGGAGCGACCAGTGTGCCAACCGTATTCGTGGACCCCATGAATCGTATCTTCATGCACTATTTGGATCAGTTCATGATAGTATTCATAGACGACATCTTAGTCTATAGCTGTAGTCCCCCGTCCCTACATCGTGCCCGGTACTCCGTCTACGGGGTACGCAAGAAAGGAACACTGTCGCTATCGATTCGGTCGGGACCGATAGGTCGGGATCGATTGACTCGATCGAATGGGAATGGTTGAATTAAGATCCATTCTCTTGCCTGAAGTAAACTCAAGGTGAGTGGCTGACCCTCCTCTTCTCGACCCCTTCCTAGGTAAATCGATAATGTTGATGCGAATGAAAGGATAAATGCAAAGGCACAAACACGGGAAAGGGATTGAGTTTTCAAAGATAATGTAGGCTATGTCTTAATAACTAAAAGAAAATATGTCTTCGCATGGTTATGGACAACTTGTCGACAAGGCGGTAGTTTCCTCGATCAGCAACCCGGGGCCACGGGACCGTTTCGACCTAGGAGGAAACAGGGTATAGTCGTGCATAAGGTTTCAGCACAGGTTAAGCGGGGACTTGCATCGGAGATAGCTACTTGCGTTGAAAGGACCCCGATTAACAAAGCTATACGTCCAGGATGGCTTGTGATGCCAGTGACGTCGAAGAGGGACGAGGCGAAGGAGGTCAGCCACTCGCCTTAGACTTACTTCAAACGAGCGACTGGTTGGCTACGCTGACGTCGCCTACGCGATCACCTGCAACCCGCGGAATATGGGACTTGGTTCCAGAGAAGCCATTCCATAACGTGGAATGGATCTTAATTCAATCGTTCACGTTCGATCGACCCGGCCGATTCCGACCTATCGGTCCCAACCGAATCGGTAGCGACATTGTTCCTTTCTCGTGCACCCTATTACGACCCGCACCCGGAGTAAGAGCATGAGTGCGTGACAGCGTCCCAGCCTACACCGCAGTAACGACGTAGAACGCTGTCTAGTTCTACTATCTGACAACAGTTATAATATCGAAACCTGTCGAGAACGGTCAACTCTGAATGGAGGACAAGCAATGTCAATATAATATACCCAATAAGCTATTATATTATTGCGACCGTCCAGTGTTGGTATTTATGTATGGTATTTATGGTGCACATCATCTTAATTCAACCGAGCAGTTCAAAGGAGGGAATTATGTATGGTATTTATGGTGCACATCATTAGGACGGGTTGCGACCGTCCAGTGTTGTGATAAGCTATGATATCAGTAAGTTTGGGATCCTTCGGATATTGGGCTAGCATCCCGTATCAAAGGGATCATAGTCTTACACATAAGGATGCCAAAGATGCATTACGGTACGAAACACCGTGACCTTCATATAGATAGGGCCGGTGGACTGAGATTAGCGCTGGGTGCAGGCGCAGGGCCAGCCACCCTTATGCATATGTTTAAGTTTACGGTTGGTTGGTTGAGTGAAATGATATGATTTCATATGTAAAGTTCCAACCTTGTAGGCTAGGCGAAATGGGACATAGATGAGCACGATCACAATATTTATGTTAAGATTATGTCTAACTGCATCTGCCGCAGGGACACGGTAGTAGACAAGTTCAGGATATGTTCGGCTCGAGGTGGGACTCGGCTTGGACGTGCCGAGGCTTGGAGTCCTTAGCGTTCAAGAGGAGCTACCGCATTGGCGTTCGGACTTGCGATATGGAGATGTTCAGCCGAAGACTACTTGTTGGCTATAAAGAGGCATAATGTATGGAACAATGTACTCCTTTGTGAGCTAGAGAGATCATGAGCATTGTAGCCAATTGGCATGTTAAGTTGGGCTATTTAGAGCCATTGTAACCTTCAGTTCATTATCAATAAAAGAGATTCTTGTTGTATACTGCGTTTTACTTCCGCTGCTTATGTTATCAATTTGAGCTATAAATACTATTGTGAATCTGTTATCTTGCCTTGCACGAGCGCAACTCCAGATTAAATACGGCATCACGCCCCAGCGAGGACGAAGATTCGGGTGAAAACTTGATAATGATGAAGACGGTAACTCGGTTGACAAACGTAAGTATCGAGGCATGATCGGGAAAATTTTACAGTAGCATTAATATTAAATCTACATTGGCTTTTCTGTTAATTTAAAATTTACAATATAATTAAAACTAATATTACGAAAATGCTATTTGCTCCCAAAAAATTTGGGTGATACCATCTTCCATTATGTGGCATATGACATGGTTGCTAACATGACAGCTAACATGATAAAATTTAACAATAAAATTAATATTAAATTAACATTAATAGTAAATAAATAATTTAATATTAAATTAACATTAATTAATATTAACATTAATATTAACATTAATACTAATATTAATATTAACATTAACATTAGCATTAGCATTAACATTAACATTAATATTAATATTGATATTAACATTAACATTAAAAAAATTTGGGTAATTAATTTTTGGGGTTAAAATTTACCATGTCAGCTGTTATGTCATCTGCCATGTTAGCTGTTATGTCATCTGCCATGTTAGATGCCACATAATGGGAGATGGCATCACCCAAATATATGTTGGGAGCCCAAACGACTAATTGCTAATATTAATACAGTGGCATTACCATTATTTCCTAATAGATTCGTGCCTTGTTCGGTCACACCCCTCCACGAGCGGGTTACACCCCCCTAAACGAGGGATTAAATAGCCTTTTTCAAAGAAGAGAGCCCATCCGACTAGAGAGAAACAAAGGAAAGAAGAAGAAGAACAATCGCAATGGAGAGGAGCAAGATCAACTGCAGCGGATGGGCCGTCATCCCTACCGAGATTCTCTCGATAATATTGGTACTGTCGGGGATGCCGGTGGATGAGATAATGTGCAACGTGGCCCCAGTTTGCCGTTCGTGGTAGAAGGCGCTCAACGGTCCCTTAGACTATTGGTCTAACGTCGACTTGGTACAGTGGTGCCGGAGGACCCAGCAAACCGCTGAGATTAGTTTGACCGTAATGAAGCTCGTGGCTCGTAGTGAGGGATATCTAGGGTCCTTCTCCGCATACAAGCTCGACGAAGTAGCCTTGTCTTTTGCATGTTTAAGGCCAGTGCAAAATTTTATTTGGTCTTATTCCAATACTTTATTTTTTCTATTATAAAATTTTACGTATACTTTTGTTAATTTCTATTGATGTTTTCCTATTTTTATAATACAGTGGGAAATTTCTAAGGGTGCTGCGCATTCCGAAGTGCGACGTGAGTGATGAAACTTTCGTGAGACACTTGGAGTTTCTTCCTGTGCTGGAAGAACTCGACATTAGCTACTGCCTCTATATCACGTCGACTAGAATATTTTTCGTCGAAAAGTATTGCCGCCGTCTGGTTAAGCTAAGTAGGAACATGTTCGTGCTGGATACGAAAAACGAGGCAGAGGGAAAGGCCGTGGCTGATTCGATGTCGCGTCTCGAGCACCTACATATGGGATTCGGCATGTTCAATGGAGACATGCTGCGATCTATCATATGTAACTGCAAGGGTCTTCGCGTGCAGTTCGATTATCCATTTTGACAAAATTTTACTTTTGTCAATACTAATTTTTTACATGATTAATTTTTTTATAAATAAAATGGACTGTGATATAATGACGCCTAAGACGGCTCACTTCTGAGATTTTATCATTTTCTAACACAAATTTTACCATTAATACAACATCTCAGTGTAATCATATCCAAGAGATTTTGCCATCTCCCACACAGATTTTACCTTATTCAAAATGAATTCTGGCGGTGCAAATTCCACTCATATTAGTGGTATCAGTGCCATTCACCATAATTAATGGTGATCGATACGAAAACATTGGTTTCTTTTTCACAACCCTTTAAAATCTATTTACACAGCCAAACCGCCAAACTAATTCATCTTCACGAGCCTTCAAAACTAATTTATATAGATTCAAAACAAAACTAAACAGCCAAACTATTTAAAATTTACAACCCTACAGAACAGTCCTAAATGTACCATTCTCCGTCTTATATATACCATTCTCCGTCCTACATGTATCATTCTCCGTCCAACCTCCATCCTAAATGTACCATTCTCCGTCCTATATCGACCATTCTCCATCCAACATGTATCATTCTCCGTCCTACATTTACCATTCTCCATCCTAAATGTACCATTCGCCGTCCTAAATGTACAATTCTCCGTCCTAAATGTACCATTCTTCGTGTTAGAGGAACGGAGAATGGCCATTAACAGCCAAACAACCAAACTAATTCATCTTCACGAGCCTTCAAAACCAATTTATATAGATTCAAAACAAAACTGAACAGCCAAACTATTTGAAATTCACAACCCTACAGAACAGTCGTAAATGTACCATTCTCCGTCTTATATGTACCATTCTCCGTCCTACATGTATCATTCTCCGTCCTACCTCCATCCTAAATGTACCATTCTCCGTCCTATATGGACCATTCTCCGTCCTACATGTATCATTCTCCGTCCTACATTTACCATTCTCCGTCCTAAATGTACCATTCGTCGTCCTAAATGTACAATTCTCCATCCTAAATGTATCATTCTCCGTGTTAGAGGAATGGAGAATGGCCATTAACAGTCCCAAAAATTATTCTATACTAAGTTAAAAGCATATAATAGCACCCAAAAAATGTTAACAATAGAAAAATTCTACAGAACCCAAACACCAGACTCGAACCTAGGCCTTCCATGTAAAAGCCAAACAGCACAACCAGCTAAGCCTGGAAAGACATCAATAATGCTAAGTCTACTACCAAATGCTTACAACACTCTTACAATCTTCATCCATTGCTGACATGTCGGCCATGGCCCACATGTCAGCAATGGGTGACGGTTGTAAGAGTGTTGTAAGCATTTGGTTGTAACTGTAGCATTATATCCCCAACTTCCAATAAAGAATAAGAAGAGTCGGTTAGGAACGTGTATATATATACATAGGGGTCCCCATTCATCTGAGTAGGTTGCACATTTAACATGGCTCCAAAAGATCATCTGGTTGGGAACCATTGTCAGAGTCTTCTTCCAGTCGTCGTCGAGCCTCTCCGCATGGAGCACCCTCTGCGCCGCCTCTGGGCCATGACTGGCTGTCAGCGGCTGCGGACTTCTTGACCTCCTGCGGGTTGTCCCTGGAGGTCATCGCTTGACCTCTTCATCCGGCGCCCAACTTTGACCTATTGCCGATCACTCCGGAGGAACGGGATTCTTTGGAGAAGAGGGAAGCGTTTCGTCGCCTGTGCCATAGGGCGGGTGTGCGCACCCTGCAGGACTTTGCGGAGATCCTCCGCGAGGCCAGTGAGGGCTAGACCTCTTTTTTTTCTTTTTTTTGTTTTTTTACATTTTTTGTCCTCCTCTTGTATACTTCTCCGGAGAATGTTCCGGTGACGAAGCTGGGATTTAATGAAATATAATAGTTTGTTAACTCAATTTGGTTTCGGCTACAATCAAACTTTTACAACCTTCTTATAACTTACACCCATTTGCTAACTATAGCATTGCTCTTTATAATTAACAAATCTTGTTACGTCAAATCCATATATCAGCGACGATATCCCCATCAATGACTTGTTACGTCATAGAATTGATTATGCTGCCAGCGTCAATCTTGCCATCAAATCCATCTTAAATATGTATAAAGTAAAATAGAGGACAACTTTGAGTGTTTCAATTTTACTCTTTTCAAGTACATAGTCTTGTTATTTTCAAAAATTTAATCAAATATTCGAAAAATGGAAATATTGAGATTAAACTTCACATTCTTAAATATATTGTCAATTTTTTTTAAATAAACATGTTTCCACCACGTTTTTTCGGCCAAATTTTTCAATAATTTATACGGAACACGTGGATATATACTAGTAATAATAGTAATAAATTTAATTTTGGAAAGTAGTTTTTAAAATTAGGGTCTCAAAATCCCAAAGGTTTATGTAGTAATTTCACATGGATATACTATTAATAATAGTAATAAATTTAATTTTGGAAAGTAGTTTTTTAAATTTAATAGTAATAAATTCGACCGTCTTATACTAGTAATAATAGTAATAAATTTAATTTAAGACTCAAAACTATTCTAATTTTTTCCACTTCCCAAGGTCACATAAGACGGTCGAATTTTCCCTCTTCTTCTCCCAAACCCTCTCCCAAACCCTCTTCTAATCAAAATGTCGCCGAAGAAACAATGACCGTCGCCGAAGGAGAAGAATCCACAAAGGGATACGATACAGGCCCGAAGAGCAGAACTTGCAAGGGCGGCAAAAACCAAGATTATGGTCGCTAGGGCAGAGGACGAAAGGGCAGCGGCGGCGGCAGCGACGATGAAAGCAGAGACGGCAGCCAAGCCACGTGCAAAAAAGGCTAAAAACACTCATTGCTCGACAAAGACCGAAAAATCTATCTTCGATACAGAGTCGTCGGAAGAATCAACTTATGAAGATCGAAGGCATACTCAAGCGAAGGCTAAGGTGGCAACGGATACAGAGTCATCAGTGTACTCTGTGGATTTTGAATCCTCATCAGAAGAAAAAAATGAAGAGGAAGAGCAATCATCAAATAAGTCCCAGGCTGGAGAGGAGGTAAAAAAATTTAAAGACTCTAAAACTAAGAAGATTTGTATTAAATATTTCAAGAAAAAGGCTATTATGCCTGAAAGATCAATTAAGATGGATGATGTCGAAGACGAAGCTTTCCTGGATATATTGAAATTCTATCAATTGGAGAAACTGAACAAATCCTGTCTTGAGAAAATCTCCCAAACAATAGTAAGAGAATTTTACTCAAATCTTTCGGCTGAAATTAAAGAAAAAGAAGAGGATCAACCACTGGTGTTTCTGAGAGGGAAACTGATTAGGGTAAATGCTGCTGTCATCAACGAATTTTATGGATTTGATCCAGTTCCTGAGTTTGATATGAAAGATATTGATAATGTTTCCATGACGGATGCAATTCATGAGATTACAGGTGTTTCAATGGGTGCCAAGACCCCTCAAAATGTATACAAAGATCAATTAAAAACTTTGTATAAATTGTTGCATGCCTACGTATCTCAAACACTCAACCCTACTGGACATGAGTTTTCTATCCATCCCGAGAGAGTAAAATTTCTTTATTATATGGGAAAGAAAAAAATGATGGATATAGGTTCCTACATGTTCAGTAGAATGATGCATCTCGTGGGAAAACCAACTGCAAGGACAGCTCTCCCTTTCGGAGGATTTGTATGCTCGATGGCTAATAAACATTCTGTCCCAAGCTTAGCTGGGGATGTTTATATTAAAAACAAAGGCCCTATGAGAAAACTAACCTTCACTCGAATGTTTGGAAAATGGGCAGCAGCTGCAAGCAAACCATCAACTTATGGAATCAAAAACACTAAAGACAGGGTTGATGATCTATATAATTTTGTTGCTGCAAACTTTGATAATGTCTTCAAAGAGATGAAGACTATATCCGACAACCAGAAATTGATTCTGGATAAGATTAACCAGATAGAGGTTGACTTTGCTGACTAAGAATAAGATTTTCATTCCCTCGTGAAGAAGGTAAATGGGGCTAGCCCAAACTCTTATGTAAAAATATACATTGTGCACATTGACACTTTAATGCTAGCCATCACTTTGATACTTCTATTTATGTTTCT
The DNA here is from genome assembly GCA_029216955.1 of Iris pallida. Lineage (NCBI taxonomy): Eukaryota > Viridiplantae > Streptophyta > Magnoliopsida > Asparagales > Iridaceae > Iris > Iris pallida. The sequence continues at coordinate 7,861,971 of JANAVB010000397.1, forward strand.
GGATGTCATTTCTACATATACAGTGAGTCCATACTGACTATATTTTTCTTAATCCGTCCTCCAAGGTGTAGGTGAAGGATATTTTGAGAAAGAAGAAGAAGTAGGAAAAAAAACAAGAAGAAGAATATGGACATGGCTATGAAGATTCATCTTTTGAGTTTTGAATGTCTCTTATTTCAATTTGGAAGTAATATTTAACTTGTAATATGGTTCTGAATATTTGTTGGTCATGGCGGTCAAACTAAATTTTGTGTTTGAAATATTGTAAGACTAAACTTTTCGCTTGTACTAAGTGCATAGTTCATAATTTGTTTTGAAAATGTAATATGGTCTTGAATTTAGAGTAGGTATGATATTTATTTGGATTATTGTATTGTGAATTATGCAGGTTCTATGTTGAATTACTAACGTGGATTGGGCAGATTACTGTAACGTGAATTATGCAGTTTATTGGACTTGGAATGAAGTATACTTAATTTGATTATGATTTTTTGGTTGAAGCGTTTATTTGATTGGCAGTTGGCCTTCATAGATGATATTGATATTTTGGTGTATTCCTTTGATTTGCAGATGCCCATCACAGATTTCATGAGTCCTGGGTGCATTACTAGGATTTACAGGTGGCCTCATTATGGATGCATTCCTGGAATCACTAAAACATTATTTGATTGTAATGTGTTTTGCTTTCTGTAAAAAATCAATACATCGATGCCATCAGTATGAATTCGATGCCAATGCCTGTTCATCCCTTGTTATTGTTGAAGCAAAATTGTAAGCCTGCCTGTTCATCCCTTGTTATTGCTGAAACATAATTGTAATCCTGCCTGTTCATCCTTTGTTATTGCCATCAGTACATCGATGCCATCAGTATGAAGTCGATGCCAGTGAAATGCATAATGTAATGTAAGAAAAATTTATTTGATAGTAGGTTAATTATATTCAAACATTCGCAAGAAATTTTGTTCAGCCATACAGTGGAAGCCTGATAAAATGATATTCGGATTTTCTTGAAAATAATTTAATATTAAATGAATGTACTATGGTAAATGATATTAAAAATACTGTAAATATTTGGTGAAAAAAATATGAGATACTTGAACATTTTCAGTCCTAAATGTACCATACTTTGTTAAAAGCACAGAGAGTGTCCGTTCTCCGTTGTTCTCCGTTTTCAAAGAACGGAGAATGGCCATTCTCCATGTTAAAGGAACGGAGAATGGCCATTCTCCTTGAGAATGGCCATTCTTCGTGTTAAAAGCAAAGAGAACGGCAATCTCCGTCCATTCTCCGTGTTAAAAGCAAAGAGAATGGCCATTCTCCGTCCATTCGCCGTATTAAAAGCAAAGAGAATGGCCATTCTCCTTGTTAAAAGCAAAGAGAATGGCCATTCTCCGTCCAAAAAAATATTTTCATCGAAAATATTATCTTTAGAAAATTTAAAAAATAATCTGCCTGACCTCAGAAGCAGGTTTCCTCAGTTCACCACCACCACCATGACATGTAGCTTTATTAACAAAATATTAAATTGTTAAATAAAAAATAGAATTTCTGACAATGGCATGGGCAGTAAAATTAGAGCGGCGCCGCTGGTACTTCTCCTTGTTCGAGGAGGTCTCGATGACGTCTGACGCAAAGCAGACCGATTCTTCTCGGCGCAGCTGGTACTCCTCGTTGTTCTAGGAGGGCTCGACGATGTTCGACGCGATCCGAACCGATTCTTTTTTCCTTCTTCATCTCCGTTTCTCTTTCCACCACAACCACGACGGCCTGTAACCAAAAAAAATTACGAAATATTAAATTGGATGGACGAAAGAGAGAGTAAATATGAGTTAATTTAGGGTGTTCATTGAAAAAATTAAAGTGAAGAATGTCCTGCTAAAGCAAGTTACCAACAGGTCAAAAGTCTAAATCAGCATTAAATGATGTTTCTACACTATTATTCAATCCGAACCATTGGATCAACATCCAACGGTCCAAACTTTGGATGTATCGATACATTCATTTCCAGCAGATGTATTGTAGAACGACCCATATATATATATATATATATATATATATATATATATATATATATATATATATATATATCCTAGTACCGAATCTCAACTTGTCAGATATATAACATTTTTGGCTAAACTTGATAATATATTTAAAAAATATGAGTATATACATATTTTTATATAATTTCCAAAATAAACAATGCTATTAATATAATATAACAAAATCATATACCTATGTATAAGGACAGCGTATAGCGAAATGTATACACATCTTATTTCAATATTCCCTTTGAAAACATTATATATATATATATATATATATATATATATATATATATATATATATATAATATATATATATATATATATATATATATTTACCAAAATGTTACCTTTATTGAAAGAAGAGGGTAATGAGTACATCCGACCTCATGGTAACAAAGACAAAGAAGGAAAAGAAAAGACAACTCTACTCTAAAGCCCAATGAGGAATAGTCGGAAGATGACGACAACTCGAAAGCAACTTCCGAAACTGTCGCTTTACCTTCCGAACCAAGAAGACCGACCCAGCTCCACGCCCCTTGTATCGATGCTTGTTCTTGTTCTTCCAAAGTACCCAAATGATCGCACCAGCCAATGATCTCCGATGATGACTACCCTGATCCCGCCACCACCGTTGAAGGAAAAATAGAAAGTCACTATGCATCCGTGTTTGGAAGAAACTCCAGAACGTAGACCAAACCTTCTTAGCAAGATCCCCGTGGAAAAATATATGCTGAAGGGTCTCCCCATGCTCAACCTGACAGCAATGACACCTGGAAGCTAGATGGAATCCAATCTTCTGAATGATGTCATCCGTAGGAAGCCGGTTGTGGCAGACCCGCCACATCAGTATGCTCCACTTCGCCGGGATACGCTTGCCCCATATATTAGAAAAAAGTGATGATGTAGGGTGAGAGATCCGACAGCATCTCCAAGCCGCAGCCAACGTAAAATAACCTTTCCGCTCACCCCAAACCAGTGAATCAGGAGCCGAAGTACAAGTCAGATTCGCCTCACTGAGCCGCCCCACTGCCTCTACTCCAAACTTCTCCAAAAACAAAGATAGATCCCATCCAGTGGCTATCCAAAAAGATCGGATAGCCGGGCCACCATTATCAGAATTCCTCGTCCTAGAATCTCTGATCTTCCTTCCCCTATCCGAAAGAGCCCGAACAGTCACCGTACGTTGTGGAAAAACCACCCTTCTTCCAGCCAATCTACCCGATCTCCGAAGTTCCCCAGTGCCCAAACGCTGTGAAGCCGTCGAATCAGCACCCTCCCCCAACCCGATCCTCCATGCTGGCCAACAAAGGACCCGTCCGGCCGAAATCAGCAGACTCCCTCACCTGTGCTCGACTCCGCACCCGAGTCCGTCTCTCCGTTCCGTGCCTGGTCCCAGAAGTCACCCCCACATCCGATGGAATAGCCACACTATTCAACCGAGGACCCCCCGGAATCCAAGCTTCGCACCTCGCTGAGCCCTCACCACGCCCAAGTCTAAACGAGATATACGGTTCTGCCAATTTACTCCCCCGCAAAAACCGTCGATATATATATATATATATATATATATATATATATATATATATATATATATATATATATATATATATATATATACATATATATATATATATATATATATTTTTTAATATATATATATATAGTTTATACTTAAACTTGATAATATATTTAAAAAAATATATTTAAAAAAAATATAGCTTATAAAAAAACTTGATAAACTTGATAATATATTTAAAAAAATAGTTTATACTTAAACTTTAGTCAAGTCAATAATACTAAGTTAAAAATACAAGTTATTCCAAAAGCTCAAATAATATAACTGAGCCCAGCCCAACAATGGGCTCAACCCAAAAAGTACCTCTCACTCCCAAAATCTAACTCCCTAATCACTAATTAATAGAAAAAGTATTAATTAACTAATTTCTTAAGTTAATAACTAAATTGTGCTTAAAACAACTAACCAAAATCATAAACAATGGGCTGCTGCCCAATCATTCTTTCCCCCAAATTTTTCGAGAGAAAAAAAATCAAAGTGTGAGAGAGACAGAGAGAGGGATTCAAGTCGACGACTTACAGTACTAGTGGGGGTTCTCTCGCTCGGGGGCAGAGTTCAGGTGCCATCGATTGTGGGATCTCGTTGATGTGCACGAGATCGGCACGGAACGGCTGTGAGCATTGTGGGGAGCCGGGCTCGGAGTGAGGTAGAGATCGGATCTGGGCAGCGCACCATTGGGGGGTCGAAGAGGCTCGGAATCACCGTGCTCGGCGCGGAGGGTCGCGACGGAGCACTCCGACCGAGGCGAGGAGTTCGGGGCAAAAGTGGACGACATCTGCAGATCCGGATGAGACATAAGTGGGTAGAGGACACGAGGAAGAGATGGTCGTATGCGGTCGAAGGAGGCTGTAGTGTCCCATCCCGCTCAGTCAAACGGAGGAATCAAAATGCCAACGACGTTCGGACTTAGCCTTGCAACGTCTGCTCAAAGACATCGCTCGGTCGAGGCGACCCCTCGCTCAGGTGGGTAGCTTCGGTAAACTTGCCTCAGCTTGGCCTTCGCACTAATAAAACAAAAGTTTTCAAATGGACAAGTAGGCTTGATAATAAAAGAGACGAATCTATATAGCTAAGGGAATAATCCCAAGTCGATTCGGATTGAGTTAAAATATGGAAAGGTCCAACGGTTGGCTTAGAGTTAGTGTACGGCGTGCTTTAAAAATGACACTCGGTCCTTCATCCCGTGGCTTGGGAGAAGAAAAGTTGGTCTTCGGTGCAAAAGTTGTGAATTAGCCTAAGTCATAGGCGTCGCCTGCATAAATGCTCGATAAAGCATGCACGCTTCCACGATGCAAGGCTTGGCATAGCCTTCGCTCGTCCTATGGGTTAAGTTGTAGGCTCGATTAAGTTAGGCAAAGTAATGCTGGGCTATTGAAGTCATAGCAAGCACTGTCCCGCTCTTTCTGTGGTTGTCAAGTTATTCAGTCCAACGATCTCAAGGCCCGTTATATTAAGTATGACTTGGACGATAGCGTCGCGTAGAATGCAAGTCGGTTTAAGGCTTGAGCCACGGTCGGCAGTATGGAAAGTTAGCCATGGTCTATGGTACTTAAGAAATATTTACACTCAAGTTAAGTAGGAAGGCTATGCCATAGCCGTTCCCTGAGTTCAAAGACTGTTAGGTCCAAGCGATGGTTAGTCGCGATATTAAGTTGAAGCGATGGTTAGTCGCAAAGGAAAGTTTGAGCGATGGTTAGTCGCCGAGACGGTCTCTTGTTGGGAGTCTCATAGTTTCGATGCATGATTTGTAAGTGTGGTTCCAAAGCACGGTTTGCTAAGTTTGGTTGAGTCGTTCCACAAATTAGGCCATACATTTATGTGAGTCTAGCGGAAGCCGTCATAGGTGCGTGGTCTTGGACAACTTGTCGACAAGGGCGATTTAGGTTTCTCCGGATGAAAACCTGGGCCAAAGGAATCGATCCGATCATGGGGAAACCCGGTATAGCCGAGCTGGGTATGAAGCAACCGGTAGTTCGGGGACTTGCATCGGAGATCGCTACTTGCGGTACAAGGATCCCGTTTACCAGGCTATGTCCATGATGGCTAGTTAATGCTAGTAACCTTTCATATAGATAAGTTGGCGTGCTAAGCGACAATCCGCATGCACGGTGTCGGTCGATTCTAAGGAAATATAAGCACGATATGTGTTGTATTAAGAAGGTATGTGTGCACGGTCAGCACCATGATTTCAGAGCCTAAGATTTGACTATAGCAAAGATCCGTGCTTCGGCACGAGATGTGGCGTTGAGTGTTAAGTCGTTGGCATAGAGTTGCATAAGTCAGACTTGAGTCATTGCGCGTTAAGTCGAAAAGGGCCGTAGGGCAAGTTTGGTTAAGTTACGTTGTGTTACAGGGCACGACCTCGAAATGTGAGGCACGGCCATGTTGTCACAACACAAGTATAGGCAAGACTAAGTAAGAAGGCACTGCCTCAGAGATATTGAAGCACGAATTGAGTTTATGGCACGACCGAGTCATTGCGTCCCAGAGTTTGGCACGAAAGACAAGTATGAGTCGGTGCATTGACATTTCAAGTACGAGAATGGTCTAAAGGTAAGGGTAAGAAAGCTATCAGTGCGATAATAGGGTGACAATCTAGAGACACTAAATAGGCCGAGTGTCTATGTCCTAAAACTGATTCTAAGACAAGAGTAGAAAGACAATACAAAATGACTATGTTGCACAAAGTAAACTAACGTGTCGGTTCTGTATGGGTGGGCGAGGAGCTCACACCACCAGTACAGTTGAGTACTGACACCCACACAGTGTTATGTGCAGGCACAGGTAGAAGCTCGTGGCGCGAAGCTCGCTTGGATGCGTCGAGGCACGGAGTTCCTGGGCGATTCGAGGCATGCATTCTACATGAAGACTGGACTTATACAGAACATAATGTATGGACGTCGCCAATCCGAAGCATCCAGTAGCTCAAGACAACTATTTAGAGAAGAGAGAGCTGAGTGACTTGTAATGTGAGAAGAGTTAGCTTGAGTGATTGTAATCTTGGCCTTGCGCCCCATTGTAACCTTTATTTCAATATCAATAAAGAGCTTCTTTTGAATAACTTATGTTTTGCTTCAAATTTTTGCTGCTATTATTCAATATCCCTACTTGGGACTTCTGTGCGACGACCCCATCGTAGCCGCTGTAATCGGTCGTTATAGAACCGCCCTTGTACGAGTGCAATCTAGGCTCGTATGGTATCACGCCTTAGCGAGGACAATCGCTCCTACGGAAGCGGGGCGTGACATACTGGTACCAGAGCATGGCTTTACGTCCTTGGACTTCGATTGAATTCTTTAACTCAATGTCATTTCTGCAAACTCTGAAGTGTTGCTTCCGTAATGTTGATATCGTTGGTGCGCTCTCTCTTAAATGTCCCATGGGATGTCCATACAATAAGTCTATGTAATTTGTAAAACGTAGGAGAACAATTTTTGATAAAACAAAAGATGGTTTGCGTAAGCATGGTTAGCTAAGTTGGGCTGGGCATATACACCAAAATTGGGTCGAACTTAGCAAAATTTGAGTGCGAGAATTGAATAGTGTCGGACGAGAATGAGTTAGACTTGATTGAGTAAATGGGATGATTATCGATATAGGTGCTATCGAACGACGATGTTATCGTCGATGCGATATAGATGAGCGTGCTTGAAATTCGAGGAATGGTTTGAACGAAAAATTTGATGAAGTCGATTTTGATTCGAATGATAGTTTTGAGGATTTGTCGAATGACTTCATCTCTGAATGGTGTATGCGATAGCTTCAGGGATGTCGATCGATTGAGGGGTGTCGATGAGTCTATCAGCGAGTGTCGCGTGTATGCAAAGCCTTAGATCGAGTATCGTTGAATAAGTTATAGTCTTGAAGATTTGGACGAGTTGATTCAAACAAATTAGAGATGACGCACACGGGAAAGTGATTGCGCGAGTATGAAAATGCAAAATGATTGATTATGTGAAATCGAATCGAGTAAAAAGTTAGGGTGTACGAAGGATGACTTGATCAAAGAAATTGATACGAATCGTATACGAAAAGTTAGCATGACGGAAAGATAGCGTGCATGAAAGGTTTGATTTTAAAGTTATAAAATGACACTAAGGATTGGAATGAATGTTGCTCGATGATTTGAGTTAGCAAGGAATGATACGAATTGAGAAAATATGTTGGTCGATGACTTAAGATAGATGGATGAAAATACGTGAATTTGGTTTAAAAAAATTGATGATGTAAATGATTCGAAGGATAACGATCGAACTTGATCTTGAACGTCGAGGCGATTATCCAATCGGACGATAACATCAGTCGTACGACTCAGAATTTGTTGCAAATGAAGATCGTCAGGTTACGTATATCGTTGATGGTATATTGAGGCATATTAAAGATCGATATGCGATAACTTGAGGGTACTCAGATCCGAGGAATGACGATCGTGCAAGTGCTATCGTTCCGATGGATGCTATACTTAGGAGGATGAAAATGATCATATCTTGATGGTTGCGCTGATAAACACAACGTCGAAGATGTTGTCTTGCACAAGCGGAACTCCACCCTCGCACATGTGTCATGTCGGATTTAGGATGATCGTTCTGCGTGAGCGCTGACATGGTGACTCATGTCGTAGGAATGATCGAACTCGAAAAATTAGAACGTGGCAGTTTGGATTGCTTCGACTTGTGGTTTGAAGCGAAGATGAATTTGAGGATTAATCGGACTTGTGATTGATGATTTAATAAAACTTGAGGATTGAGTAGGTCCAATCCGCACGTCGAGAATGAACTAGTCTAGACTCAAATAAGAGTTACGCCCCGGTGAGAATGATTATTCTGTGGGAGCTTTGTATGGTAATTTTATGCCCACCGTGGCTAATCGAACTCGCGTGAGATTGGGGCATGACACATTATTAAGTCAGACGACCTCGTAATCGATAACGTGAGTTGGGATAAATGACTTAGGGGATATGGAATACGAATTATGGCTTAGCAACAAGTAGTGTCGTAGCATGCTCGACTTGAGAAGAATTGATAGATGGATTATATCGAACATATTCGAAGCGATAGACTATGCGAAATGGCTTGTTGGACGAATGATATTGATATATCGAAGATTTGGTGGAGTGAACTTATTGTAGGATGGCTTTATTGAATGACTCGGATCCCGTTCGACGAATATTGGGATGTGTGTAAGAAATCTATGCTCGAAGTTTAGAAATCGGAGTGATGCAAGCTTGGGTAGAAAACCTTGTACTATTAATTTGGTTTGACCTTAGGATGGGGTCAGTGTTGATATTATTGCTTGGGAACTATGATTCAAATACTGACGGATGACCTTAGCCTAAAGACATAACCTAGCGGTTAGGCAGACGTCCCGACGCGAAGAGATAGGAATTGTGGAGGCACCGCTCACGAGGCTCGGTTGAAGTACATGTATATCAGGGACGCATGAATATGTGCATGATCCGACTCGAGCGATGATAGCAGATTCTCTATTACGAGACTTGGCTGAAATACATGTATTCTGGGAACGCCTGGAATATGTGCACGATCTAACTAAATGATGCGTTGAATCAAGTGAGACTAGAGGAATGTAAAAGTGTTGAAGATTTTGAAATCATGTTTCAAGAAAAAGATTGATGGTAGTGTGAGCGTGGCTTGGATTGAGGGAACGCATAGGAGTAGTGTGTGCGAGAGTCCTTGAATGTTGAGTAAAGTGATAAGTCGATAAGTAAGTACTCAGTTAGTTTTGAGGACGAAACTTTTTCTGAGTGGTGTATGAAGTAGTGCCCCGTCCCGCTCTGTCAATCGGAGGAATCACAATGCCAACGACGTTCGGACTTAGCCTTGCAACGGCTGCTCGAAGACATCGCTCGGTCGAGGCGACCCCTCGCTCAGTTGGGTGGCTTCGGTGAACTTGCCTCAGCTTGGCCTTCGTACTAATAAAATGAAAGTTTTTAAATGCACAAGTAGGCTTGATAATAAAAGAGATGATTCCACATAGCTAAGGGAATAATCCCAAGTCGAGTCGGATTGAGTTAGAATATAGAAAAGTCTAACGGTCGGCTTAGAGTTGGTGCACGGCGTGCTTTGAAAATGACACTCGGCCCTTCATCCCGTGTCTTGGGAGAAGAAAAGTTGGTCTTCGGTGCAAAATTTGTGAATTAGCCTAAGTCATAGGCGTTGCCCACGTAAATGCTCGATAAAGCATGCACGCTTCCACGATGTAAGGCTTGGCATAGCCTTTGCTCATCCTATGGGTTAAGTTGTAGGATTGATTAAGTTTGGCAAAGTAATGCTGGGCTATCGAAGTCATAGTAAGCACTGTTCTGCTCTTTATGCGGTTGTCAAGTTATTCAGTCCCACAATCTCAAGGCCCGTTATATAAAGTATGACTTGGGTGATAGCGTCACATAGAATGTAAGTCGGTTTAAGGCACGAGCCACGGTCGGTACTATAAAAAGTTAGCCACGGTCTATGGTACTTAAGAAATACATTACGTTCAAGTTAAGTAGGAAGGCTATGCCGTAGCCGTTCCCTGAGTTCAAAGACTGTTAGGTCCAAACGATGGTTAGTCGCGATGTCAAGTTCAAGCGATGGTTAGTCGCAATAGAAAGTTTGAGGGATGGTTAGTCGCCGAGGCGGTCCCTTGTTGGGAGTCTCATGGTTTCGATGCATGATTTGCAAGTATGGTTCCAAAGCACGGTTTGCTAAATTTGGTTGAGTAATTCCACAAATTAGGCCATACATTTACGTGAGTCTAGAGGTAGTCATCGTAGGTGCGTGGTCATGGACAACTTATCGACAAGGGCGATTTAGGTTTCTCCGGACGATAACCTGGGCCAAAGGAATCGATCCGACCATAGGAGAAACCCGGTATAGCCGAGCTGGGTATGAAGCAACCGGTAGTTCCGGAACATGCATCGGAGATCGCTACTTGCGGTACAAGGATCCCATTTACCAGGCTATGTCCACGATGGCTAGTTAATGCCAGTGACCTTTCATATAGATAAGTTGGCGTGCTGAGCGACAATCCGTATGCACGGTGTCGGTCGATTCTAAGGAAATGTAAGCATGGCATGAGTTGTGTTAAGAAGGTATGTGTGTACGGTCTGCACCATGATTTCAGAGCCTAGGATTTGTCAATAGCAAAGACCCATGCTTCGGCACGAGATGTGGCATCGAGTGTTAAGTCGTTGGCCTAGAGTTGCATAAGTCAGACTTGAGTCGTTGCACAAAGTAAACTAATGTGTCAGTTTTTTATGGGTGGGCGAGAAGCTCACACCACCAGTACAGTTGAGTACTGACACCCACATAGTGTTATGTGCAGGCACATGTAGAAGCTCGTAGCGCAGAGCTCGCTTGGATGCGTCAAGACACGAAGTTCTTTGGCGATTTGAGGCGTGTGTTCTGCGTGAAGATTAGACTAATACGGGACATAATGTATGGACGTCGCCTATCCGAAGCATCTGCTTGCTCAAGACAAATATTTAGAGAAGAGAGAGAGAGCTGAGTGACTTGTATTGTGAGAAGAGTGAGCATGAGTGATTGTAATCTTGGCCTTGCCCCCCCATTTTAACCTTTGTTTCAATATCATTAAAGAGCTTCTTTTGAATAACTTGTGTTTGCTTCTTTTTTTTGCTGCTATTATTCTTTGTCCCTGCTTGGGACTTCTGTGCGATGATCCTGTCGCAGCCGCGGTAATCGGCCGTTATGGAACCCGTCTTGCATGAGCGCAATCTAGGATCGTACGACATCATGCCTTAGCGAGGACGATTGCTCCTATGGGAGCGGGGCGTGACAAAGGCAACGTGCCTGGTGAGTGGTGATTGTGGTGATTTCTTCTTTCTCTTCTCTTCATTTCTTTTGATGTGGCGGTAGTGGTATTGGTGGATTACTGATGGAGGAGAATCGGGACAGCGTGGTCGGGTTTTACCGGAGTGACGAGTTGGCTTGGGCTGTCTTGGTCGGACAGAGGGAGCAGATATGGCAGCAATGGTGGTTGCTGGTGGCAGTGTGGTGATGACGAGGGTGGCTCAGGTGACTGGGAGAATGTGGCGGTGGTGAGGTCTGGGTGGGGGTGATGAATGGAGAGACGGCCGACTGGAGTTGGTCGGGGGATGCCATTCGTGGGGGTGGCGTCGGCCAAGGCTGTCGATGGCAGTTTTTTATGGTCGGGTCAGGGGTGGCTTGGCCAAGGTAGGAGAATGGCGGCTAAAATTTTGCCCAAGGATGTTTAGGGGATTTTCTTATAAAATATTGGGAAAAGTGTAATATTTATAGGGTAGAAAGGGGAAACCCTAAAAGGCTCAATTTAAATGTAATATAAATAGGGAATTAGTGGAATACTAACTACTAACTGCTAACCCAATTGCTAACCACTAACATTTAGTTGCTGATCACTAATTAAAATAGTTTGTAAATATTTTTTTAAATCATATTAATTAATTATTTTCTTATACAAAATTAAATATTTATAACTTATAAGAAAATTAGAAAAAGGACAAGAATGATATATGACAAAATATAGTTTTTCTCAAAACCAAAGACCAAACCAATAATGTTAGCATATCACGACCGAAAATATTAAAACTCGGGATTTTAAGGATTCAGAAAAATTCGAAATTAGAAAATGCAAAAATTCAAAGAAAATCTAAAAATTCGGATAACGAAGGTTACAACGAGCACCTCGAATTTTAACTTTGTGATATGCTTTGTGCCTCCACCCTCACACCATATATATAGGATAAGAAAATTATATTTTAGATCATCATAGGATTTCTTAAATATAAATAAAATAGGAATCCTATTATAGCTAAAATATTCCATTAACATCCTATTTTAGATTATAATAGGATCTCCTAAATAGGAAACCCTCAAATAAGAATCATATTACATCTAAACTAGCCCAGCACCAATTATGGGCATTCAAATCTAATCAAATCAAATATTTAACTAAATTTGGATTCTACAAATGTGTTGTTACCAAATCCAGACTGGACTCCATCAATATCTCTCTAGTATAATGAGAGGATGCTAACCCCATGGCTCCTCAACTGGACTCCATGCTTGTCGTCTCGCGACAAAGTTCATGCTCTCCCATGTTACTGATCTCCGATCTCCCGTGCTGTTTTTCATCTTTCTTCGTCTCCAGTTCTTCGACCGTCACGTCGACACTAGCTGTCAGGCATAGCACCTGCTACACCATTAGAATTCTATCGATATCAATAACATGATCAAGCAGGAAGTCCCTGACGATCAACCTTATCCCAAGTCTTGGCTGTATGTCCCCGACTTCCATCTTCAGCTAAAACGTGCTACCGTTCCGTCGAGCTTCTTCACCGTTGGCTAGCCAAACCAAGTGGACGGTACGGTCTTCTGAGTCTGGAGCTCCTGAAACTACCCACCTTCGTGTCTGATACTAAAGCTCTCTCGTACACATGCATCCTTGAACAGAATATCATGCACAGTGCACACCGTCGATGACCCACGGCTCCTTCTGAACTGTGTGGATGTAGATGCACCTGCCTTAGATTGTCACGACCCGCACCCTTTTTTTTTAAACGGATACGAGGCGTGTCCAAGCCAGCCTACGCCGCAGTGTCGGCGGTTGAACGCTGTCACGGCCATGAAGATCAAAATTACAAATAGTACTCATTCACATAATTAATTTAACTTACAATCATCACAAGTTTTACATTTGTAGAAATATAAACTTGTACAAATAAAAGAATAACTACAACTCACTATCTAACTAGTCTCTAGGCTTTTGTCTGCAAGTATTCCCGTCACTCCCCAAGCTAAGTGAATCCACGGCTAACCTGAAAATGTTGGTTTCCAGTCAGGAATGGAATGAGCACAATCCACTGAATACAATTTCAAATAAAGAAAATGACTATAAAATAAAGGTTAGACATCAATCATGAGTTTTGAAAATAAACAGTAAATACGAAAAACCAATAATAAATAGACACAAAATACTTTCCCCAACTGTTAGAAGTACCTTTGATATGTGATCGGTCTCGGGACAATTATACGACACGGTCTACACGGTCTACAGTTACACGGTCTACAGAAAATATTGCAATAAAGAAACATTGTCTACAATTAGTAATCACGATCTACACAGTTTAAATACAGTAATAATCACGGTCTACACTGTCTACTTTGCAATAAATAAATCACTGTCTATACTGTCTACAAGAAATAAATAAATTACTGTCTACACTGTCTACAAGAAATAAATGCAATACGGTCTATACGGTCTAAGGTCAGATCACACATCCTTGGTACTTCTCATTCCCGACTCAACAATTTATAATAGAAAATAAGCACATAACCAATGACTAATTAATAAAATATAGTAAAGATCAATATCGAAATACAAACAATAAACTATAATGGCCTGTGGTCCTTTGTTGGTGAAACCGACAATCTGAACTACTCAATGTGCCACTATAGTCAAAACCCGTACAACAGTCACCAAAAGCTGAAATAAACAATACCAATGATCTCAGAATAGTCCAATTAGCTACGATTGCCTGTCCTTACGTCCAATTCTGGACACAGGGGCAAAACGGTAATTTCGGGCCAAAACGATATTCGCCGTTGGACCCGCTTTGCACCGAAAAGCGTGCCAGAGTCAACGGTCTCTAAAGTCATCAAACTACATGTCTACGGATCCATTTTTTCGATACGAACCCAACCGTATGTCCAAAATTGGATTCCGGCAGGCCGTGCACAAAATCGCCCGTTGAGTGGAACCGCGGGGCCCGCAAAACGGTGATTTTATCAACAGTCTCAGAATCAAACCAAACTTGGCATGTAGGACCAGAAAAATGATACGGTCCTGTTGGCGCAAGTTTTGTCTCGATCTGACGAACGTGCACAAAGTAATTGAGAAATTTGCAACGTGCACGATACGGTGAATTTCGACGGATACGCATCAAATTCGTCGCGCACACGCGACCAATTTGAATTACGCCAAAGCCCACACAACTACGAAGCCGTTACGCAACTTTCGATGCTTTCGGTTCGCGACCACGTCGCCCGATTTTGCGGGACACACGTCTTGTGGATGAGATTTTATTGAAATTCTATATTTTCGAAAACTATTTTTTCAGATTTTTAGCGATGAATAATCTCTTGCACAATAACACAAAAATAATTCTATCAGTGGCGTTTCGATCATGTGTATGTTGCCTAAATGGTTGTTCAGGTAGTTTTCGTGAATACCGAATATCCTGGCAGAAAAACGGCTTCCAAGTTGGGGTATTCGCCTAAGGCTCTGTTCTGATTCGAACAATTTTGGTCCGACTTTGGGTCAATTTTCCTGGAAATCTAGAACATATAAAAATAAACTGATTGAAGGGGTTAAGAGTTGGATAGGTTGTCTACACACCTGAACGATCGGTTCGCAGAACGATCCCTCGTATGCGATGAAAGGTCGTCACGAAGACACCTCCCCCGTGGTGTCCTGCTGTTGCGGTTGCCCTTCTTCCAGCGCGCGCGACGGCTTTCTCGCCGGCCGGCTGCCGCTGCGGCGACGCGCGCGCGTGGTGTGGTGCGCCCAGGTGTTTGGGAGAGGTCGCGAATACTCTGGCTTCTAAAGCGTGGGGTTTCTCTAGGGTTTTCTCGTCGATTTCTCATTGTTCTTTCCCGTATATATATATATACTGAACTAGGGGGGTCGGCTGTGGAAACCTTGCTCGGGGCTTTCCCTGCTGGGGAGCTTGGCAGGCCGGGCTGGCTTGGCCCGGTTCTGTTTTGCTTATTCTCTTTTTTTTTTCTTTTTTTTTCTTATTTCTATTTAACAATTAAAACATATATATATATATATATATATATATATATATATATATATATATATATATATATATATATATATTTTAACAATTAAAACATATATATATATATATATATATATATATATATATATATATATATATATATTTTTATATATATATATATATATATATATATATATATATATATATATATATATACATACTCGTATATATACTACTATATATATATGTATATATACACATACGCGTATATATATAATATATTATGTATACACACAAACATACATATATGCATAATATATCTATATATATACATGCAAAATCACACATATATATTTATACCTATATATATACACACTACCATACCCATTTATGTATATGTATACATACCATAAACGCCTATATATATAATTTATATATATATTCACATATATATATTATATATTCTTATATTCATACACACGTAATTATATATTATATGTATACTCATTTATATCTATATTTATTTACACGTATATACCTATATATATCTATATTACTCATATAACCAAATATATTCCGAAATATTATTATATATCTAGAATGACATCCACATTTATAAATATATATTTACACACACATACATTATTATATATATTTATATATATATAAAATACACACGTATTTAATATTTATTTATATTTACATACCAATACACACATATATAATAATTATTTGACAATAAAATAATATAATTAATAAAATAGTAATATCAATCCCAATAAAATAATAATAATAATAACGAAATTTAATATACCCATAATAGGCATTGCATCTACTTGAAATATGTCTACATGGGTGTATTTGGTCTCACTACATGTCCCCAAAGGCTTGGATTCGGTTCGGACCCAATTCGGGCTAAGTTGGTAAAATCGGGTTCCCTAAAATTCAATAATATAAATAATGAATAAATAAACCTTCGGTAAGGGTCAAGTCGTAACTTGGCTTGGTTTTTCTAGTTAGGACATCGCTATGGCTCGGTCTTCCCTATCAGGACTAATACACTAGTCAAAGCACGCCCTTACACTATCCGTGCCTCGATTTTTAGTCATCTTGTACTCCAAAACTCCATCGTAGCTAAAACCATCTACCGTAATAATTAATTAAATAATTATTTATAATATCTAAAGATCACCATTCCAATAAAATAAATAATAATAGAAAATATTTTAATTTTTCTGGGAAGGGCAGCTACAAATCTACCCACCTTAAAATAATTTCGTCCTCGAAATTCTAATTCGTAACTATTCCTTAAATTCAAGAAGGAAATCTATCATTACCTTAATCTCCTCGAATTTTAATTTCTCAAAAACAGTTTATATCCTTCTCCTAGCCATTTTGTAACTACGAAACTCCGAGAACTTCTACCCACCTTTGGTCATACTACTCCCTCAAATCTCATGTCACTAAAACTTTAAAATCATCCAACTATTTGCTAAAATTACTACCAATAGATATCTACTGCTTATAGGCACTATAATCCTCTTCTATCTATCAAACCACCCAAAATCTAACATGCAACAAATTTACCCCAGTAGCTAAGAAATATTGCTAACTTCTAATAAGCGTGACCATTCGTCACTCTGAAATTGGAAGGACGGAAAGATAATGAAGAATAATCAAGAGCATCAATGAAGCTTCAAGGGCGATAGAGGATATATAATGTTGCAGCTAGAAGGAAATTCATGAACCATTAACTTATTTGCTAGAGTGGGCTATTCTAGCCTAGTCATTTAAAACGAAGAACCCTTCGTCTCTTAGAGTGGCTTGCACTCCGTGCAATATAGAAGTCCCGTTCTCGAAATTCTATCTAAACAAGGTTCCATAATAGAACAAAATTTGAGGAGTCCAGATTGTGATCTTTCCCGTAGTTATTTAAACACACGGGCCATGGATGTAAATGCGATACAAGATCATATCGCGACTTCCAAGTAAATAGAATAATGGTTACGAATGACACCACATTCCAAGAGGTGGAGACTACCTAATAGGTGTAGGTACCTATATCAAATAGTTTGGTTTTAATAGACCAATATAGGGGTATATATGTATGGGTTTTACTGGGTCTTAATGGGTTTCTTGATTGGACATCAATCGCTGGTTGGATAACCCCAGGATTTCAATCTATATTGACTGGACAATATCCCCATGATAAACTATTTCTACTAGGTTAGGGTAACCTAGAATAGACTTCAAGCCAAGTGGTTTAACTAGTTGGGCAGTTGGAATGGTTAACTAGGTCTCTAAAGCCCAAAAATGCGTCTTCAGTGACTTTTGTGTTTTAAGTGGCACGAGAAGACACAATTGAGTGGCACATTAGTGACATGCGCGTAGTGGCTTCGAGTCGATCACTACCATATATTGGGTCGGAAGATTCGAGTCGAGGTTGAGTCTCTATTTGTAGTCGAGAAGTTTACCAGTACTATGGTATGGGTTATAGCTAGTCTTTTTGGCCTAAAGTGGTACCATAAAATTAGAGTACAAGGGGACGGGTTAGAGTGGGACATGATATATCTAGATGAAGGTGGACTCGTCTAGATCTTACCTATGAGATTTGTTGGAAGGTAACAGCTGGTCTTGTGCTCCGAATATTAATGGCACGGCCGGGGACACAAAATGATCTAAATGGAAGGTGGGGGTCCATGGGGTACTAATTATCATCCTAATAGGAATTGTTCTAATCAATCGGTAATCCTCGTACATCCTAAAATTTTGAAAGTTTATAGTCTACCCACCTTAGGAGCTAGGCTATGGTTTTAGGGATAATGAGGTCAAAAGAATTTCAAAGTCCGGATATTGTACCCCGACTTTTGTTGATAAAGAATGAGGCACGGCGTAACGGGATACAGTTGATATAAGTCAAGTCAAAGACCGTTCCTCAATAAATGAGTGTGTGTGCAAGGACACATGGTCGATAAAGTAGAATGACCTACTCGTCCTCGGTATTCAAGAGTTATCGACGGGGTAACCAACTCTAAGGCACATCATCTGGAAAGCTTTCTAACAACTGAGTCGTGAATCTTTGTTGGCGTTAAGCCTGCCAGACTATTGTCACAAGAATTATAGTGATCATGCATTGCTGTTGACCACTGGTAGATCATAATATGACAGGGTATTTAAACTATGGTATTGGCTAAACTAGTGACTGTGGTGTTCCAACACTAGTTAGGTCTTAATAATAAAATTTACATAACTAGGGCAATACTTGTTGGAAACCACTCTCGGGATGAGTGTCTACCATAGTTACGATAAATGATTATCCTTTCCCTTGTCCACTCATTAACTGTGGGCTTTGGTCGAGGAAGGGTTGGGTTAAGGCTCAAGAGTTTCTAGTTAAGGCAAACTTCCGGCAATGATTAGAGACTCACGACATTTGGTTTCTTGAGAATAGATAGTCTCCTAGGTTGGAGTTCTGACTAAGGGTAAAATCCTAATCATTCTCAAATTCAGATGGCTAGAAGGTCCCGATAACAGTTGGGGTCAAGAGGAGAACGAGTAACTCGATCACATGGCTGGCTGATGGCAACTACCCTTGTGTATACAACTACCAGAGCCATGGGGATACGCGGTATCTCTTTACCAATTACGAGCTTCTGCCTTTCCAAATCAGTGAAAGACAAAAATAATAAAGAGTTCAAGAAAGATGTTACTGAATACAATCACGTGATTCAAGGGTGAACGTATAATTCAAGAGGAATTGTCAAAGCAGACATGGATGAGATCCTAGATACCTATATATCTCCATCCACGTAGTGTAATTTAGACGAAGAGCGAACCAAATGCATCATGGTTGATCAGACCATAATACACTGATTCTGATTAGACAATAAGTTAGCAGGCGTCCCCACTAAATATATGTCTTGAATCAAGCTCGATAAAAGAGTAAGCTTGCAAAAACTAGGCTGTAATAGCAGCATTGGTCGAGATAGTCAAGATACAAGTACGCGAGATTTTTGAAAAGAGGCACAAGTAGTTCGCGTTTAGAGAGAATCAAAAATTACCTGGTGTTCTTGCTTATACAATCTTCCTAAAATCTTCCTGTCCATAAGGCTTTGGTCAACTAATGGGTCATGAAACTCCGGATTCTATATTCTTGGTAACTTATTAGTGTCAGTCAATTACCTCGTCAATAGATCACAAGGACCTCATGATGCTAGGTTGAGAGACATGCTACTCAACTTACAGAACTTCCACTAATTTCGGCTTTGGATCTTATGGGACATGCATGGCAGTGTCCTATCCTCTATGGTATCCCAAACATGTAATCATGTTTGAAGTCATTTCACCGTAGATTACGTCTCGCCCGTATACTCTGGCTGTGGTAAACCCTTGGTTTCGTAACTCCACATGATACAAAATCGAACACCTTTTAACTCTATCCAATATTGGCTCAAGGGTATCTACGATCAAGAAAGGACCACTAGCCATAGTTTTGGCAATATTCCATCACCTATATTTTCTTAAACTAATTCTACCTCTAGGGGTTGTGTCTCGCCAGTGCACTGCTGGCTGTAGTGAATCCATAGTCTCCAAAATTTAAATAAATGGCGACAGTGCGCTGCTGTCCTGTCATTATGAGTCAACTAATATTCTTTTAACTATATTTGTATAAATCCCTGAGCTTCTAGAGATTTAAACAGGTTGACTATGAAATAAGCGTAAATATTTGTCCTATCAGTCATAACCCCCTTCCATAAAAGATTGATCATGGAGGAAATAACTGGAGACAAAGAAATACAAACACACTAGTATCTATTTCGTGTATATTCAAACCATGGAGGAAAAACCTTGAATCGAAACCAACTCGAGGTTCATATGGGAATAACACTAATCAAAATTTATACAATCAATACTTCCTAGGACAGATAGAAACTAAATAGGTAATTCGACTAAGATATAAGGATGATATCTAAGTGGCAAAGAGAAGGATTTGCACCATTCATCAAGGTTAGATTACTAATTCTATGGAGTCCTATCTTACCAAGTGAATAACCTATCCACATTGGATCAAATCGACATATCAAGAGGTAATAGTGTACCTATAAGGATCTGACACTCTGTCAAAATTAATAACTCCTTATCTACATTGCATGGCCTAGACTACCCATCGGTAAATTTGTATAAGGGACTCCTAGTCCTAGTCATTCTTGTAAATTAAATTAATTCTAATTCGTAAAATGAGCATTTCCTGGTTGCAGGCTCGCAATAGTACGGTTAACTTAAGTACCATCACGAGTTCGCATGATTTGCGAAGACTGACCTGCATGGGCTACCACAAAAACTTGTCACGACCCGCACCCGTTTTTTTTTAAACGAATACGAGGCGTGTCCAAGCCAGCCTACGCCGCAGTGTCGGCGGTAGAACGATGTCACGGCCATGAAGATCAAAATCACAAATAGTGCTCATTCACATAATTAATTTAACTTACAATGATCACAAGTTTTATATTTGTAGAAAATATAAACTTGTACAAATAAAAGAATAACTACAACTCCACTATCTAACTAGTCTATAGGCTTTTGTCTGCAAGTATTCCCGTTACTCCCCAAGCTAAATGAATCCACGGCTAACCTGAAAATGTTGGTTTCCAGTCAGGAATGGAACGAGCACAATCCACTGAATGCAATTTCAAATAAAGAAAATGACTATAAAATAAAGGTTAGACATCAATCATGAGTTTTGAAAATAAACAGTAAATACGGAAAACCAATAATAAATAGACACAAAATACTTTCCCCAACTGTTAGAAGTACCTTTGATATGTGATCGGTTTCGGGACAATTATGCGACACAGTCTACACGGTCTACAGTTACACGGTCTACAGTTACACGGTCTACAGTTACACGGTCTACAGAAAATATTACAATAAAGAAACATTGTCTACAATTAGTAATCACGATCTACACAGTTTAAATGCAGTAATAATCACGATCTACACTGTCTATTTTGTAATAAATAAATCACTGTCTACACTGTCTACAAGAAATAAATAAATTACTGTCTACACTGTCTACAAGAAATAAATACAACATGGTCTACACGGTCTAAGGTCAGATCACACATCCTTGGTACTTCTCATTCCCGACTCAAAAATTTATAATAGAAAATAAGCACATAACCAATGACTAATTAATGAAATATAGTAAAGATCAATATCGAAATGCAAACAATAAACTGTACTCGCCTGTGGTCCTTTGCTGGTGAAACCGACAATCTGAACTACTCAATGTGCCACTATAGTCAAAACCCGTACAACAGTCCCCGAAAGCTGAAATAAACAATACCAATGATCTCAAAATAGTCCAATTAGCTAGGATTGCCTGTCCTTACGTCCAATTCTGGAAACAGGGGCAAAACGGTAATTTCGGGCTAAAACGATGTCCGCCGTTGGACCCGCTTTGCACCGAAAAGCGTGCCAGAGTCAACGGTCTCTAAAGTCGTCAAACTACATGTCTACGAATCCAGTTTTTCGATACGAACCCAACCGTATGTCCAAGGTTGGATTCCGGCGGGCCGTGCACAAAATCGCCCGTTGAGTGGAACCGCAGGGCCCGTAAAACGGTGATTTTATCAACAGTCTCAGAATCAGACCAAACTTGGTATGTAGGACCAGAAAAATGATACGGTCCTGTTGGCACAAGTTTCGTCTCGATCTGACGAACGTGCACAAAGTAATTGAGAAATTTGCAACGTGCACGATACGGTGAATTTCGACGGATACGCATCAAATTCGTCGCGCACACGCGACCAATTTGAATTCCGCCAAAGCCCACACGACCACGAAGCCGTTACGCAGCTTTCGATTCTTTCGGTTCGCGACCACGTTGCCCGGTTTAGCGGGACACACGTCGTGTGGATGAGATTTTATTGAAATTCTATATTTTCGAAAACTGTTTTTCCTGATGTTTTAGCGATGAATAATCTCTTGCACAATAACCCAAAAATAATTCTATCAGTGGCGTTTCGATCCTGTGTATGTTTCCTAAATGGTTGTTCAGGTAGTTTTCATGAATACCGAATATCCTAGCGGAAAAACGGCTTCCAAGTTGGGGTATTCGCATAAGGCTCTGTTCTGATTTTCGAACAGTTTTGGTCCGACTTTGGGTCGATTTTCCTGGAAATCTAGAACATATAAAAATAAACCGATTGAAGGGGTTAAGAGTTGGATAGGTTGTCTACACACCTGAACGATCGGTTCGCAGAACGATCCCTCGTATGCGACGAAAGGTCGTCACGAAGACGCCTCCCCCGTGGTGTCCTGCTGTTGCGGTTGCCCTTCTTCCAGCGCGCGTGACGGCTTTCTCGCCGGCCGGCGGCCACTGCGGTGACGCGCGCGCGTGGGGTGGTACGCCCAGGTGTTTGGAAGAAGTCGCGAATACTCTGGCTTCGAAAGCGTGGGGTTTCTCTAGGGTTTTCTCGTCGATTTCTCATTGTTCTTTCCCGTATATATATATACTGAACTAGGGGGGTCGGCTGTGGAAACCTTGCTCGGGGCTTTCCCTGCTGGGGAGCTTGGCAGGCCGGGCTGGCTTGGTCCGGTTCTGTTTTGCTTATTCTCTTTTTTTTTCTTTTTTTTTTCTTATTTCTATTTAACAATTAAAACATATATATATATATATATATATATATATATATATATATATATATATATATATATATATATATATATATATTATATATTTATATATATATATATATATATACATACTCGTATATATACTACTATACATATATGTATATATACATATACGCGTATATATATAATATATTATGTATACACACAAACATACAAATATGCATAATATATCTATATATATACATGCAAATTCACACATATATATTTATACCTATATATATACACACTATCATACCCATTTATGTATATGTATACATACCATAAATGCCTATATATATAATTTATATATATTCACATATATATATTATATATTCTTATATTCATAGACACGTAAAATATATTATATGTATACTCATTTATATCTATATTTATTTACACGTATATACCTATATATATCTATATTACTCATATAACCAAATATATTCCAAAATATTATTATATATCTAGAATGACATCCACATTTATAAATATATATTTACACACACATACATTATTATATATATTTATATATATATATATATATATATATATATATATATATATATATATATATATATAAAATACACACGTATTTAATATTTATTTATATTTACATACCAATACACACATATATAATAATTATTTGACAATAAAATAATATAATTAATAAAATAGTAATATCAATCCCAATAAAATAATAATAATAATAACGAAATTTAATATACCCATAATAGGCATTGCATCTACTTGAAATATGTCTACATGGGTGTATTTGATCTCACTACATGTCCCCAAAGGCTTGGATTCGGTTCGGACCCAATTCGGGCTAAGTTGGTATAATCAGGTTCCCTAAAATTCAATAACATAAATAATGAATAAATAAACCTTCGGTAAGGGTTAAGTCGTAACTTGGCTTGGTTTTCCTAGTTAGGACATCGCTATGGCTCGGTCTTCCCTATCAGGACTAATACACTAGTCAAAGCACGCCCTTGCACTATCCGTGCCTCGATTTCTAGTCATCTTGTACTCCAAAACTCCATCGTGGCAAAAACTATCTACCGTAATAATTAATTAAATAATTATTTATAAAATCTAAAGATCACCATTCTAATAAAATAAATAATAATAGAAAATATTTCAAGTTTTCTGGGAAGGGCAGCTACATAGATTGAGTTTGCTGTAAAGTTTGATTTCCTCCATGGTTTTGAACTGCTGAAACCAATGTCGCACCGTGAAGCTTTGGCAAACCACCCATCACCAATATTGAAATCCATAAAGCAACCCCCACCTGGAGACCAACTGTCATGGGACCGACAGACTGACCCTTAAATATCTAAGTGAAGTCCCTATTGGAACCTCATTGCCATCTCTGGCTCTGACGCTGCCATTATCGTGGCAAATCTACTCAGCCTGTAGAACTTTGCTGCATAACCAGCTACTGTCCGGCTGTCCTATTTGAGACCGATGAACCTTTATTGAATCTCTAACTGAGCCACGACGCCAAAGTACTTGGTCCTGAACCTGGTCCTGAAGCTATCCCAAGAAATAGGATGCCTCAAGCCAACTTCTACTGATGCCCACCAATCGCGGGCAAGGTTCCGAAGCTGTAACCAGACCTAACCCACCTGCTCCTCAGCTGGAACCTTAGTCGCCGCCACGATGGCCTCGATATCATGTAGTCACGTATCTGCTGTGATAGCATCCTCGCTGCCATCGAAATACCTCGGGTTGAGTCGGCAAAATTGAATCGATGCACTCAAATCAGTCTTCTCGCTTCTCTCTAGGGCCGTCTGCAAACCGTGGTTCAATAGGACATTCTGTTCTTGGTTCTGTATCTACTGATGTTGTTGGATGGCCATTTGATGTTGCTGTATAGCCAGCAATCCTCGAATAATCTTCAAAAGTACTGTAGAGTCGGGAACTGTTGCCACTGTCGGCATTGCTGGAGGTATAGGAAACTCTAGAATCTACGGCTCAGCTGGCCTTGTCACTGGCTCAATACGAATCTGACTAGAAGAAGGTACTGCCTCCTACTGTTGTCCCGTATAACCTTGCTTTACTGGGTGCTTCTCCATGCCTGTTCGGCCAACTTCTGAGAACGTGGCACCCCTAGAGAGAAAAATACTAGATATCAAAAGACAGGACGAGTAGGAATGAGGATAAAAAATCAAGTTAACAATCAAGGTAGAAAAATAAGCCAAATTGGAAAATCAAGGGGGATATGTTTCGATTGAGACTCCTACAATAATAACACCCTACAAGTCTGAAAATAGACCTGCATGGACCAGCACTAAAACCGTTATGCCCCAGTACCGAAATACGGAGACAGACATGACCAGCTATCCCGTATGAGATATAAAGACGTCATACAGCGATTACGGCTGTCTAGAGACAAGGGGTGCATGCTATAATCAAGTCTCCTATGGTCTCACAGAGCATCTATGTCTTAATCAATCAAAGCAAGAAGCAGTAATTAATGATCATATAAGACAAAGCAGTAAGGCGTCTTCGACGCATCATCAAAATAATTTATGAGCCTAACTTTACGAGTGTCAGCTAGCACAGATAGTCAATAGTACATAACTATAGTCAGCTGCAGTCTGATTTAAATACTATTATATAAGACAACTAAATACCCAGAACAATCGGGTAAACAAGTACCGACGGCTAAATGTCAAGTACAAAATATTTAAGATATCAGAGTGATGGAGAAGAAACTTGCAGAAGTATGGAATTTTAGGCGCATCTATTCCTATACGCTTAACACTACATGCGCCAGGGAGCTCAAACGAAGTACTTGGCACAGCAAGGGACAGCAAAAGTACAGACATTAAAAGAAGATTTTTATTTCATATGAAAGTCTATTACATGTCCAAAAAAAGGCTTTACAAAGGAGAACTTCTATAAAAAGAAAGATCCTAAGACTACAGCCAGGTGCAGCAAACTACCATGTGCCCCATGCCAGGCACATCATCCTTCAGACGCATCTCTTCAGCGTCTCAGTCAGGCGCATCTCTTCAGCGATTCAGCCAGGTACATCTCTTCATCATCTCAGTCAGGCGCATCATGAAGTCTCAGCATATGTGCTCTATTTCAATTTTCAGCATAACAAGGGTGGGCGATGAACCCCACTCTAGCTGGAGGAATAGCTCTCCAAAGCCCAAGGAAGAGGAGAACACCGCAATTCTGATCTGCGGCTCTTCCGGTATAACAGAGACGAAACTCGAGCATCCCGATCTTTGGATGCAACAGGCACCTTCGGCCTGCATCGGGAGCCTGTGATCCCGGTTTTTGGATGTAACAGTCACCTTCACAAGTGCGTACGAAGACGACTCGACGCATCTTCACCGTCGGGAGCATTTTAACAACAGAATATACTCGAGCAAAGAAATTTATCTCCATTCGGAAAGATGGGTGAAAACGAGAAGCAAACTCTCTCTCTGCTGCTATTTATAGGCCGAGAAAATCCAACCCATACGCCAAGTGGCGGGCTCTCCGAATCTCGTGCAATGAATTTGCATTTATGGTGATGAACTTGTCCCCTCGAATTCAGCTAAGTCAAAACGACTATTTAAAGCACTCGACGAACTCAACAGTCGGACCAATGAAAGATGTGTCATACAACAGATGTGTCGGTCAGATACCGCGTATCATACAGACGTGTCCATTAGTACCAAGCGCCTCATAAAGATGCGCCCCATACGGCCCCATGCGCCTAGTGGAACGCAGATCAATGCGCCCACTCAAAAGCCCATCACCCGTCAAGAATATTAAATGCTAAAGTCTGATACGACAGCAGCCATGCCTCGATGATAGAGAAGCAACAACTTTTATAGAAAACGAAGTGCCGCTGACGTCAGCGTCATTATTACTTTTTACTGACTGTTACAAGCCACGTAGCCTATCAACCACTTACATGCGCCTCAAAAGCCATGCGCCCAGACTAGTTCGTGACTCCTAAAGGTTACGAGCCAAAGCCTTCTCATGCGTCCAATCCCAGGCGCATCCTGTCAGATCACTCTCCACCAAATCTGAGATCTTTGAGCTACGGACATGCGCCACGTGTCCTTTAACTCAGTTCAGTCCACGAAGGGGTACTAACCACCTAAGATCTCAACAACCGAAGAATCCTCTCAGTTGCCATGTGTCAGCTTTTCCGCAGCACCACGGGCAAAACAGGAAGGATTCAATCTCCGAATCAGGGTGCATCAACCCTGTGCCCCTATCAGCATCAGCCACGTGGCGGTCCTATGATCAGACGCATCCGACATATGTACACATGAGCAACCAGCCTGCAAGCTATAAATAGAGGGATCATTTCCTTCTTATACACACACACAGAGATATACAGACATACACCGTCAAAGACAGAGGTAGCTAGATCATCAGATTTATAGAGACACACGTCTACTCACAGGGATCAGAAGAGACACTCAACGTCTTCTTCCCCTCCGTAAGCTCTGGCATCCAGAGCAACCCAGACCTTCAGAGAACCTAAAACCGTCGTCAGATCGTCAACGGAGTCAACGCATTACCACTCGCTCCACCGATACAGGACCCAGATAAAAATAAAAGTGTACTCCTAGGACTACATCTAAGTCCTATATTGTAACACTATTCTATTTGTAATTGAAATTCTAATCAAAGATTTTAATGGCAAACAAGCTGGCAACTCTGCTGGGGACCTCTTTCTCCTCCGATGAGAAAATTGTGTCACAATCTAACAATGTGAAGGTGGGCTCCTCCCACAAGACACTAGTCATACGCCTCAATCAACAGGCATATGAGGAGTTCATCTCTGAAGGCAGCACAAGTCCTTCGAAGCGGCTGCCGAAGCCGAAGAAGACTCGCTAAGTCTGGGTGCGCAAAGTCGAGGTCCCTGACACCATCACTGAAGGGGATGCGCCGATACGGCCTACCCTTCCTGCTGACGTCCTCGGCAGCCAGGATGTGCCCACAGATGCAGTGCGTCTCTCGGGAAAATGTGGTGCTGACCACATTCCCTAACCATCTCCTTCTTATTTAAGGAAGATTCATCGACGGAGCAGGGGCACATCTAACGCCCTGTGAATGAACTCTGGTGCACCACAGAAGGCCTTTGTCTTTGACAGACTCACTCGCTGTCATGGCAAGAATAATTTAGAATCTGAGTAATATGTGCCCCAGCGGGCTGGTACGAAGAGGTCCAAGGCGGCACGGGCCATGCACCTCAAACGTGCTATGCCAACTCCAAACCAGAAGCATGTGCTCACAATCATGCACGCTGCTGATGGTAAGCTATACAAAGTTGACTCGAGTGCTTCTGCGCTAGAAACGAGCCGACCCTCAAAGTCCTTGTCTCACTTGGGCGCATTTGCTGCGTTCGCAACCAAGTCGTGCAAGGCAAACTCTGTGGTCTTGAACCCTCGTGCCTATATTGGTTGTGCGTCGAAGGCTAGTTCAAGCCACCCTAAATGTTGCTCCCCCACTACTGATCTGGGCACATCTTTTGTGCTGGATCAGGGGGTGCAACATTCACTTGGCCACCCCGACGCTTAGCCTTGCCATGCGCCCGATGGGGGTGTGAAGGTGGCACTCTTCTCTAACGATTTACATAATGTGATCATTCATAAACGCCAATATGGAGAGTTGACTGACAAGCACAATATGCCCCTCACAGGATACACCTGTGCTGTGGTCACCATCAACTGTTGTTGTAAAATAGCAGTCCCACCACAAAGGCAGTATGTATTCCAACGGCTGCAATCATCAGCACCCCTCCAACGTCGCCTCGGAAAGAAGGTATCGATTGAAAAAATCCAGAACTAAAGGTTGCTTCTTGCAACGTAGTCTCTAACTCCTCATCAATCCGAAAGGCGACTGGCAACTCCTCGACCTCGTCCTCATCCAAGAGCCAGTCGAGGAAGACAAAGGTGACTGTCCCGTCCTCAGGAGTGTTTGAAGGCACCCGGACAAGAAAGAAGATTTCAGAAGAAGTAATAGCTAGGGGTAGTCAAGCCCTTGTTAATCCTCCTTCCGAAGACGAAGATATCCTCCAGAACATAGCTGGGGGTAGCCAAGATAAAACTCCAGGAGAAGCGACTCTTCTACAGAAGAGCGAGGCTGAAAGTGAAGCTTCAACTGATCCATCCACTTTCAATCACGTCATGACAGTATACATGACAGGAGGTGGTGATACGGAGTCTGATGCTCCGCCAGCAGACCTCGTTCAGCTCATGGATACTTTTGAGGGATGACTCAAAACCCTCTCTGCCTTCATACAAATACTGACTCAAGCGGTGTTTGAGATACGGTCAGCTTTGGCTAGGGCACCTTCCACTAATCCTGACCCAGGAGCCAACGGAGAATCAAGTGTGCCCCTTCAACGGGCATCCTTGAATACCGATCGCCGCGAAGCACCTCGGGTATCGAAACCTTCAAATGTACAACTCCAGATTGTACCACCTTCTCCGACTCCCAGCTCCACGAAGGACGTGGTTGAGATGATCAGGGAATTGCGTGAATGCTTCGAGTCAAAGAACAGACAGGAGGAGCGCAAGAAGATGGGGATCCCGCAACCATACCCCCTCAAATAGAATAAAGTGGTCTATCCTCCCAAGTATAAACCACAAACGTTGATGTCATACAACGGGAAGGACTCTCCACGCCGTTATCTGACGTACTTCCAGTCTCAAATGGAACATCTTTCGAAGGAAGACGCGCTACTCACCAGCCTGTTTATCGGGGCATTGAAAGGAGTGGCTTACGACTGGTACTGTAGTCTTCCTGACAACTCCATATCCTCCTTTAATAACTTGATATGCCTCTTCCTCAATCGTTTTTACGACGGAGGGAAAGACATGACGATGGCGTCCCTTATAGAGGTACGTCAGAAGGAAAAAGAGACGGTTAGAGCATTCATCGAACGATTCCGACAAGCCTGCTTCAGATTGCCCCCGGGTATGGCAGAATATGCACTCTTCTCCTCCTACAGCATGAACATGCTTCATGCGGTTAAGCTCTGGCTCAACTCCACTCCTCCTCCCGACTGGAGTTCATTGATTATTGAGGCCGAAGCAGCTGAAAAGAAGGCAAGCAATGTTCGCCTCCTGGGAGTCAGTTTCCCTGCCTGTAAAGACAAGGGAAAACGGCATGCTGCCAGCAACCCTGGAGTTAACTGAGTTTGAGATTTGGTTAAAGTTTGTTTTTTTGGGTTTTAAACTAAATGTTAACTGAAAATGGATTTATATATGAAACTGAGTTTTGAATACATGTTGTAAACTGAGATAAGAAACTGGACTTGAGTTTGACCTTGAACTGAGATTCACTTTTACATACACACCCACTCTTTCATTCCCTCATTCTCACATTCAGTCACTGTCCATTCTCTTCCCTCTTTCTAGGGATATAATGTAATGAAGAATATAAGTATGTATGTATGTATAGATACATGGATACATGTAGATATGTATAGATACATGTATGTAGTATATGATAATACAATGTATGTATGTTTATATGCATATTTTATAGGCTTGTAGGGTGTTTCCTGAGATTAACTCTCATGTTAGTCCCTCTTACAGTCCCTTCATCTCACTCTCTTCACGCAGACACTTCTATATTTCCTTCCCTTTCATATATGTCTAGTTTATATATATGTGTACTTATATATATAAACTTTTTTATTTTTCCTTCCTTATGTATATAGTTACCTTACGTTATTATGTATGATATAATTGTAATGATATGTAATGTATGAAATATATGCATGTATGCAATGTATGCAAGTATATATCTATGTAATGAATACATATAATGTAATGTATGCATGATATAATGTATAATGCAAGTATGGATGGATGTAGTGTATGTATGTATTAAGTATTGTATCCATAAATTGTATATAGGCCTAGTGTATAGTGTAGCCCTATAGGCTATGTTCTGATGATGTCTATGTTTATATATGATATAGATATGTATATGAGTTTGGTTTCGGCCTGTTGTTGACTAATTGACTAGATTGACCTAGTTTGACTTTAGAATTGACCAAGAGTTGACTTTGGCCCAGATTGACCTAGTTTGACTTTAGAGTTGACCAAGAGTTGACTTTGGCCCAGATTGACCTAGAATCATATAGAATGCATTGTATACTTTATTTATAACCCCTTTGTATACATTATGACTTGTGTTGCTCTAAATATGAGTCAGATACCTTATTTCGGACAGTATATTCTCATCGGACGTTCAAATTTCAGACGAGTACATTCTCTGATTGTTTCATATTTGTTAGGATTTATATTCTTGCTCTAGATCACTTTACTTGATGCTGTCACGATGTTATCACGGATTAGTACTATATGGATCTTTTCATGAGATGTTATCCCCCTCGGGAGCATCGGATATATCATGTCATGTACTTTTCACGTATATCATATATTCCTGTGCTTTCACTATCACGACCAAAATACAGTAAATTAGCGACGGCACATTAGCGACGGAAACTTTTTGTCTGTTTTAGCGACGAATTTGCGGCAAATAACCGATGGCGTACCGACGACAAGACGATACAATTTTATTTTATTTTAAAGGGAAGAAAATATCGCTTATCCGTCGCTAGGGCGTCGGAGATATAGCGACGGATAATGAGCCGTCGCCATGCAGTCGATCATTTGGCAGGAATTGTTGAGGAAAATGGCAGAACAATTCTTCGACTACGTAGCGACGGATATTACGTCGGCAAGTATCAAAAAAAAACGACGGCCTAGTGACGGATAGAACCCGTCGCTGATCCGTCGCTAAATAAAGGGCCCAGGCTTAAATTAAAACGTCGGGGGGAACTTTTTATTTCCCCCAAATTTTATTCTCTTTCCTCTCTCTCTCTCTGTCCTGCAGCGGTCGGTGACCTCACTCTCCTCTCTCTCTCTCACGGTGGTGATCGGCGACCTCTTCTCTCTCTCTCTCCCAAAGGTAATCTCTCTCTCTCTCTCTCTCCCTCTCTTTCGGTGGTCGTAGGTGTCGTGGGCTGTCGGGGGCGTCGTGGGCTGCGGGGGCATCGGAGACTGCGGGGGTGGCGCGTACATGGCAGCGCGGGGCTGCGACGGGCGGCGGTGGGCAGCGGCGGGCGGCGGGGGTGGCGCACGCGGTACAGCGCGGGGCTGGGGGACGGCAGGGGTGGGAAGGGCAACGGGGGGTGGGAGGGACGGCGGAGGGTGGGAGGGGTGCTGGCGCGTGTGGGGCTGCGGGGGACAATGGGGGGCAGCGCGCTCCGGGGCAGCGGGGGGCGACGGGGGGCCGCGCACTCCGGGGCAGCGGGGGTGGCGCGGGCGGGGCAGCGCTCTCCGGGGCAGCGGGGGGTGGCGAGGGCGGCTGGAGGAGGGTTCGGGTTAGGGACATATTATCCCTGCAGCCATTCTTCATATATTATGGTACGACATGGTGATCAGGACATATAGTCCCTGTAGCCATTCGACTGGCGAGACAAAAACTATGGTACGACATGGTGATCAGGACATAGTCCCTGCAGCCATTCAACTGGCGAGGCAGAAACTATGCAGCCGTAGATAAAGTTGACTGTCCTTCGACCCTCATCACTCGGCAATGATGATATGACAACCTATCACTATATCTTATATAATAGTAGATGATGTCTTAGTATTACATTATGTGAGTTCATCTTGATTCTGTACAGAACATAGATGATTCACACTAATGTATGCTAGAATGAATCTTGGGTTGTGTTCTGTATAACACCCAGTTTTCCAGAAGAGGGTAATTTTGAAAATTTTAATTATAATAATTATTTAGTGATATTTATTTTATATTATAATTTTTAGTGATTTTTAATTATTTTTAAACTATTTAAATTCATGATTTGTAATTTTTGGTATTTTGCTAGTGAAACAGTAGAGACTACCTACCCTAGAGCCTAGTCATGTGATTAGGATATTTTTGACATTTTAGGGTTATTTGAATTTATTAGAATTTATTTGAATTTATTTTGGAATTGTTTGAATGAGAGTTGACTAGGTTGACTTTGACTAGCAATGACCACGGTAGACCGACCTAGGAGCTAACCTAAGTTGAGTTTAGACTTGGTTAGGTTATGCAACCCTAGTTGGACTAGAGTTGACCCATGGTATGGTTATTTGACTTAAGTTAGATTATTAAGTCATAAGTCATGACTTGTGATTAAACCTTAAATCAATAACTAGCCATAGAAGCCCATAGGCCCACACCATGTAGCTAACCCTAATCCTAATCAGCCCATGGCTGGACATAATAGGTCTCCCCCGTCCTATTTAATACCTCTCAAAGTTAGGGCTAGCCTCCATTAGGATTTTTGCCAAGTTTTAGAAAGAGGTAAGCCCCCATCTTCATTAAATCATAGTAAATCCATTTTAAATCCTTTTTCCTCCAAACCAATTGCATTAGGTTCTAATTTTACTCCTCTTACTGTTGGTAACAAGTATTCTCAGCCTGGGAGAACATTGGAGGAGTTTGGCCATCAAGAGGAACACCTCTTTGTGGAGATTTTTAGAGGATTTGACACATATAGGTAACTTTCAATCCCACCTAACTGTAGGAATAGGAAGCCCTAAAATTCGTGTCCATTTCGTGTCCTTTTTGGACACGTATCAGTGACACGTACCAACTGTTTGATGAAATGCCCCAATGGGCATTTCGTGCGTTTTTAGGAAAGTGTTTGAATAAAAAATTAGGGTTTGATGTCGCCTACACATTTCTGGTATTTTTGTGTACAGTCTTAGTGTCGTGTCGAGTCCACACGGACACGCAAACACACGGTCGCGCGCGCGCGTGCATGGGCACTGTGCATGCCCTGTACTTCGGGGGACATAGCGCGTCGGACACTGCACCCCGACATGTAAGATTCGACATGTGGCTCGGGGCTGACACTAACACGGGGCTCCCCATGTTTCAGAGCCCCATGTGTCGTGTCGGACACGCACGAGTGTGCGCACGGGGAATACACTGTTTCAGTCGGCTGTCACTTTTGATCACTGACACGTGTGTCGTGTGTCGCGTACACACGACGTGGACACGTGGCAGGGTATCTTAGCTCTAGACCTACACTAGGTTGACATGTGGACTTGACCACGTGGCTTGTGTCGCGTTGTGTCGTGTGCACGGACACCGTGAACACGTGCACGATGATTACACTGCTGTGTCCAGTTTTTCCTATTTTGGGTTTATCTTGATTGAACACGTTTGTGTCCACTTTTGTGGACACAAACACATCACATGACATGTACACATTGTGTTTAAACTTTACCAACCTTAAATTTAGTATTTTAATCTAATTTTCATTGTTCAATTCATATTTCCCTATTTTACTGATATCCTACATAGTTGTACCTATTTTGTTCTGTTTCCAGATTTTTTTATGTGGATTTTAGCTTTGATTTTAACCTAGCTAATGTTTTTAATTAGTGTAGATTAAAACCCTAATATGTTCACCTAGTTGTTATCTAATGGTATGCTGAATTTGGGTTGATTTGAAACTGTTTTTGTTCAGAAATCTAGAAATGGAATGTGGGAACTGTTTAAGGGATTATTATGTGTTAATATGAGCTGTTTAAACTGTTTTGCTTTTGGTTCCTATTTGAACTGTTAAAATGATTTTACTATGATATCTGAGAATGCAAAGAAGGGACTGTAAACTGAGTTTGGGTCCTATTATGGACTGAATTGAGGGGGGGTTTTTCCTATGTATTAAATCTGATTTTACACAGTTTTCTCACTGTTTTCATGTCATCTATCTTACACACACCTATATATTTTCCCTCACTGTTTCTCACTGATTTTACACACTATTCATACACATACATGTTACCTTCACATGCGTCACTTCACTCACACACACACACCCTTTCTTGATACACCCATGTTCCCTCTCACCCACACACTCATGTTTCAGGACACACATACACTAGTATATATATGGCACCCTCTTGACACTCTATCTTAATACACACACTAATGTGTATCACACATGTTTCCTCTCACATACCCTTGACACAAACACATTCATTTCTCATGTATATTTGTATATGTGTGATATACTATAGATAACCCATACGTTATGATTTCCTATATTAGTTTATATTAATATTGAAATTGTGTATTATTTTAGATATAGAATAGCCTTGTGTAAGTGTGTTATAGGTTGGTTTAGACTTGGTTTGGCCCATGGCCTAGTCTATTAGCCTATGGCCTATGGTTGTATCTGCATAACTAGTGAGCCTAGAATAGACTAGTGTAGTCTTGTTAGACTTAGAATAGACTAGTTAGACTAGTATAGACTAGTTTGACTTAGTTTGACCATAGTTGACCTAGTTTGACTTCTAGGGTTGACCAGAGTTGACCAAGAGTTGACTTTGGCCTAGATTGACCTAGAATCATGTAGAATGCATAGTAGGACTTTATTATATCATTTTAGACTTATTATGACCTGTGCTGTTCTGATTAGGAGCCAGACACCTCTCCTCGGACAGTATATTTCATCCGGACACTCAGATACAGGCGAGTACATTCTCTGATCATTTCATATCCTGCTTAGAATTATTTTCCTGCATTAAATTACTTTACTTGATACTGTCACGTTGGTCACATGGATTAGTATAATATGGATCCCTCCCTGAGATGTTATCCCTTCAGGGAGCATCGGGGTACTATATGTTTTGTGCGTTTCACTTACATGGCATATCACTATGCTTCTTTGGTTCTTTGATCACTTGTGACATATACTCATATGATCACAGAGTCTTCTTTGAATCCTTATCCCATTTATTAGGTTTCCCAGAATTTCCATTTATGGGACTACTATGTACCACCCTTTGGGGGCTTATTACCCTTTGGGGGCTTACCACCCTTTGGAGGCTTATCACCTTTTGGGACTTACCACCCTTCGGGGGCTGTTACATAGAATCATAACATAACCTGGTTGGATCCTTGTGTATTAATTGGGAATACGGGAGAGTATAAATAGCCATGTGAACAATTCCAAAGTAGAATAGCCATGTACGCCTTTTTAGTATAGCCATGTACAAATCAAGCCGTTCAAATGTCGACATTGTGCTCTAAATCACCAGTCACTGGTAGCTCTTTACTTATAGTAGAAATTTTTATTCCAGTTCTCTATCTCTGTTTACATACTGCATTTCTTCAGTATCTATATCTTACTTTACTGCATGATTATATTTTCTAACCTGCTATAAACTGTTGAGATGTATTGTGCTTGCGCCTGTCCTGACTGGACCTGTTGAAAATATTACAGAGGACGAGGAGGAGGCCTGTGAGGATACCTTCTTCGGAATAGCTCTAGCTGACGGCTTTTCCCTACTGCCTAGACTAGTTTAGTTAGGCCTTATCTTATTTTTATGTTGTCTTGAGACTGTTTAGCTAGACTTTACTTCTGTTCAGAGATATTGAGTTATATATATTCTTTCATATTCAGTAACTGAGATATGTACTCTGGATATTTGCTGGGATATTATCTTAGACTATTCTATCTTCTGTATTTCCTTGAGTTCTATATCATATCGTGCTTTCTTCTTTCTTAGTTGTGATTGAGTTCATTTACTGCTATGTCACCCCCACTCGGGGAGTATAAACTGCTTAGCTGATTTTGTTAGATGTTGTGACCTAGGACAGCGTTCTATCGCCGATACTGCGGCGTAGGCTGGGCGTTGTTATGCTCTCGTACCCTTACAGTGGGTGCGGGTCGTGACACATTTTTAGTGGTGGCCCATGTAGGTCGAGTTTATATAGTGGTATTCGAACTAGAGTATCACTACAGCCTGCAGTAGGATTAGGATATATATTTTGAAGGTACTCAATCACAGTTAGGATTCCTTGAGAGATTCCTGGGACGACCCTTGAGAATCTTATTTAAACTTTAATTTGAAATCCTTCTCCTTGTTTTGTACGCTCTCACTCCTTGATCATTGAATTTGATTTTGTTGGATCGTTGTTGATTTTGATTTTCCTATCGAGATGAATTTTATGGCCTGAGTTGCGATATTTTTCTGATAACATATGATGACGGGAATATAGGGATGGTAAAACGTCTACTTGATTATGGAGCTTGTAGTTTATCGCAGCCATGTTAGCTGGCGTGGCGGGAACATAGAGACCTGACTTCGAATGTACGTATCTTGGTTATGAGATTTGGAATTTCTCGCAGCTATACTAGTCGACATAGCGAGAATCCCAGACGACATGATTATAGAGGTGCATGCCCCAGATGTGGAATCTATCGTTTATCGCAGCCTTGCTTACTAGCGTGGCGAGGACTCTGAGTAACGTGATTTTTGGACAGACGCATATGATTATCAGATTGTATCTTGAGAAGGTTTTTAAACATATCATCTCTATCGTACCATTCTGTTGTATAAATTGTACCCCATCATCAAATAACTTAGTAGTAGGAGTAGGTTAGCTGTATTTATAAATCTAGTGTAACTTCTTGCTATAATTTCTTCTTAATTCAATGAATCAATGACTTTGCTAGATCTTGACTTAGATTTGATATTATAACTCTGGTTTCAAATGGTTCCTTGTAGCTTCCCTTCCCAAATTTTTTGAATATTTTAATATTATTTTATTATCAATATTATCGAGGATATTATTAGACAATATTATTTTATTATAACTGGCTATATTATTATTGTGGTAATTAAGAATAAATTATTTATTATTATTAGTTATTATTTATCTACTATTTATCAACAGAATAAATATATGAGTATTTGTATATATAAATGTATATATAAATATCTGTGTATGTATAGATAAATAAATTATATATCTATATATGTATGTATAAACGAATATACCTGTATTTGTCGGTGTATATATAATATTATATATGTGTGTACATATAGATAAATATAAAGGTAAATATTTGTGTGTAAATATATATATATACATATAGATATTATATATATGATATAGATATTATATATATGAGGATATTATATATTAATAAGTTATATAAATATTAGTAAAAGAAAAAGAAATTTCTCAATGGTTGGGGGCTGGAATAAGAGTTCGGATTAAGTCGTAAAGGGAGAAGCAAATCCCTTCATGAATCATCCCTAGATTTGTGGGATAGTTTAATGGTAATGAAGCTTTTTTTAGATATGGTAATGTATTTAGTTGAAGAATTATTTGGTGTCGTCTCTGGAATATAGAACTTTATGGAATGTGAAGAAGTCTGATTCTTTGGAAGAGGATAGTACAAGCTACTGAGCCTGGCCCGAGCAGCACCAAACCGAGCAGCCACTCAACTCCATACCCGACCCGACCCATTCTCCACAACAATGAATGAAGCAGCAACAACACTAAGCCCATGAGCGAACCCCCCAGCAGCAATTAATCCTCCAGGATGAACCCGAGTTGTTGGAAAAACACAACCTATATTAATAGAGAGATCGGGAGTTTTCTCTCGTAAACAAACCTGAACCCTAACCAACTCGATACGCCGCCAACCCCGGCACTGGGCGAACCACCCAGCGGCCGCGCACCGCAGAGGGACCACCGCCGCCGGCGCGGCAAGGCCGGACCAGCGCGCGCGCGTATAGGCGCAGACAACAACAGCAGCAGTTGCAGCAATGGGGCTGTCTTCGCGGCCGGATAGCGATCTACTCGCTCCATAATTTTTCGATTCGTTTCCTCGGGTACGTCCCCAACCTATACAAGAGTATTTCCTTTCAATTAGATCGAATTGATATGCGTTATATTGGCCGAGAAATCGACACGAAGTTGACCAAAAACCCGTTCGAAAACAGAGCGTAGGACAGTCCAATCACCCGTGTTCGATGATCGATTTCGATCGATCCAGTAACCTTTTAGAATTTCCATTTGAACACACTTTTAGATCATATATAGGAGATCAGAAATCATTTTATAGATTCGGATTTCATTAAGTATGCACAGAGAAATCAGTTTTGGAAATTAAGAAAAAAACCATGAAAAACAGTTTTCAAAAACTAGAAATCACTCCGATACCACGTCCGTCCGGCCATTTCGGGCGATGTAGTCACAAATCGAAAGCATCGAAAGCTGCGTAACGGCTTCGTGGTCGTGTGGGCTTTGACGAAATTTAAATTGGTCGCGTGTGCGCGACGAATTTGATGCGTATCCGTCAAAATTTACCGTATCGTACACTTTGTAAATTCTCTAATTACTTTGTGTACGTTCGTCAGATCGAGATGAAACTTGCACCAATAGAACCGTATCACTTTTCTGGTCCTGTATGCCAAGTTTGGTCCGATTCTGAGACAGTTGATAAAATCACCGTTTTGTGGGCTCCACGGTTCCACTCAACGGGCGATTTTGTGCACGGCCCGCCGGAATCCAACTTTGGACATACGGTTGGGTTCGTATCAGAAAACTGGATCCGTAAACATGTAGTTTGACGACTTTAGAGACCGTTGACTCTAGCACGCTTTTCGGTGCAAAGCGGGTCCAACGGCGGACATCGTTTTCGTCCGAAATTATCGTTTTGCCCCTGTGTCCAAAATTGGACTTAAGGACAAGCAATTCTGGCTAATTTGACTATTCTGAGATCATTGGTACTATTTATTTCAGCATCCGAAGACTTCTACATTTGTTGATTGATTGTGGCTCGTTGAGTGGTATATTATTATTGGTTTCTCCAGCTAAGGATCTCAGGCAAGTGCACTTTCTGATTGCTTTCGATTCATAGTAGTCTTTTCATTTTATGTCTATACATATATCTTGCTGCTTGTTGACACGCTCGTCACACGGAGTAGTCGGAAGGGGAAATATCTTAGTAAACATGTGGACTACCCAGAAATATCCCTAAAATGTCTATTCTTGAACGATAGCAGCTGCACACGACACGTGCAGTGAGCCGGATTTACCCCCTAGTCGTTCACATGTTGAAAAGGATATTTCACACCACTTAGATAGATGTCTTTTATTAGTTTTTCCTTGTTTATTTCTCTATCATGCTATGCCATCAGTTATCTTCCAGTTTTTATTTCTCATATGCTATTTTCATGTCTTGTTAATTCTATAGTATTTTGCATTGCCGTCGGTTTGTTTACTTGTTCCATTCCTGACTGGAAACCAATATTTTTCAGGTTTAGCCGCGATCACTCTTAGCACTGGGAAGACATGGGTATGCTGAGGCCAACCTAGAAATAGAAAACAGTTGTACTATTTCCATTAATTGTAAAATCTTGTATTTTCTTTTAAATTAAATGTTGTGACTGTTGTAATAAACTTAGAAATGTGAATGAGCATCAAATGTATTTCTTGAGCATTTATTTCTTGCGGGCTTGACAGCGTTCTACCGCCGACTCTGCGGCGTAGGCTGGCTTGGACACGTCTCGTATCCGAAAAGCGGATGTGGGTCGTGACAAGTTTTTCTGGTGGCCCATGCAGGTCAGTCTTCGCAAAATATGCGAACTGCTGCGAGCCTGCGCCCAGAAAATGCTCATTCACAACTAGAATTAAAATGATTTAAGATAATGACTAGGACTAGGAGTCCCTTGTTAAAATTGACCGATTGGGTAGTTAAGGTTGTTAGATAGGCCATGCTATTTAAGAATTATTGAAATCAGATGACTTGCCAAACCTTTATAGAAATACTATTACCCTTGATATGACGACATGATCCAACGTGGGTATACTAATCACTTGGCTAGTTAGGCTTTCCCTAGAATTAAGGATATAATCTTGATAACCTGTTCAGTTTTTTTTTGCTCTTTGTAGATATAATTTTTATCATCGGTTAGAATTGTCTATTTTAAATTCTATTTTGCTATAAGGAACTGGTTTATAATTTTCGATTCTGTTATTCATATACAAAGTCTCGAGGTAGAATTGGTTCAAAGTTTTTCCTCAGCCATTTGATATTTTATAATTTTCGATTCTTATTTTTCCCGTCGTCAGTTATTTTCCTCGGTCAACCTTTTACTTTAAGGATTGAGACTTACAGGCAGGTGTTTACGCTTTCTACCATAGTCAACTAAGTGGAATCCTTAGCAGCTCTTTGACGTTCTTAGGAAGATAGTAGGAGCAGTTTAACGACAGCGATGACTAGACAGCGGCGCACTGTCGCCAATTACCTGAGAGCGGAGAGTGTCGGTTCACTGCAGCCAGCAGCACACTGGCAAGGCACAACCCATAGTATTGAAATCATTTCGAAGAATTATAGTTTATGGGACATTGCTAAAACTATGTTCTCGTTGACTCTTTAGATCTTAGATACCCTTGTGTCAAAATAGAGTAGAGTATCTGATAGCATATTACATCTGAATCACGGGACCAAGGATTTACCTAGATTATAGAATTTAGAGTCCCATAACTCATTAATCGACCAAGGCCTTATTGATAGGAAGATAGTAGGAAGACTGTATGAGCAATAACACCATGTAAGGTTTTAATTCTCTCAAAACTCGGACTACTGTCTCCTTTCCAAAAATCTCACGTACTTGTATTTTGACTACCTTGACCAACGCTGTAATTACAGCCTAGTTTTACAAGCTTGCCCTTTTATCGAGCTTGATTCAAGTATGTTTATTGGGGACGCCCGCTAACATATTGTCTAATCAGAATTATTGTATTATGGTCTGATCAACCATGATACATTTGGTTCGCTCTTCATCTAATTTCCTTACGTGTATTGAGATATAAATGTCTCTAGGATCTCATCCACGACTGCCTTGACATTTCCTCTTGAAATATGCAATCCTCCTTGAATCATGTAAATTTTGTTCAGTGACATCTCTCTTGAACTCTTTATTGTTTTCGTCCTTCACTGATTGGAAAGACGAAAGCTCGTAGTTAATAGATAGATACATAGTATCCCCATTACCATGATGGTTGTATATGCTAGTGTAGCTACCATCGGCAAGCCCTGTGATAGAAACCTTGCCACCATATCCTAGCCTCTAAGGTGGGTAGAATGTAAGCCTTCTAAAATTTTGGGATATACGAGGAA
The DNA here is from genome assembly GCA_029216955.1 of Iris pallida. Taxonomy (NCBI): domain Eukaryota; kingdom Viridiplantae; phylum Streptophyta; class Magnoliopsida; order Asparagales; family Iridaceae; genus Iris; species Iris pallida. Next base: position 7,904,018 of record JANAVB010000397.1, read on the forward strand.
TTATCGATTAATTGGAATAATTTCCATTATGATAGTAATTAGTGCCCCTTGGAATCCCACTTTTCATTTAGATTATTTCGTGTCCTCGGCCGTGTCATTAATATTCGGAGCACGAGACCAGCTGTTACCTTCCAACAAACTTCATATGCAAGATCTAGACGAGTCCACCTTCATCTAGGTATATCATGTCCCACTCAAACCCGTCCCCTTGTACACTATTTTTATGGTACGACTTTCAGGATAAAAGGCCTAGCTATAACCTTTACTATAGTACCGGTATCCTTTCCAACTACCATTAGAGCCTTAACCACGACCTCAATTCTTGCGACCCAATATATGGTTATGGTCTACCCGAAGCCCACTACGCACATGCCACTAGTGTGCCACCCAACCGAGGCCTCATTGTAATGCCTGTGGTTCATATTACGTATTTTGGAATACGTGTACGTATTTTATCTTGTATTGCATGATTTCTTGCTTAGTTTCCTTCATGGCTTGGGTTATTCTTGGTTCGGGTTGGCTTGGTTCGATTTGGGATTTGCTTTTGGTTCATCATGGACCAAAGGATGGACCCCCTACCTACCACCACCTTTGATATTTATTACCATTCTTCTTTCTCTCTCTTCATTACTCTTCTTCTTCTTCCATTTACTCCTTCACCTACCAGAGATAAGAGAGAGAGGTCTAGGCAAGTGCAACTTGCTTCAAGGAGGAACTCTGATTTTATTATTTCATTCTCTTCTTTACTACATTCTAAAACACTTTAGCACTTGGCATTTCTAATTTTCATAGCTAGATTCTTGTAGATCTAAGTTTATTTCATTTTTAGATTTTTTGAGTTTTGATCTACTTAGCCTTGTTATTTCTGAATTTTGATGGTTCCATGTGGGAGAGGCTTTCGTTCTGTCCCATTTTGACCTATGGAAGTTCGGATTTGGACTCCGGATAAAGGTTCTATGCAGCTTGGTGGCCATGGCTCCTTGGTGTTCTTCTTCTCGGAAATTTGGAGAAGAAGAACAGTACTTGACTTGACCGCATGAACATTCATGCGGCGAGTGTTCTCCCAGCCGCATGAACTTTCCCCACTTAGCCGCATGTGCGCCCTTACCTTTCCTGGCTGCATAGGCGTATAACCTATTCAGCCGCATAAGGCCTTGCTCCAGAGCCGCATATGCATCAGCACCCTTGGCCGCATGAGGCTGAGTCCATTCCCAGTCGCATAAGCAGTCACGTTGACCCAGCCGCATGGGCTCCTATTCAGCCGTATGCGCCCTCCTTTGGCCGCATGGGACCCCGCTTCTTCCAGCCGTATGGATGCTCTGACTTAGTCTCATGCGTCCTCCCTTTTCGCTGGCCGTATGAGACTTTACTGGACCCTGCCGCATAAGCAGCCACTTCTTCCTGAGCCGCATGAACGTGGTCCACTTGTAATCGCATAAGCGCATTGCTCCGCTCCTATCCCTGCCGCATGGATTGTTGCCTCAGTCGCATGAGCTGCTGCCGCATGGACTCTCTCCTTGGCCGCATGCGCCTGACCCTATTGAGCCACATGGGGTGTTCTCTCTCCAGCCGCATGAGATCTTTCCTGGCCGCATGTGTTTGAGCCGCATGACTTTCCAATAGCCCTGTGTACTATTATTTATCACTATTTGCCCATGATTTGTAACCCCTTTTGTCATGAACTTAATAATCATGAATTTATTTAATATGTTTAGAACTGATAATTGAGCATGATCTGATAGTGGCCCGTTGTGGCACACTCCTGACAAGTACCCCTGACATGATTACCTTGAACAGCTGTTGCGACGGCTACCTGACATGACATGACCTGTATAATTAATCCTGGACACCGTAGGCGATTGTGCTTGTACAAATAATCCAGTCTTGTCTTATATCATATCTAGGAGGGGACTCCTGAGTACCACGGTCAGGAGTACCCATTGAAATGGACTAAGGCTAATTACTAGATTAATACACTAGTCATAAAGAGATCTCCCAGCTACAGGCAATCCCGTTACCTGGGTACGCCTTGGGATCTGTAGCCTGCCGTCGAGTAGGGCACATTTCCAGCATACTGTCATGTGTTGTACCCTTCAAGCTACCTAAGGGTACATGCGTTTCCTGGATGATGTACCCACCTGAATTCAACCCTAATCTTTTAACCCAGGTAACCTGGATGGTCTGCAGGGCTTGTGGCTGTGGAGTAATCTCACTGCATCTTGTTAGTAATTAGGCTGTGATAACCCTAGTTAGTTAAAGTATCAAGCCGTAATTCTTGCTTGGCCGTAAAATGATTGGACGGAGTCTACCCTGTCTAGTCTTGTCCTGATCTTGTTCCAGATTACTGCATGACCAGAATGCTTGTATTTATTTTACCGATAAATGGTAAGAATTCCAACTTCTGTTCAGACGAAAGGTTACAACCCCGGTCCTTGTTCGGTTTACGGGTTGTAACCTGGTTATCTGAATAGTTCCATGGTTATCTCGTCGTATATCATCCTGGCGTATTTTCTTTATTTCCAGTTCTTACTTTATTTATACTCTTGTGCTGATTGCTGGTGTTAGTTCCTAAGTGAAGTCTCATTTGTGGCACTTGCTCTTTCTGGGGTCTGACCCAGCTGGTTTTGTATGGCCAGATTTCGGAGCAGCTCCAGAGGATCTACCGCTTTTCTAGCCCGATGGTGAACACCAGGCGTAACCAGGGCAACGAGTGGGTTATTTTTGGCTCTCCCACTCTATTGTAAAAATATTCTTTTGAGGCGTTTAGCCGACGAGCACCTGTTTAGCTCGATTGCACTTACTTACTGTCTACCTACAGGCTGTAACATGATTGACAGATCCTAGGGTTGATCATGTATGACTAAACTCTTGCTAGTCTTAACATTTTGTAACGACTAGCTTCATGATCAGCTGAATGTGTAATATTTGGGATGCCTTATTATTGTATATTTAATGATCATACATCTTGTGACTTTACTTACTTGCTTGTGATTGAGACACTGGGCTTGTTCATGACCATACGAGACTGTTGGCTTGTAGTAAACCCTCATGTATCTAGACAGCCGTGACCGTATAGCGAGATGGAATCCATTTCAATATACGTAGCTGGCTATGTCTGCCCCCGCTCTCCAGTATTCTGGTTCTGGGGCGTGACCTGGTTTAAGTGGTGGCCCATGCAGGTCTTGTAAATCAAGATATGTGAGGGTTTACCGAATAGATGTCTCAATCAGTATTCGTCCTTGATCTCTGCTTGTATCTTCTGAATCCCTGGATTCTTGTCCTGATCATATGTTTGTATCGTTGATCTGTCCTGGTCCTTCCTTATTGTTCCCTATGTCGTCTTCTTCAACGGCATCGTTCCAGGACCTGCCGGTCAGCAAGACGGAGCATTTCTCGCGAATCAGCAGCAACCCGGAGATCAAGCCCAGCATTCGGGAGTAGCCTCCAGAGTCGTGCCTTCTGATAGAGAGCCACGAGTCCAGCCAGTTCAGCCTGCCGAGCCTGATGATGGCACTTTGGTAGGACTCGTCAGGACCTTGATAGCTTCCCAAGATCGTCGTGGAGACGCCTTGCACCAGGCAGTGACGGATGCTCTGACCAGAGGAGGTCATCAGGATAACAGCACGGCCAATAGCTTCAAGCGCTTGAACCTTCCCTTTTTCGACGGTAGTGAAGATGCTATCGCCGCAGATGCTTGGCTTCAGGATACTGAGGTGATTCTTGAAGCAGCCAGGACCCCAGAGAACGAGAAGGTAGCCGTGGTGCGCCTGCAGTTGTTGGATTTGGCCCGCATGCTGGTGAGCAGCGCAGGCCGTTGGATTAGCAGCACCCATTTCTTGGGCGGAGTTCAGAGAGAGATTCCAGACCAAGTATTTTGATGCTGTAGCTCGGTACGATCTACAGACGAGGTTCACCAATCTGAAGCAGATGGGCAGGACGGTCGATGGATATGCGGCCGAGTTTTCGAGACTCAGTCGGTTTGCTCCCATCTTGGTGGCAACCGAGTATGATCGAGCCCAGTGATTCCAGCAGGGGCTTCACCTAGAGATTCTATTGGCAGTTGAGCAGTTTGAGCATCAGACTTTAGATGCAGTCTTGAGAGCAGCTAGGAGGCATGAGTATACCTCCCAGAGGATTGTGGATAGGGCCAGAGGTCGGAAGAGATCCCACGGCCAGGTGAATCAGTCTTCAGCTCCAGCCCCGGCAGCTAGGGCTTTGACTATTAGAGCCCCGAGGCGGACGCCTCAGTGACGTCGGTCCAGCATTCCACCCCGACGTACCGTCCGCAGCAGCAGTAGCAGCAGCAGAAACAGAAGCATTCTTCCGCAGTGGGATGTTCTCATTGTGGGAAGCCAGGCCATGTGGTGACAGAATGTCGAAGGGCGCAAGGATTGTGCCTGGCTTGTGGAGCACCAGACCATAGGGTTAGATCCTGCACGAATAGGGGTGGTTCATTGTCGTCCAACCTTTCTAGCTCTTCGGTGAGAGGACCAGCTCCGGTCCAACAGCAGCAGTATCCGCTGCCAAGGCCCTTGCTGCCTCAGTCCCAGGTATTCCAGCAGCAGAACCCCCAGCAGTTTGTTCAAGCCCAAGCCCAGAGTCAGAATAGGCAGCAAGGATTTCAGCAGAGGGGACCAACACCCCGAGGGCATGGTCAGGCAATGGTGATGACCGCAGAGGAAGGATTGGCACCAGGAGAGGTAGTGGCAGGTACTATTCTCGTCAACTCCTTTCCAGCTTCAGCTTTATTTGATTTTGGTGCATCGCATTCTTTTTTGTCTGCACGATTCGCGACATGGATAGGATTGGAGCCCGAGTCGTTATCGGTAAGGCTCAATATACTTACTGGTAACGGACTTGTGGGAGTAGATAGAGTGTTTTTCTCGTGTCGGATCATAGTTAGCGGTAAGGAATTTCCTGCTAGATTGATAGAATTCCTGATGGCCGATTATGATGTGGTCTTCGGAATAGATTGGTTGAGGAACCAGTATGCTAGAATATACTGCCACATTGGCTGGGTTGTTTTTAGCATTCCAGGTGAGCCAGAATTTTCCTTCTCTCGAGGCGAGGTTGAGTCTTCTCCTCCGATATTGCGGATGGCAGTAGCAGCGGTTCAGTTACCCAGGATAGTGGATGAGTTCCTAGATGTTTTCCCAGAAGAGCTTCCAGGTATGCCGCCGGAGCGGAAGATCGAGTTCACCATAGACTTGATTCCCGGGACAGCCCCAGTATCAGAGAGAGTCTACAGGATGGCGCCTTCAGAATTGGAGATCTTGTACAAGATGATTAAAGAACTTCGAGCCAAGGGATTCATTCGTGCTCGTGGATCGCCTTGGGGAGCCCCGATGCTTCTTGTAAAAAAGAAGGATGGTACATCCCGGTTATGTGTTGATTATCGTACATTAAACTCAGTGACAATCAAGAATAGATATCCTCTCCCGAGGTAGATGACTTGTTTGATCAGCTTAAAGGGGCATCAGTATTCTCGAAGATCGACATGTGCTCAGGATATCATCAGATCAGAGTCAGAGAGCAGGATATTCCGAAGACAGCTTTCAGATCAAGATATGGGCATTGGAAGTTCCTTGTTATGCCATTTAGAGCGACCAATGCGCCGGCGATATTCATGGACTTCATGAATCGCATCTTCATGTCTTACTTGGATCAGTTTATGATCATGTTCTTATATGACATCCTGGTCTACAGCAAGAGTGAAGCGGAGCATGAGCAGCATCTCAGAGTTGTCCTCCAGATTCTCAGGGAGCACCAGTTATATGCCAAGTTCGGTAAATGCGAGTTCTGGCTCGATTGTATTTCGTACTTGGGTCATATCATCACCAGAGGAGGAGTAGAAGTGGATCCCCAGAAGATTGTGGCTATTGAGTCATGGTCGGTGCCCAGCACAGTTGCAGAGGTCCACAGTTTTGTTGGATTGGCCGGTTACTACCGGCGGTTTGTTTCAGACTTTGCCCGGATCTCAGCACCGTTGACCCAGTTGACCCGCAAGGAGGCGCAGTTTGCTTGGACAGCAGATTGCCAGGATTCTTTTGAGAAGTTGAAGCGAGGCTTGATGACGGCTCCCATTCTCGTGATTCCAGATGGAACCGGAGGATTCTCAGTATATTGTGATGCTTCAGGCAGAGGTTTAGGATGTGTTCTGATGCAACATGGGAAGGTAATAGCTTATGCGTCACGACAACTTCGTGATCATAAGAGAAATTATCCAACCCATGACTTGGGGCTGGCAGCAGTAGTATTTGCACTCAAGTTGTGGAGGCACTATCTGTATGGAGATAGGGTGGAGATTTTTACCGACCACAAGAGCCTGAAGTATGTTTTCACCCAGAAGGATCTTAACATGCGTCAGAGAAGGTGGCTGGAGCTTCTTGTGGATTATGATGTCAACCTGTAGTATCATCCTGGGAAGGCCAACGTCGTTGCAGATGCATTGAGCGGGAGAGCCGGAGCTTATTTCCTAACGGTGCAGCCAAAGCTGTTAACAGATCTTCAGAAGATGGGTATAGAAGTTGTTCTCCCTTCCAGTGTGGCATTGATGGCCAGTATGCAAGTTCAGTCCACTATAGTCGAGAGGATCCGGATGGCGCAGTCAACAGATTCCAAGCTTCAGCGACTCAGGGCAGAGTGTGAGGCAGGCCGAAGACCAGAGTTATGCATTCATGAATACGGTACACTTAGGCATGGTAAGCGTCTTTGTGTATCCAGTGGAGATATCAGACAGGAGATCATGTCAGAGGCTCACAGTTTACAATATTCCATTCATCCTGGCAGTACGAAGATGTACCGCGATATCCGTCAGCACTTTTGGTGGAATGGCATGAAGCGGGAGATAGCTCGGTTTGTCTCTCGGTGTTTGGTTTGCCAACAAGTTAAAGTTGAACATCAGAGGCCGGCTGGACTTCTTCAGCCCTTGCCGATCCCAGAATGGAAATGTGTCACGCCCCAGAACCAGAATACTGGAGAGCGGGAGCAGACATAGCCAGCTACGTATATTGAAATAGAATACATCTCAACTATACGGTCACGGCTGTCTAGATATGAGGGTTTACTACAAGCCAACAGTCTCTTAAGGTCAAGCCTATTGTCTCAATCTCAAGCAAGTAATATAATTACAAGATGTATGATCATTAAATATACAATAAAAGGCGTCCCAAATATTACATATCAGCTGATCATGAAGCTAGTCGTACAAAATGTTAGGACTAGCAAGAGTTTAAGTCATACATGATCAACCCTAGGATTTGTTAATCATGTTTACAGCCCGTAGGCAGACAGAAAGTAAAAGTGCATCGAGCTAACAGGTGCTCGTCGGCTAAACGCCTCAAAAGAATAATTTATAATAGAGTGAGCGAAACAAAATAGAAAACCCACTCGTAGCCCGGGTTCCTTCTAGTCGCCACCATCGGGCTGGAAGCTTGGTAGATCCTCGGGAACTGCTCCGAAATCTGGCCACACAAAACCAGCTGGGTCAACCCCAGAAAGAGCAAGTGCCACAAGGGAGCCACAAAATAAGAACAAAAGCCAGCAATCAGCACAAGAAAATCTAATATTAAAATTAAAACTTACGAAAACATGGCAGGGTGATATACGACGAGATAACCATGGAACTATTCCGATAGCCAGGTTACAACCCGTAAACCAAACAAGGACCGGGGTTGTAACCCTTCATCTGAACAGAGCTAGGTTTCCCACCATTTATCGGCAAGATAAGTAAGGTAAGAAATCAAGACAGGAAGCAAGCTTGTACTGGATCAAGACATGGCTAAACGGGTTATACCTCATTCAATCAATCACGGCCAAGCAGATCCTATGGCTTACTACTTTAACTAACTAGGGTTATCACAGGCCTAATTACTAACAAGATAAAGTGAGATTGCTCCACAGCCACAAGCCCTGCAGACCATCCAGGCTACCCAGGACGAAAGATTAGGATTGAATTCAGGTGGGTACATCGCCCGGGAGACAAATGTACCCTTAGGTGACTTAGAGGGTGCAACACTCGACGGTGCGCTAGAAATGTGCCCTACTCGACGGCAGGCTACAGATCCCAAGAGCGCCCAGGTAACGGGATTGCCTGTAGCTGTGTCATCTCTTCATGACTACTGTATTATTCTAGTTATTAACCTTAATCCATTTTAGTAGGGGCTCCTGACCGTGGTACTCAGGAGTCCCATCCTAGACATGATGCAAGACAGGACAAGTGGATTAACAAGCAAGCAAGAAAGAACCACCCACGGTGTCAAGACAGGTCAAGTTAAGTTATCAAGATAAATCATGTCAGGGTACTTGTCAGGAGTGCGCCACGACGGGCCACTATCATGTCAGGTTGGTCATGTCAGGAGTGCACCACTACGGGTCATTGTCGTGTTATGCTAGTGCCTTGTCATACCAAGCCATGTGCAATAGTCATACCAAGCCATGGGCATAAAATATCTAATAAAATATCAAAATACGGGTCAGGGGATGTGTACGCACAAAAGGACGCACGCAGGGGGAATGCATACGCAACATAACACGCACGCAGGAGGGCAGCGTATGTGAAAGTCACGCACGCTCAAGGGACAGTGTAGGTGAAAAGTCACGCACGCTCAAGAGGCAGCGTGGGTGAAAAGTCACGCACGCTCAAGGGAGCAGCTGCGTGAAAAGTCACGCACGCTCAAGGGAGCAGCTGCGTGAAAAGTCACGCACGCTCAAGGAAGCAGCTGCGTGAAAAGTCACGCACGCTCAAGGGAGCAGCTGCGTGAAAAGTCACGCACGCTCAAGAAAGCAGCTGCGTGAAAAGTCACGCATGCTCAAGAAAGCAGGCTTCCAATAGGAAGCGTACTCAAGCCTGCGTACGCAGCGCTAAAGAGCGCGCGTAGCTCAGTGTGCGTAGCTAAACAGCTCTGCACACTGCTCACTGTCTTCTCCAAACAGCAAGAACACATGGCTGAAACGAAAACTTCAAAAGTTCATAACTTGGCCATCCGAACCCCAAATCCGGATTTCCAAGGCTCCAACTGGAGTAAAACTGAAAGCTCTTCCACATAGAAACATCAAAACCCACAGAACTCCAACCAAAGTGGATCAAAACATACAAAATTCAAAAATAGGAGAACTTAGATCTACAACAATAGAGGCTCCAAATCACAAAAACCCAAGAGCTAATGTTGATCTCCATGTCCTAAACTAGCAAATGGACTAAGAAAATATAGTTCTCATGTAGTGGCAAGATGCACTTGCCTAATGGTTGGGGAGTTGTGTGGAGAAAGAAGAAGAAGAAGAAGAAATTAAATGATGGTTATGAAGAGAGAGAAGAGGTTGGTGGAGTTATAAAGAGGGTGTTGTGGTATGTTGAGGGTGGAGTATAGGTTAAGGTGCTCCATGCAAAAAAACCGAACCAGACCAACCTAATAAAACCGAGCCATAAGAAAACCCAAAATACGAGAAATACCGAAATTCCACAGACTGAGAAAAATAAAAATACATGCCAAAATCCAGATACGAGTATAAATACGAAATACGAGAAAATACGGAAAATGAGGGTGACAACTCTACCCAACTTAAAAGAATTCCGTCCTCGGAATTTAATCAAGGAGCAAGAGATTGCCACGACAAGCTACACTAAGCACAGGCAAGTTACACTAAGCAGTCCAATCATACAATCATATAATGCAAGCAAGGAAGGAAAAATGTAAGGCATAAGAAAGACATTATACCTCACGAGTCAAACAGGTAGGGATATCGCGATCGAATGTCGTCCTCACGCTCCCACGTTGACTTACCCAGAGAGTGATGACCCCAAACAACACGGACTAATTTAATAGTCTTATTCTTGAGTATCTTCTCCCTCCGGTCCAATATAGACACGGGCCTCTCCTCATACGAAAGGTTGGTACCAACAACCAATTCCGAATGGTCTAGGATGTGGCTCGAATCCGAAATATACCGTCGTAATTGGGACACATGGAATACATCATGTACCTCACTTAGCGACGGCGGAAGAGCGAGACGATAGGATACATCTCCTACTCGTTCTAGAATATCGAACGGCCCTGTATACCTAGGACTAAGCTTTCCCCGCACGCCAAAGCGAATGACGCCGTGGTTAGGCGAGATCCTAAGGAATACATGGTCGCCGACAGCAAATTCTAAGGGACGCCGATGAGCATCGGCCCAATGGCGCTGGCGGTCCTGGGCAACTCGGAGGTGATCTCTGACCTTCCTGACCACTTCAACCGTCTGGGAAATCAATTCGGGACCAAGCATCTGCCTCTCTCCGACATCATCCCATGCTAGCGGGGATCTGCACTTCCTACCATAAAGAGCCTCGAAGGGTGCCAGCTGGATACAGGCCTAATAACTGTTATTGTACGAGAATTCTACCTGGTGCAGATGATTCTCCCATGAACCACCGAAGTCAAGGGTACAGGATCTCAACATATCTTCAAGGGTCTGGATTGTGCGCTCTGACTGACCATCCGTCTGCGGGTGATAAGCTGCGCTTAACTGAAGGTGAGTCCCCAAACTCTTCTGCAAGCTGCACCAAAAGTGTGATGTGAATCTTGAATCCCTGTCCGAGGTGATACTGACTGGCACACCGTGAAGCCTGACGATCTGTCTGAGGTACATCTCCGCTAGCTGCGTCGTCGACTGCCCAACTCTGAATGGGAGAAAGTGTGCCACCTTGGTAAGCCTGTCCACAATTATCCAAATAGCATCTCTGCCGGCCGAAGATCTGGGCAATCCGGTCACGAAATCCATGGTTATATGTTTCCATTTCCATTCTGGGATCGGTAAGGGTTGAAGAAGTCCAGCGGGCCTCTGATGTTCAGCTTTAACCTGTTGGCAAACCAAACACCGAGAGACAAACTGGGCTATCTCCCTCTTCATGCCATTCTACCAAAAATGCTAACGAATATCACGGTACATCTTCGTACCACCCGGATGAATAGAATATTGAGAAGTGTGGGCTTCTGCTATGACTTCCTGTCTGATATCTCCACTGGGTACACAAAGACGAGTACCGTGCCGAAGGGTACCGTCTTCGTGGATACATAACTCTGGCCTTCTTCCTGATTCACACTCTGCTCTGAGTCGCTGAAGCTTGGAATCTGCTGACTGCGCCATCCGGATCCTCTCAACTATGCTGGACTGAACCTGTAGACTGGCCATCAATGCCACACTAGTAGGAAGAACCACTTCAATTCCCATCTTCTGAAGATCTGCCAATAATTTTGGTTGCGCCGTCAGGAGATAAACTCCGGCTCTCCTGCTCAATGCATCTGCTACAACGTTGGCCTTCCCGGGATGATACTGCAAATTCACATCATAATCCACCAATAGCTCGAGCCATCTTCTCTGCCGCATATTAAGGTCCTTCTGGGTGAAAACATACTTCAGGCTCTTATGATCAGTAAAGATCTCCACTCTATCTCCGTACAAGTAGTGTCTCCACGACTTCAAAGCAAACACTACCGCTGCCAATTCCAAGTCGTGGGTCGGGTAATTCTTCTCATGATCACGAAGTTGGCGTGACGCATAAGATATTACCTTCCCATGCTGCATCAAGACACACCCCAATCCTCTGCCTGAAGCGTCGCAATAAACTGTGAATCCTCCGGTCCCATCTGGAAGGGTAAGAATGGGAGCCGTTATCAAACCTCGCTTCAACTTCTCAAATGATTCCTGACACTCTGCTGTCCAAACAAATGGCACATCCTTGCGGGTCAACTGGGTCATCGGCGCTGAAATCCTTATAAAATCTGAAACGAACCGCCGGTAGTAGCCGGCCAATCCAAGGAAACTGCGAACCTCTGCCACTGAGCTGGGTACCGGCTATGACTCGATAGCCACAATCTTCTGGGGATCCACTTCCACTCCTCCTCGGGTAATGATGTGACCCAAGTATGAAATACGATCGAGCCAGAACTCGCATTTACTGAACTTGGCGTACAACTGATGCTCCCAAAGTGTCTGAAGGACGACTCTGAGATGCTGCTCATGCTCTGCTTCACTTTTGCTGTAGACCAGGATATCATCTAGGAACACGATCACAAATTGGTCCAAGTAAGATATGAAAATACGATTCATGAGGTCCATGAATACGGCCGGCGCATTGGTCGCTCCAAAGGGCATAACAAGGAACTCCCAATGTCCATACCTCGATCTGAATGCTGTCTTCGAGATGTCCTGCTCTCTGACTCTGATCTGGTGGTATCCTGACCGCAAGTCGATCTTCGAGAATACTGAAGCCCCTCTGAGCTGATCAAACAAGTCATCTATCCTCGGAAGAGGGTATCTGTTCTTGATTGTCAACGAATTCAAGATACGATAATCAACACATAGCCTGGACGTACCATCCTTCTTTTTCACAAGAAGCATCGGGGCTCCCCAAGGCGATCCACTTGCACGGATGAATCCCTTGGTCCTCAGTTCTTCAATCATCTTGTATAAAATTTCCAACTCTGAAGGTGCCATCCTGTAGACTCGCTCTGACACTGGTGCTGTCCCGGGAATCAAGTCTATAGTGAACTCAATCTCCCGCTCTGGCGGCATCCCTGGAAGCTCCTCTGGAAAGACATCTGGAAACTCTTCAACTATCCGGGGTAACTGCACTGCTGCTACTGCCATCCGCAATGCTGGGGAAGATGGCTCCACTGCGCCTCTGGAAAATAAAAACTCTGGCTCGCCGGGGATACTAAAGACAACTCTGCCAATATGGCAGTCTATCCTAGCATACTGGTTCCTCAACCAATCCATGCCTAGGACTACATCATAGTCTGCCATAGGAAACTCTATGAATCTAGCGGGGAACTCCCTACCGCTAACTACGATCCGACACGAGGAAAACACTCGATCTACTCCACAAGACCATTACCAGTAAGTATATTGAGCCTCACTGATAATGACTCAGGCTCCAATCCTATCCGTGTCGCGAATCGTGCAGACATGAATGAATGCGATGCACCAGAATTAAACAATACCGAAGCTGGAAAGGAGTTGACGAGAATAGTACCTGCCACTACCTTACCTGGTGCAACTTCTTCTTCCATAGCCATCATCATGGCCTGACCTTGTCCTCTGGCTGCTGGTCCCCTCTGCTGGAAACCTCTCTGCCTATTCTGGGTCTGAGCTTGGGCTTGTGCATAATGCTGGGGGTGCTGTTGCTGGAATGCCTGAGACTGAGGCGGCAAGGGCCTCGAAGACTGATACTGCTGCTGCTGAACTGGTGCTGGGGCCGGTCCTCTCACCGAAGAGCTAGAAGGGTTGGATGCTGACGAACCACCCCTATTCGGGCAAGCCCCAACCCTATGATCTGCTGCTCCACAAGCCAGGCACAATCCCTGCGCCCTACGGCAGTCTGCCACCACATGCCCTGGCTTCCCGCAATGAGAACATCCCATCGAGGAAGTCTGCTTCTGCTTCTGCTGCTGCGGGTATGTCGGAGTCGAATGCTGAACCGACGTTACTGAGGCCGCCCGCCTCGAAGTTCCAATGGTCAATCCCCTAGCTGCCGGGGCTGGAGCTGATGATTGGTGCATCTGGCTGTGGGACCGCTTCCTACTTCCGGTCCTATCCACGATCCTGTGGGAGGTGTACTCATGCCTCCTAGCTGCTCTCAAGACTGCATCGAACGTCTGGTGCTCGAACTGCTCAACCGCCAACAAGATCTCTAAATGTAGTCCCTGCTGGAACCGCTGGGCCCTATCAAACTCGGTCGCCACCAAGGTGGGGGCAAACCTACTCAGCCTAGAAAACTCCGATGCATAACTGTCGACTGATCTGCCTCCTTGCTTTAAGTTGGTAAATCTGGTCTGCAGGTCGTACCGAGCCACAGCATCAAAGTACTTCGTCTGAAATCTCTTCCTAAACACTGCCCAAGCAATGGGTGCCACTAATCCCATGGCCTGCGCCGCCCACCAATTGCGAGCTAAATCCAACAACTGCAGGCGTACTACCGCCACCTTCTCATTCTCGGGTGTCCTAGCTGCTTCCAGAATCACCTCGATATCCTGAAGCCATGCATCCGCGGCAATCGCATCCTCGGTGCCGTCGAAGAAAGGAGGGTTCAATCGCTTGAAACTGTTTGCCGCCTGGTTCCCTGGATGACCGCCTCTAGTCAAAGCATCTTGAACTGTCTGGTACAGGGCGTCACTTCGACGATCCTGGGAAGCTATTAAGGTCCTGACGAGTCCTACCAAAGTGCCATCATCATGTTCTACAGGTTGAACTGGCTGGACTGGTGGCTCTCCGCCAGAAGGCACGACTCTGGAGGCTACTCCGGAATGCTGGGCTTGATCTCCAGGTTGCTGCTGGTCCGTAGGAGGTGCTCCGCCTTGCTGATCGGCAGGGTCAGGTACAGTGCCGCTGAAGAAGACGACATAGGAAAATAATAAGGAAGGACCAGGACAGATCAACGATACAAGCATATGATCAGGACAAGAATCCAGGGATTCAGAAGATACGAGCAGAGATCAAGGACGAATACTGATTGAGACATGTAATCGGTAAACCCTCACATATCTTGATTTACAAGACCTGCATGGGCCACCACTTAAACCATGTCACGCCCAGAACCAGAATACTGGAGAGCGGGGGCAGACATAGCCAGCTACGTATATTGAAATAGAATACATCTCAACTATACGGTCACGGCTGTCTAGATATGAGGGTTTACTACAAGCCAACAGTCTCTTAAGGTCAAGCCTATTGTCTCAATCTCAAGCAAGTAATATAATTACAAGATGTATGATCATTAAATATACAATAAAAGGCATCCCAAATATTACATATCAGCTGATCATGAAGCTAGTCGTACAAAATGTTAGGACTAGCAAGAGTTTAAGTCATACATGATCAACCCTAGGATTTGTTAATCATGTTTACAGCCCGTAGGCAGACAGAAAGTAAAAGTGCATCGAGCTAACAGGTACTCGTCGGCTAAACGCCTCAAAAGAATAATTTACAATAGAGTGAGCGAAACAAAATAGAAAACCCACTCGTAGCCCGGGTTCCTTCTAGTCGCTACCATCGGGCTGGAAGCTTGGTAGATCCTCGGGAGCTGCTCCGAAATCTGGCCACACAAAACCAGCTGGGTCAACCCCAGAAAGAGCAAGTGCCACAAGGGAGCCACGAAATAAGAACAAAAGCCAGCAATCAGTACAAGAAAATCTAATATTAAAATTAAAACTTACGAAAACGTGGCAGGATGATATACGACGAGATAACAATGAAACTATTCCGATAGCCAGGTTACAACCCGTAAACCAAACAAGGACCGGGGTTGTAACCCTTCATCTGAACAGAGCTTGGTTTTCCACCATTTATCGGCAAGATAAGTAAGGTAAGAAATCAAGACAGGAAGCAAGCTTGTACTGGATCAAGACATGGCTAAACGGGTTATACCTCATTCAATCAATCACGGCCAAGCAGATCCTACGGCTTACTACTTTAACTAACTAGGGTTATCACAGGCCTAATTACTAACAAGATGCAGTGAGATTACTCCACAGCCACAAGCCCTGCAGACCATCCAGGCTACCCAGGACGAAAGATTAGGGTTGAATTCAGGTGGGTACATCGCCCGGGAGACAAATGTACCCTTAGGTGACTTAGAGGGTGCAACACTCGACGGTGCGCTGGAAATGTGCCCTACTCGACGGCAGGCTACAGATCCCAAGAGCACCCAGGTAACGGGATTGCCTGTAGCTGTGTCATCTCTTCATGACTACTGTGTTATTCTAGTTATTAACCTTAATCCATTTTAGTAGGGGCTCCTGACCGTGGTACTCAGGAGTCCCATCCTAGACATGATGCAAGACAGGACAAGTAGATTAACAAGCAAGCAAGAAAGAACCACCCACGGTGTCAAGACAGGTCAAGTTAAGTTATCAAGATAAATCATGTCAGGGTACTTGTCAGGAGTACGCCACGACGGGCCACTATCATGTCAGATTGGTCATGTCAGGAGTGCACCACTACGGGTCATTGTCGTGTTATGCTAGTGCCTTGTCATACCAAGCCATGTGCAATAGTCATTCCAAACATATTAAGTAAAATCAAGTTCATGACAAAAGGCATAAGGATATAAAATGGGCATGAAATATCTAATAAAATATCAAAATACGTGTCAGAGGATGCGTACGCACAAAAGGACGCACGCAGGGGGAATACATACGCAACATAACACGCACGCAGGAGGGCAGCGTATGTGAAAGTCACGCACGCTCAAGGGACAGTGTAGGTAAAAAGTCACGCACGCTCAAGAGGCAGCGTGGGTGAAAAGTCACGCACGCTCAAGGGAGCAGCTGCGTGAAAAGTCACGCACGCTCAAGGGAGCAGCTGCATGAAAAGTCACGCACGCTCAAGGGAGCAGCTGCGTGAAAAGTCACGTACGCTCAAGGGAGCAGCTGCATGAAAAGTCACGCACGCTCAAGGGAGCAGCTGCGTGAAAAGTCACGCACGCTCAAGAAAGCAGCTGCGTGAAAAGTCATGCACGCTCAAGAAAGCAGGCTTCCAACAGGAAGCATACTCTAGCCTGCGTACGCAGCGCTAAAGAGCGCGCGTAGCTCAGTGTGCGTAGCTAAACAGCTCTGCACACTGCTCACTGTCTTCTCCAAACAGCAAGAACACATGGCTGAAACCAAAACTTCTAAAGTTCATAACTTGGCCATCCGAACCCCAAATCCGGATTTCCAAGGCTCCAACTGGAGTAAAACTGAAAGCTCTTCCACATAGAAACATCAAAACCCACAGAACTCCAACCAAAGTGGATCAAAACATACAAAATCCGAAAACAGGAGAACTTAGATCTACAACAATAGAGGCTCCAAATCACAAAAACCCAAGAACTAATGTTGATCTCCATGTCCTAAACTAGCAAATGGACTAAGAAAATATAGTTCTCATGTATTGGCAAGATGCACTTGCCTAATGGTTGGGGAGTTGTATGGAGGAAGAAGAAGAAGAAGAAGAAATTAAATGATGGTTATGAAGAGAGAGAAGAGGTTGGTGGAGTTATAAAGAGGGTGTTGTGGTGTGTTAAGGGTGGAGTATAGGTTAAGGTGCTCCATGCAAAAAAAACCGAACCAGACCAACCCAATAAAACCGAGCCATGAGAAAACCCAAAATACGAGAAATATCGAAATTCCACAGGCTGAGAAAAATAAAAATACATGCCAAAATCCAGATACGAATATAAATATAAAATACGAGAAAATACGGAAAATGAGGGTGACAAAATGGGAACATGTGACTGGATTTTGTGATCGGATTGCCCAGATCCCCAGCTGGTAGAGATGCTATCTGGGTTATAGTTGATCGGCTCACGAAGGTAGCTCACTTCCTCCCGTTCAGAGTTGGTCAATCGACAGTTCAGTTAGCAGAGATGTACCTCAGGCAGATTATCAGGTTGTACGGAGTGCCAGTCAGTATCATCTCAGACCGAGATTCAAGATTCACGTTGCACTTTTAGCGTAGCTTGCAGGAGAGTTTGGGAACTCATCTCCAGTTCAGTTCAGCATATCACCCGCAGACAGATGGTCAGTCAGAGCGTACAATCCAGACTCTTAAAGATATGTTGAGATCTTTCATACTTGACTTCGGTGGTTCGTGGGAAGATCACCTGTACCGGGTGGAATTCTCGTACAACAATAGCTTCCAAGCCAGTATCCAGATGGCACCGTTCGAGGCACTATATGGCAGGAAGTACAGATCTTCGTTAGCCTGGGATGATGTCGGAGAGAGGCAGATGCTCGATCCTGAAATGATTGCTCAGACAGTTGAAGTGATCAGAAGAGTCAGGGATCATCTTCGAGTTGCCCAAGATCGCCAGCGCCATTGGGCCGATTCTCATCGGCGCCCTCTCGAGTTTTCTATCGGTGACCATGTATTCCTGAGGATTTTGCCTAACCGTGGTGTCATTTGTTTCGGCGTACGGAGAAAGCTTAGTCCTAGGTATATAGGGCCGTTCGATATTCTAGAGTGAGTAGGAGATGTGTCCTATCGTCTCGCTCTTCCGTCGTCGCTAAGCGAGGTACATGACGTGTTCCATGTATCCTAACTACGACGATATATCCCAGACCTGAGCCACATCCTAGATCATTCGGAATTGGTTGTTGGTACCAACCTTTCGTATGAGGAGCGGCCTATGTCTATATTGGACCGGAGAGAGAAGATCCTCAAGAACAAAACTATCAAGTTAGTCCGAGTTGCTTGGGGTCATCACTCTTTGGGGGAGTCAACGTGGGAGCGTGAGGATGATATCTGATCACGATATCCCAACTTGTTTGACTCGTGAGGTATAATGTCTTCCTTATGCCTCATGCCTTCGATTCCTTGCTTGAATGAGTGATTGCCTGCCTAGTTATAGCTTGCTTGTGATTAATATAGCTTATCCTTGCAATTCTAGCCTCTTGATTAAATTTCGAGGACGGAATTCTTTTAAGGTGGGTAGAGTTGTAATACCTATGGTTCGTATTACGTATTTTGGAATACGTATACGTATTTTATCTTGTATTGTATGATTTCTTGCTTAGCTTCCTTCATGGCTTGGATTATTCTTGGTTCGGGTTAGCTTTGTTCGGTTTGGGATTTGCTTTTGGTTCATCATGGACCAAAGGATGGACCCCCTACCTACCACCACCTTTGATATTTATTACCATTTTTATTTTTCTCTCTTCATTACTCTTCTTCTTCTTCCATTTACTCCTTCTCCTACCAGAGAGAAGAGAGAGAGGTCTAGGCAAGTGCAACTTGCTTCATGGAGGAACTCTAATTTTATTGCTTCATTCTCTTCTTTTCTACATTCTAAAATACTTTAGCACTTGGCATTTCTAATTTCCATGGCTAGATTTTTGTAGATCTAAGTTTATTTTATTTTTGGATTTCTTAAGTTTTGATCTACTTAATCTTGTTATTTCCGAGTTTTGATGGTTCCATGTTGGAGAGGCTTTCGTTCTGTCCCATTTTGACCTATGAAAGTTTGGATTTGGACTCCGGATGAAGGTTCTATGCAGCTTGGTGGCCATGGCTCCTTGGTGTTCTTCTTCTCAAAAATTTGGAGAAGAAGAACAGTACTTGACTTGACCGCATGAACATTCATGCGGCGAGTGTTCTCCCAGCCGCATGAACTTTCCCCACTTAGCCGCATGTGCGCCCTTACCTTTCCTGGCCGCATAGGCGTATAACCTATTCAGCCGCATAAGGCCTTGCTCCCGAGCCGCATATGCATCAGCACCCTTGGCCGCATGAGGCTGAGTCCATTTCCAGCCGCATAAGCAGTCACGTTGACCCAGCCGCATGGGATCCTATTTAGCCGCATGCACCCTCTTTTGGCCGTATGGGACCCCGCTACTTCCAGCCGCATTGATGCTCTGACTTAATCTCATGCGCCCTCCCTTCCCGCTGGCCGCATGAGACTTTACTGGACCCTGCCGCATAAGCAGCCACTTCTTCCCGAGCCGCATGAACGTGGTCTACTTGTAACCGCATAAGCGCATGGCTCCGCTCCTGTCCCTGTCGCATGGATTGTTGCCTCAGCAGCATGAGCTGCTGCCGCATGGAATCTCTCCTTGGCCGCATGCGCCTGACCCTATTGAGCCGTATGGGCTGTTCTCTCCCCAGCCGCATGAGATCTTTCCTTGCCGCATGTGTCTGAGCCGTATGACTTTCCAATAGCCCTGTGTACTATTATTTATCATGAACTTAATAATCATGAATTTATTTAATATGTTTAGAACTGATAATTGAGCATGACCTGATAGTGGCCCATTGTGGTGCACTCCTGACAAGTACACCTGATATGATTACCTTGAACAGCTGTTGTGACGGCTACCTGACATGACATGACCTGTATAATTAATCCTGGACACCGTGGACGATTATGCTTATACAAATAATCCAGTCCTATCTTGCATCATGTCTAGGAGGGGACTCCTGAGTACCACGGTCAGGAGTACCCATTGAAATGGACTAAGGCTAATAACTAGATTAATACACTAGTCATAAAGAGATCTCCCAGCTACAGGCAATCCCGTTACTTGGGCACGCCTTGGGATCTGTAGCCTGCCGTCGAGTAGGGCACATTTCCAGCACACTGTCATGTGTTGCACCCTTCAAGCTACCTAAGGGTAGATGCATTTTCTGGACGATGTACCCACATGAATTCAACCCTAATCTTTTAACCCGGGTAACCTGGATGGTCTGCAGGGCTTGTGGCTGTGGAGTAATCTTACTGCATCTTGATAGTAATTAGGCTGTGATAACCCTAGTTAGTTAAAGTATCAAGCCGTAATTTTTGCTTGGCCGTGAAATGATTGGATGGAGTCTACCCTGTCTAGTCTTGTCCTGATCTTGTTCCAGATTACTGCATGACCAGAATGCTTGTATTTATTTTACCGATAAATGGTGAGAATTCCAAGTTCTGTTCAGACGAAAGGTTACAACCCCGGTCCTTGTTTGGTTTACGGGTTGTAACCTGGTTATCTGAATAGTTCCATGGTTATCTCGTCGTATATCATCCTGGCGTATTTTCCTTATTTCTAGTTCTTACTTTTTTTATACTCTTGTGCTGATTGCTGATGTTAGTTCCTAAGTGAAGCCTCCTTTGTGGCACTTGCTCTTTCTGGGGTCTGACCCAGCTGGTTTTGTATGGCCAGATTTCGGAGCAGCTCCAGAGGATCTACCGCTTTTGCAGCCCGATGGTGAACACCAGACGTAACCAAGGCAACGAGTGGGTTATTTTTGGCTCTCCCACTCTATTGTAAAAATATTCTTTTGAGGCGTTTAGTCGACGAGCACCTGTTTAGGTCGATTGCACTTACTTACTGTCTGCCTACGGGCTGTAAAATGATTGACAGATCCTAGGGTTGATCATGTATGACTAAACTCTTGCTAGTCCTAATATTTTGTAACGACTAGCTTCATGATCAGCTGAATATGTAATATTTGGGACGCCTTATTATTGTATATTTAATGATCATACATCTTGTGACTTTACTTACTTGCTTGTGATTGAGACACTAGGCTTGTTCATGACCATAGGAGACTGTTGGCTTGTAGTAAACCCTCATGTATCTAGACAGCCGTGACTGTATAGCGAGATGGAATCCATTTCAATATACATAGCTGTCTATGTCTACCCCCACTCTCCAGTATTCTGGTTCTGGGGCGTGACACTCATGTGCTACTTAAACACAAAAGTCACCGAAGGCGCACTTCAGGCTTATGGACCTAGCTAACCAACCTGACTGGCAACTAGCTCAACCAACAACCACTTGGGTTGAAACCTACTCCAGGTCACCCTAAGCTAGTAAGAATAGTTTTATCATTGGGATCTTGTTCAGTCAATATAGATTAAAACCCAATGTTCATCCAACCAACGACTGATGTCCAAATAGGAAACCCATTAAGGCCCAATAAAACCCATCAAGACAAACCCCATAGTTGGTCTATAAAACCAAACTATTGGAAATAGGTCCCCATACCTATTAGGTAGTCTCCACCTCTTAGAATACGAAGTCATTCGTAACCCTTATTTCAACATCCGGAAAATTGCAATCCAATCTTGTATTGCAGTTATATCCCTTGCTCATGAGTTTAAATAAGCACAAAAAAGGTCACAATCTGGATTTCTCAAATTTTGTTCCATTTTGAAAACTTGTTCAAAATTTTTTGAGAAGGAATTTATGTATTGTACGGATTGCATGCCCCTCTAAGAAACGAAGGATTCCTTAAGTTAGCAAGTGACTGGACTAGAGTAGCACAATCTAGCAAATAAGACAAGGGCTTATAAACTTTCCTTCTGTCTACATCATTGGATACCCTCTACCGCTTTGGGAGCTTCATAATCGCTCTCGATTATTTTCCCTATCTTCCTGTCCTTCCTATTGTAGAGTGACGAATGGTCTTACTTATTAGTATTTACCAATATTTCTTAGCTACTTGTGTAAATTGGTTGTCTGTTATATTTTGGATTATTTGATAGATAGGCGAAGATTATAGAGGCCAAAAGCAGTAGATATCCATTTTAGCAAGTAGTTGGAAGATTAAAAAGTTTTAGGGACATACCATTGAGGGAGTAGTGTGACCAAAGGTGGATAGAAGTCCTCGATGATTCGTAGTTACGAAATGGCTAGGAGAAGGATATAAATAGTTTGGAGAAATTAAAATTCGAGGATATTGTGGTAATAGTGGATTTATATTTTTTTAATTTTTATGTTTGAATTTTGGCATGTTTATGAGTTAGAATTTCGAGGACGAAATTATTTTTAAGGTGGGTAGATTTGTAGCTCCCCTTCCCAATTTTTTTGAATATTTTAATATTATTTTATTATCAATATTATCGAGGATATTATTAGACAATATTATTT
Organism: Iris pallida; assembly: GCA_029216955.1. NCBI lineage: Eukaryota > Viridiplantae > Streptophyta > Magnoliopsida > Asparagales > Iridaceae > Iris > Iris pallida. The sequence continues at coordinate 7,926,388 of JANAVB010000397.1, forward strand.
TATTATAACTGGCTATATTATTATTGTGGTAATTGAGAATAAATTATTTATTATTATTAGTTATTATTTATCTACTATTTATCAAAAGAATAAATATATGTGTATTTGTATATATAAATGTATATATAAATATCTGTGTATGTATAGATAAATAAATTATATATCTATATATGTATGTATAAACGAATATACCTGTATTTGTCGGTGTATATATAATATTATATATGTGTGTACATATAGATAAATATAAAGGTAAATATTTGTGTGTAAATATATATAAAAAAATAATAAAAAAAACATATAGATATTATATATATGATATAGATATTATATATATGAGGATATTATATATTAATAAGTTATATAAATATTAGTAAAAGAAAAAGAAATTTCTAAATGGTTGGGGGCTGGAATAAGAGTTCGGATTAAGTCATAAAGGGAGAAGCAAATCCCTTCATGAATCATCCCTAGATTTGTGGGATAGTTTAATGGTAATGAAGCTTTTTTTAGATATGGTAATGTATTTAGTTGAAGAATTATTTGGTGTCGTCTCTGGAATATAGAACTTTATGGAATGTGAAGAAGTCTGATTCTTTGGAAGAGGATACTGCAAGCTACTGAGTCTAGGCCCGAACAGCACCAAACCGACAAGCCACTCAACTCCATACCCGACCCGGCCCATTCCCCACAACAATGAATGAAGCAGCAGCAACACTAAGCCCATGAGCCGGCCCCCCAGCTGCAATTAATCCCCCAGGCTGAACCCGAATTGTTGGAAAAACATAACCTATATTAATAGAGAGATCGAGAGTTTCCTCTCGTAAACAAACCCGAACCCTAACCAACTCGATACGTCGCCAACCCCAGCACTGGACCACCCAGCGGCCGCGTGCCGCCGGGGGACCACCGCCGCCGGCACGGCAAGGCCGGACCAGCGCGTGCGCGTATAGGCGCAGACAGCAACAGCAGCAGTTGCAGCAATGGGGCTGTCTTCGCGGCCGGATAGTGATCTACTCGCTCCATAATTTTTCGATTCGTTTCCTCGGGTACGTCCCCAACCTATACAAGAGTATTTTCTTTAAATTAGATCGAATTGATATGCGTTATATTGGCCGAGAAATTGACACGAAGTTGACCAAAAACCCGTTCGAAAACAGAGCGTAGGACAGTCCAATCACCCGTGTTCGATGATCGATTTCAATCGATCCTGTAACCCTTTAGAATTTCCATTTGAACACACTTTTAGATCATATATAGGAGATCAGAAATCATTTTGTAGATTCGGATTTCATTAAGTATGCACAGAGAAATCAGTTTTGGAAATCAAGAAAAAACCATGAAAAACAGTTTTCAAAAACTAGAAATCACTCCGGTACAACGTCCGTCCCGCCATTTTGGGCGACGTGGTCGCGAATCGAAAGCATCAAAAGCTGTATAACGGCTTCGTGGTCGTGTGGGCTTTGACAAAATTTAAATTGGTCGCGTGTGCACGACGAATTTGATGCGTATCCGTCGAAATTTACCGTATCGTGCACTTTGCAAATTCTCCAATTACTTTGTGCATGTTCGTCAGATTGAGACAAAACTTGCGCCAACAGAACCGTATCATTTTTCTGGTCCTGTATACCAAGTTTGGTCAGATTCTGAGACAGTTGATAAAATTATCGTTTTACGGGCTCCACGGTTCCACTCAACGGGCGACTTTATGCACGGCCCGCCGGAATCCAACTTTGGACATATGGTTGGGTTCGTATTGAAAAACTGGATCCGTAGACATGTAGTTTGACGACTTTAGAGACCGTTGACTCTGGCACGCTTTTCGGTGCAAAGCGGATCCAACGGCGGATATCATTTTCGTCCAAAATTACCGTTTTGCCCCTGTGTCCAGAATTGGACTTAAGGACAAGCAATCCTAACTAATTTGACTATTCTGAGAACGTTGGTACTATTTATTTCAGCATTCGGAGACTTCTACATTTGTTGATTGATTGTGGCTCGTTGAGTGGTATATTATTATTGGTTTCTCCAGCTAAGGACCTCAGGCAAGTGCACTTTCTGATTACTTTTGATTCATAGTAGTCTTTTTATTTCATGTCTATACATATATCTTGCTGCTTGTTGACACGCTCGTCACACGAAGTAGTCGGAAGGGGAAATATCTTAGTAAACATGTGGACTACCCAGAAATATCCCCAAAATGTCGATTCTTGAACGATAGCAGCTGCACACGACACGTGCAGTGAGCCGAATTTACGCCCTAGCCGTTTACATGTTGAAAAGGTTATTTCACACCACTTAGATAGATATCTTTTATTAGTTTTTCCTTGTTTATTTCTCTATCGGGCTATGTCATCAGTTATCATCCAGTTTTTATTTCTCATATGCTATTTTCATGTCTTGTTAATTCTATTATATTTTGTATTGACGTCGGTTTGTGTACTTGTTCCATTCCTGACTGGAAACTAATATTTTTCACGTTTAGCCGCGATCACTCTTAGCACTGGGAAGACATGGGTATGCTGAGGCCAACCTAGAAATAGAAAACAGTTGTACTATTTCCATTAATTGTAAAATCTTGTATTTTCTTTTAAATTAAATGTTGTGACTGTTGTAATAAACTTAGAAATGTGAATGAGCATCAAATATATTTCTTGAGCATTTATTTCTTGTGGGCTTGACAGCGTTCTACCGCCGACTCTGCGACATAGGCTGGCTTGGACACATCTCGTATCCGAAAAGCGGGTGCGGGTCGTGACATTCCTTCTTTTAAACAGATAAGCAGAACAGATTTTATCATTATTTTCTTCTTGCCATTATTTCTTGTATTACCTTAGAATATATAATAGTGGACACAGGTGCTTGCCTGACACGTATGCATGCTACACTTGATTTTCCACCTATCTAAATATATATTAATATGTTGTTGATGTTTAAATTGTCAAAACTCCAATATTTCTGGTTCTCTGCTTATTCCAGTTTAAATTCATAATTCAAATATAAATTTCATGTTAGTAGTTTTGTTTATATCACTGCACATGTATTTTATATACAGGGTTTCAACTCTTAAGGGAATTGGTTGAGTTTTGTGTTTGAATTTGACAAATCTAAGGCTGTGTGCATATTAGCCCTTAAGTCTGAATTCTGAGTGCTTAGTCAATTAGCAGTTTTCTTTAATGGTAATGTTTGAGCCGTATGCATTGTTGTTTGTAGGTGAATAAGTTAGGTTTCATACTCTTACATGTTAGGTTGTGGTTGTGGTAAACATTGAGTTGGTTTTGATGTTCGAATTTCTCCAAATTTTGAAAACTGAGTACATGTTAACATTTTTACATTGCTTTCAATATGTGTAGTTCAATTTCAGATTTAATATGTAATGTTAAGCTAAACTGAATGATTGAACCCTTCATTTTAAGTTTTAACCCATGTACACTTGACACTCTACACTAATGTTCATAACTGCCATGAAAACCTAACCCTTCATCTCTATGTTATGTTCATATAGCTATATAGATATATATATTTCTGTAAACATGTTATAATATATGTAGATGCAATTAAAATCTCTACATCTCTATACATATAGGTATACTTATATATATGGTTAGCCATGCAAGTTATGAGTAAATAACTTGTGCCTTATAGACTGCTTAACCAATATGCCATAAATAGTGTAACTTGATAGCTATAGTTGAGACACAGATCCTCTTATGCACTTTCATGTATAATTCACACAAACCATATAACCCTTACATAATGCTAGCTTTTCCCTCTCTAACACACTCTCTATATATACATATTGTGATTGGATTCCATGCAATTGACTTTCATTCCTTAACTTTTGATTTTAATTTTCTTGAGTAGTATCCCATAATAGATAATTGGTAGTTATCCTTATTATATTTTATTTTTGATAAGTACCAATTTTCATATAGGAGGGTAGACTGCCTTACAGCCTTGATGATTGTTGTTTTCTTTATCCTTTCCAATATGGCACCCATGACCCGAGCCCGTCGCCTGAGAGCAGCTGCACCTACTGAGAGTGTGCCTCCACCTCCTACTGTTCAGGAGGTAGTGATCCCTCTATCTGATCAGGGGGTGGTGGCACCTCCTGCCATTGAGGAGATGGTGGTAGCCTCGCCAGAGAGTCTTCCTTCATCTCCTGTCGTTCAGGAGAGAGCTGCAAATTTGCCTGAGACCGAGAGCCTTTTCCTACCCCTTGGGATGGTACTCCCTACTGTACCACCCAGAGGTTTGTTACTTGACGCAGCCCAGATGTTTGGATATTTCCAAGAGAGGCTGTTGGAGTCACAGAGAGTTCATGAGGAGGCCATGAGGGAGCAAATCCAGAGGGAGCTACGTCTGCGGGACTCTGTGCTTCTAGGAGGAGAGCCTAGCTCCAAGAGGGCGAGGAGCAGTACCCAGTCCTACCCAGAGTTTGAGGAGTACCTATATATCCAGCCTATATCATCATACCCAGCCCAGTCTCCCGTCCAGCAGAGGCCAGCTGAGCCAGAGCCTATCTGTGCCTACTGCAAGAAGTCTGGACACAAGTGGAACAACTGTAGAAAGAGACTAGGATTGTGCCTATTCTGTGGTTCAGCTGCATACTGGGTGCAGCACTGCCCTGCTATACCTGCCCCAACCAGGGCCCTGCTTTCAGGAGGGAGTTCTAGTTCTCAGACCTAGCTGGAGGTGAGTTTTGACCTAACCTTAGTATTCCTTTTTGTGAATTTTGATGCATCCCTTGCTTGTATGTTTTGATACCTTGTGATTGCCTAGTGCTGTAGCATGGTTGGTATAACTAGATGAGAACCCAGACTGATATTGCATGCCATGACCCCATAGGTTACACTTTTCAACTGTATGATTTAAATAGGTATCAGAGACTATGATTGCTGGGGGCTTAACCTAGAAGGGGTACGATCATCTTAATTTCGAGGACGAAATTTTTATAAGGTGGGTAGGATTGTAACACCCAGTTTTCCAAAAGAGGGTAATTTTGAAATTTTGTAATTATAATTATTATTTAATGATATTTATTTCATATTATGATTTTTAGTGATTTTTAATTATTTTTAAACTATTTAAATTCTGATTTTTTGTATTTTGCTAGTGAAACAGTAGAGACTGCCTACCCTAGAGCCTAGCCATGTGATAAGGGTATTTTTGACATTTTAGGGTTATTTGAATTTATTAGAATTTATTTGAATTTATGGAAATTTTTAGAATTTATTTTGGAATTGTTTGAATGAGAGTTGACTAGGTTGACTTTGACTAGCAATGACCATGGTAGACCAACCTAGGAGCTAACCCTAGTTGAGTTTGGACTTGGTTAGGTTATGCAACCCTAGTTGGACTAGAGTTGACCCATGCTATGGTTATTTGACTTAAGTTAGATTATTAAGTCATATGCCATGACTTGTGATTAAACTTTAAATCAATAACTAGCCATAGAAGCCCATAGGCCCACACCATGTAGCTAACCCTAATCCTAATCAGCCCATGGCTGGACATAATTGGTCTCCCCCATCCTATTTAATACCCCTCAAAGTTAGGGCTAGCCTCCATTAGGTTTTTTGCCAAGTTTTAGAAAGAGGTAAGCCCCCATCTTCATTAAATCATAGTAAATCCATTTTAAATCCTTTTTTCCCCAAACTAATTACATTGGGTTCTAATTTTACTCCTCTTACTGTTAGTAACAAGTATTCTCAGCTTGGGAGCACATTGGAGGAGTTTGGCCATCAAGAGGAACACCTTTTGTGGAGCTTTTTGCCGGATTTGACACATGTAGGTAACTTTCAATCCCCTTTATAGAATCTTGATTTTATTGCATATTTAGGGAGCCCTAGATCTAACCTAACTGTAGGAATAGGAATCCCTAAAATTTGTGTCCATTTTGTGTCCTTTTTGGACACGTATCAGTGACACGTACCAAGTATTTGACGAAAAGTCCCAATAGGCATTTCGTGTGTTTTTTAGGAAAGTGTTTGAATAGAAAATTAGGGTTTGATGTCGCTTACACATTTCTGGTGTTTTTGAGTAGTCTTAGTGTCGTGTCGAGTCCATACGGACACGCGAACACAGGGTCGCGTGTGCGCGTGCATGGGCACTGTGCATGCCCTGCACTTCGGGGGACACAGCGCGTCGGACACTGCACCCCGACACGTGAGATTCGACATGTGGCTCGGGGCCGACACTGACACGGGGCTCCCCAAGTTTCAGAGCCCCACGTGTCATGTCGGACACGTCCGAGCGTGCGCACGAGGAATACACTATTTCAGTCGGCTGTCACTTTTGATTACTGACACGCGTGTCGTGTATCGCGTACACGCGACGTGGACACATGGCAGGGTGTCTTAGCTCTAGACCTACATTAGGTTGACATATGGACACGACTATGTGGCTTGTGTCGCGTTGTGTCATGTGCACGGACACCGTGAACACGTGCACGATGATTGCACACTGCTGTGTCCAGTTTTTCCTGTTTTGGGTTTATATTGATTGGACACGTTTGTGTCCACTTTTGTGAGCACAAACGCATCACATGACATATACACATTGTGTTTATACTTTACCAACCTTAAATTTAGTATTTTAATCTAATTTTCATTGTTCAATTCCTATTTCCCTATTTTACTGATATCCTACATAGCTGTCCCTATTTTGTTCTGTTTCCAGATTTTTTTATGTGGATTTTAGCTTTGATTTTAACCTAGCTAATGCTGTTAATTAGTGTAGATTAAAACCCTAATATGTTCACCTAGTTGTTACCTAATGGTATGCTGAATTTGGGTTGATTTGAAACTATTTTTGTACAGAAATCTGGAAATGGAATGTGGGGACTGTTTAAGGGATTGTTATGTGTTAATATGAGCTGTTTAAACTGTTTTGCTTTTGGTTCCTATTTGAACTATTAAAATGATTTTACTATGATATCTGAGAATGCAAAGAAGGGACTGTAAACAGAGTTTGGGTCCTATTATGGACTGAATTGAGGGGGGTTTCCTATGTATTAAATCTGATTTTACACAGTTTTCTTACTGTTTTCATGTCATCTATCTCACACACACCTATATATTTTCCCTCACTGTTTCTCACTGATTTTATACACTATTCACACACATATATGTTACCTTCACATGCCTCACTTCACTCACACACACACACACCCTCTCTTGATACACCCATGTTCCCTCTCACCCACACACTCATGTTTCATGACACACATACACTAGTATATATATATATATATGACACCCTTTGACACTCTAGCTTAATACACACACTAATGTGTATCACACATGTTTCCTCTCACATACCCTTGACACAAACACATTCATTTCTTATGTATATTTGTATATGTGTGATATACTATAGATAACCCATATGTTATGATTTCCTATATTAGTTTATATTAATATTGAAATTGTGTATTATTTTAGATATAGAATAGCCTTGTGTAGGTGTGTTATAGGTTGGTTTAGACTTGGTTTGGCCCATGGCCTAGTCTATTAGCCTATGGCCTATGGTTGTATATGCTTAGCTAGTGAGCCTAGAATAGACTAGTGTAGTCTTGTTAGACTTAGAATAGATTAGTTAGACTAGTATAGACTAGTTTGACTTAGTTTGACCATAGTTAACCTAGTTTGACTTCTAGGGTTGACCAGAGTTAACCAAGAGTTGACTTTGGCCTAGATTGACCTAGAATCATGTAGAATGCATAGTAGGACTTCATTATATCATTTTAGACTTGTTGTGACCTGTGCTGTTCTTATTAGAAGCCAGAAACCTCTCCTCGGACAGTACATTTCATCCGGACACTCAGATACAGGCGAGTATATTTTCTGATCATTTCATATTCTGCTTAGAATTATTTTCCTGTATTAAATTACTTTATTTGATACTGTCACGTTGGTCACACGGATTAGTATAATATGGATCCCTCCCTGAGATGTTATCCCTTCAGGGAGCATCGGGGTACTCTATGTTCTGTACGTTTCACTTACATGGTGTATCACTATGCTTCTTTGGTTCTTTGATCACTTGTGACATATACTTATATGATCATATAGTCTTCTTTGAATCCTTATCCTATTTATTGGGTTTCTCAGAATTCCCATTTATGGGACTACTATGTACCACCCTTTGGGGACTTATCACCCATTGGGGGCTTACCACCCTTTGGGGGCTTATCACCCTTTCGGGGCTTACCACCCTTCGAGGGCTGTTACATAGAATCATAACATAACCTGGTTGGATCCTTATGTATTAATTGGGGGTACGGGGGAGTATAAATAGCCATGTGAATAACTTCAAAGTAGAATAGCCATGTACGCCTCTTTAGTATAGCCATGTACAAATCAAGCCGTTCACATGTCAACTTTGTGCTCTAAACCACTAGTCACTGGTAGATCTTTACTTATTGTAGATATTTCTATTATAGTTCTCTCTCTCTTTTTACATACTGCATTTCTTCAGTTTCTATATCTTACTTTACTGCATGATTATATTTTCTAACCTGCTATGAACTATTGAGATGTATTGTGCTCGCTCCTGTCCTGACTGGACCTGTTGAAAATATTACAGAGGACGAGGAGGAGGCCTGTGAGGATACCTTCTTCGGGATAGCTCTAGCTGACGGCTTTACCCTACTGCCTAGACTAGTTTAGTTAGGCCTTATCTTATTTTTATGTTGTCTTGAGACTGTTTAGCTAGACTTTACTTTTGTTCAGAGATGTTGAGTTGTATATATTCTTTCATATTCAGTAACTGAGATATGTACTCTAGATATTTGCTAGGATATTATCTTAGACTATTCTATCTTCTGTATTTCCTTGAGTTCTATATTATATCGTGCTTTCTTCTTCTTTAGTTGTGATTGAGTTCATTTACTGCTATGTCACCACCACTCGGGCAGTATAAAATGCTTAGCTGATTTTGTTAGATGTTGTGACCTAGGATAGCGTTCTACCGCCGACACTGCGGCGTAGGCTGGGCGTTGTTACGCTCTCGTACCCTCACAGTGAGTGCGGGTCATGACATTCTGAGCCATCCGTTCTCACACTTAAAACACATAGAAATTAGTAATGTGAGAGCGCCGGAGAGAGTGAGTGCGCCGGAGGGAAGGAGGAGAGAGAGTGAGAGAGTAAAATGGTACGACATGGTGAAGTAGTACTGTATTTTGCCTCCAGCACCAGCTCCATTTACATTAATCTACGGTACGACATGGTGATCAGGACATAGTCCCTGCAGCCATTCGACTGGCGAGGCAGAAACTATGTAGCCGTAGATTAAGTTGACTGTCCTCCGACCCTCATCCCTCGGCAATGATGATACGACAACCTATCACTATATCTTATATGGTAGTAGATGATGTCTTAGTATTATGTTATGTGAGTTCATCTTGATTCTGTTACATTCTTCAGATACTAGATACGATAAGAACATATACTACACCATATGTACAGAACATAGTTGATTCACACTAATGTATGATAGAATGAATTTTGGGTTGTGTTCTGAGCCATCCGTTCTCACACTTGGAGATAAATCAAATTTTTACTATTTTATCTGACGCACAAATACCGCTCGAGTGAGCCAAAGGCATGCAGCCACTTTCCTTCCTCCACTGCCATACCTAGTGGAGAAGTATATTCGTCGGTCGTAGCAGGGATTACCACCTGTCACGACCCGCACCCTAGAGTAAGGGCACGAGAAGTGGGTACATCCAGCCTACGCCGCAGTGTCGGCGGTAGAACGCTGTCCTAGGTTAAAGCATCTAACAGTATAAGGCTAAACAGTTTATACTTCCCGAATGGGGGTGACATAGAAGAATGCAAACTCAATCACAACTAAGGAAGAAGAAGTACGATATGATATAAATATAAAATAAAATACAGAAGATCAGAAGAGTCTAAGTGTCTAAGATAACATCTCAGCAAACATCCAGAAATACATGTCTCAGCTACTGAATATGAAAGAATATATACAATCCAGATCCCAAATGACAGTAATAGTAAAACCTAGACTTGGGAGCCTCAGTCTCTATTGCTAATGGATCCGGCTGAAAATCTGGATCACTGGTGTCATCTAGAGCTGCCCCATAGTAGGTATCCACACAGGCCTCCTCCTCGTCCTCTGTAAGATTTTTAACAGGTCCAGTCAGGACAGGAGCGAGCACAATACATCTCAATAGATCATAGCAGGTTGGAAAATATAAACATGCAGTAGAGTAAGATACAGGAAACTGAAAGAAAGTACAGAATATAAACAGAGAAAGAATTGTAATAGAAATATCTACTATAAATAGAGAACTAACAGTGGCTAGTGAGTCAGAGTACAATATAAACATGTGAATGGCATAAAAGATTCTGGGAACTATACTATGGAGTGATTCTGGGAACTACACTACTTGGATATTATTCACATGTCTACTTCTACTCCCCCGTACCCCCAATCAATACACAAGGATCCAGCCAGGTTATGTTATGATCCATGTAATGGCCCACAAGGGGTGATACATGGTAGGGCCATAAATGGGTGATTCTGGGAATACCCATAAATGGATGATTCAAGGAAGACTCTGTGATCATAAGAGTACATGTCACAAGTGATCAATGAACCATGAAGCATAGTGATACACAATATAAGTGAAACGTACAGAACATGTAGTATCCGAAGCTCCTGAGGGGATAACATCTCAAGAAGGGATCCATATAGTACTAATCCGTGTTACCAACGTGACAGCATCAAGTAAAGTAATCTAAAGCAGGAAAATAATTCTAACAGGATATAAAATGATCAGAGAATATACTCGTCTGGTATCTGAATGTCTGAAGTAAATGTACTGTCCGAGATGAAGTACCTGACTCCTAGTTAGAGCAACACAAGTCAAGATGTATACAGGAGATGATAAATGTAATCTACTATGCATCTGCATGCTGTCTAGGTCAAACTAGACCAAAGTCAACTCTTGGTCAACCTTGGTCAACCCTAGAAGTCAAAGTAGATCAACCAAGTCAAACAAGTCTATACTAGTCTAACTAGTCTATTCTAGGCCTAATCAAGACTAAACAAGTCTAACTAAGCTCTCACTAGTCTAACAGACACACCATGGGCCAATACCATATATATAAGTCAACTCTTGGTCAACCCTAGAAGTCAAACTAGATCAACCAAGTCAAACCTAAGTCAAACAAGTCTATACTAGTCTAACTAGTCTATTCTAGGCCTAATCAAGACTAAACAAGTCTAACTAAGCTCTCACTAGTCTAACAGACACACCATGGGCCAATACCGTATATATATATATATATATATATATATATATATATATATATATATATATATATATATGTGAATATTGATGTGTATATACATATATATATATATATATATATATATATATATATATATATATATATATATATATATATATATATATATATATATATATATATATATTTATATATATATTTATATATATATATATATATATATATATATATATATATATATTTTTTTTATATATATATATATATATATATATATATATATATATATATATTTATATATATAAAAATATATATATATATATATATATTTTTATATATATATAATATATATATATAATATATATATATATATATATATATATATATATATATATATATATATATATATAAAATATATATATCTACATACACAATAGAATATGCCTAGCACATTAGCTATCACACAATAGAAATTTCCATATCCTACTCTACCATTCACACATCACATTAGATTAGACATTTAGGTATATACTTATAGACATACATACGCAATATATATATGGATTATATATACATAGAGAGGGGGAAAACCATAATGTGTGTGTCTAAAGGGAAAAAATATGTGTGTGTATGTGAGTACAGTGAAGGCAATATGAACAGTGAGCATACAATGTATCCTAGAAATCAGAAATTAGTGTGTGTTATACAGGAACAAGATATGTGAACCTGTGTACAGTGTGGGTGTGTTCCAGTAAGGAAAATCAGAACAGTGTGTGTGTGTCAATGTCAAACATACAATGTGTGTATACATTATAAAATGTGTGTGTGTGTGTGTGTGTGTGTGTGTGTGTGTGTGTGTGTGTGTGTGTGTGTGTGTGTGCTAGAGGGTGTTGTGTGTGACAGAATATGTGAATGTGTGTAGGAATATATGTGTGTCAAGAGGAGGAACCTGTGTGTGTGTGTGTTAATGATACAATGTGTGTGTATGCATGAGAGGCAATGTGTGTATTCTCAGGTGCAAGAATTCTCAGGTGACAGTGAACCAAATCCCTATGTCTCAGATATGGAAAACATGACAGGAATGTGTTCTCAGTTTGGTTTGCAAACAGTGATAACTCGATTTACAAACAATGTGTTATGCAAAACCATTTCAGTTCTCAAATCCAACAGTACACAATGAATTCTCAGTTATAGGTTCAACCTCAAATCAATCCCAGGTTTTTAATTCACTGACATCTAAATAGGAAGCCAACAGTTCATAGGAAAAATTCGAAGAACATTGTAGCAATGGTTCTCATTCCAATCCCCATACAATTCTCTACATGACACCAACATCCCACTCATAAACTCCTATATGATAACTAGTTATTTAGCCATTAGACTCTAGCTAACAATATTATTAATCATTAAGAAAACAGGGAATGAAGATCAGTGCTACACTGATACATGAAGTATCAGTCGATACATTGAAACCCAACTCAACATCGATTATTCCATTTCATGATCAAAGACCTATCCTAGTATGTAAAATCAATTTAACAGAGATTAACAAACATGTTTAGGATATAAATTAGCAATTTAATCATAACTAAAACAAATCATTAAAAAAATAGGAAATGGAGAACAGTGTTCATTGATACAGGAAGTATCAGTCGAATGGGAATTAGCCTTCGAAATCAAGTTAATATCATGGTTTATTGGTTGGTAATGTAAACACACTTGTGCACGTGTCTTAGGATTCAATTCGTGTCCACCACACGCGACACAGACGTGTCCATATACAATCAAACATTTCTCAGACACAAATGACACACAGTAAATACCACGAGTTCCCACGTGTCGTGTACACGATACGACATGAGTTAGGGCTCGTGCAAGGGGGTGCACCTAGGGTAGACCTAGGCCTGTGTCATCCTGACTTGCACCCACGTGTCCCCGTGTCCTACTGAATAGCTTGTATCTGAACCTATTAAAACTCGACTGAACCATCAGTCAAGACCAGTGCAGAGTCCCGTGCATATCCGATACGACATGAGATGACTCGAGGCTTGGGGGCCCTCGTGTCAGTCACTGCCCCCACCCCATCGTCCAATCCTAGCTTGCCACGTGGCCTGTACAACGAGCACGAGGCCACAAGCATCAGGGGAACGTGTCAGTGCCAAAATAGTGAGTTCGTGTCCCTCGTGTGGACACGACACAACTTAAAACACCTATGTGTCTTCACAAGAATTCGAGAGGAACCCTAGATCTACAAAGCTGTTCAAAAAGATTCGAAAAATAATAAAATAAATTTCTAAGAGGCATTTCTACAAACACTTAGCCTATGGGACTCATACGTGTCCATTTAGGACACGAAATGGACACAATATGCCACAAAATTCTAGGGTTAGCTAGGGGACACCTAGATCTACGTCTCCATGCAATAATAACAGCAATTACAATGAGATTTGGTGGGATTACATATTGGTATCCATCTTCTCAAAAAGCTCCAAAGAGGGGTGTTCTTCTTGCTAGCTAGCTCCTCCAAATTGCTCTCCAACAGGGATTGGCCTCCATGAACAGTAAGAGGAAGCTAATTAGAACCTAATGCAATTGATTTGGGAAGAAAAGGAATTAAAATGGAATTTCTAAGGTTTTAGGAAGTTTAGAACTAACCTTTCTTTCCAACTTTGCAACTCTTTCTAAAGGGAGGCTAACCTAATGGAAGAGAGTATAAATAGGTGGGGATTCATATGTGGGTGTGGCCAGCCATAGAATTAGGGTTAGGGTTAGCTAATGGGTTGGGCTTTGGGCCTCTACGAGCTTAAGTTCCTAATTAATGATTTCAAAACCATAAGTCATGGCTTATGACTAAAAGCCTCTCTATTCTAATTTAAATTCTAAAAGACTAAACTTGGGTTAAATTAAGTTAGGCTAGGGTCACTTGATCTACCCAAGTCACTAAAACTATGCTTAGCTTCTAGGTTAGGCTCCAAAGTCAACACTAGTCAAAGTCTAGAATAGCCCCTAATTAAATTATACCAAAAATCATATAAATTCTAATAAATCTCAATAATTCACAATAATTCCAAATAAATCCCAAAAATTCAAAAATGGCCAAAATACTCTCATACTAGAAATGTGGTAGCGACAAATCTACCCTCCTTAAAAGAATTTCGTCTTCGAAATTGAAAGGCGAAATGCAACTGATGAGAAGGATAGAAAGTATACCTCATGGTCCAAAAAGATATGGGTATCGCTCGCGCATCTCATCCTCCCGCTCCCAGGTAGACTCTCTTGGAGAATGATGCCTCCTGGCGACGCGAACCAAGGGTATCACCTGGTTTCTCAGCACCTTCTCTCGGCGATCCAGAATCTCCACAGGCTGCTTTGGATAACTGAGAGTAGGCCCTACCTCATTCTCCGAATGATCCGGCACATGGCTAGGCTCAGCCATGTACCGTCTCAAATGTGATACATGGAATACGTTGTGGACGCCCACTAGTGCAGGTAGCAAGTCTAGCCTATAAGCCCCATTACGGACCCTCCCGCTAATCACGAAAATTACTTAGACTTGGTCTACCCCGCTAGGAGGAAATCATACTGATTTCGTGGACACGAACGCTTGAGAAGTGAATCGGGTCATCTCGATGACCAAAATAAATGAAAGTGAGTTTGCCTCAGCCTACGACCCTCGTATTTGACGAATTATAACGTGCCTCGTGAAACCATTTTCGTCCCATGACACGGAGAAATAGCAACCAAGACGAAGAAACACTCGAATTGAATAAGTACAATTAACTCTAAAATGAATTAAAGGCTATTCAATAAAATCGACAAAACGCGTGCGACACGGAACTTAGAAAGATATCAAGTACGGTTCGATACCATCGAACGATAGAGCCGTTCGATGAAATTGTCTAGGAAACACGACGACACGAGTTAAGGAATGATAGGATGACCTGCACTCAAGAAGTCTCGAGGACGAGACTTATTTTGAGTGGTGTATTATGTAACGACCCGCTCCGCCCTAGCGGAACGCCGATTCAAACGGCAAGTGCAACAACTCAAACGAGCCGTCGACCCGAAGAGTTGTCCTCGACCAGATGTAGAATCGATGCAATGCTTGCATTGGCCCATCAAGATGAATCCAGACTTAGACTTTCAAAGGCGCGCTCGGAGTATCGCTCGGCCGATGCGAACATCGCTAAGGTGGGTGGCTCCGATGAACCCGTCTTTGGTTAGCCTAGACACATAACAATACGGACACTATCACGAGAATCGCTAGGCGATAACACCGTGCATGCTAATAAATGACTCAACGTACCTAGCTAAGGGAATAATCCCATCTTGCATGCTTGTTTAGAACATGGAAAAGAACTCGGCAAATATAGAAACTCTCGTACCACGCTCTACGCTCGTGCTAAGGCACAAGCTCACGTTCAAGTCCCTTACGTGTTCAACAATGAGACAATGAATGGGTTACAACAATGAAACGGAAGACTATCGACATAGTCGTTCCGAGTAGAGTATAGCAACATTGAAAGACTTCGGGAGCGACGGGTTGCCAAGACGACTCCCACACGGGGAGTTGCATAATGTATGAACGAATAAATGAATGAATGAATCAACGAATGAAAGAATGAATACGTGAATGAATCGATGAACAAACGAACAAGTGAAAGAAAGAAATAAAAGAGTGAATACAAGATAAGACATGAAAGACGTTAGCGACAGGTATGACGGGCACATGCAACGGGGCTCGCTACCCTCGCTGTACGGACGCCAACCTGGTCGATAACGCATTATGGCTCAAGATAGCCGCTATGTTAAATGACAAGTAAAATACGAAATAGTCGTGGACAAACGGCACGGGCGATGGGGGGGAATACCGTGGCCGTCTTGAGGAAGGATTCTGCGACACGGGCGATGGGGGGAATACCGTGGCCGGCCTAGGCAAAATCAGACATGGGGCTTATGGGCTGCTTTGAGTGGGGGCTCGGCCACTCAAAGAGACGTAAGGCCAGGCATTTTAAGAGACTATCAAGGTGTACCAGCCATCACGCTTCGATAGGTGAGAATGCCCACATGATATGTCCAAAATGGCTTGTAAAGCCAGCGGCCCATGCATGTAGATTAAGTGGACTATGCTGGTGGTAATCCACGTGCAAGTTCTTGTATTGAAATAAGTAGTCTAAGTTAACTAAATGAAGTGTCTCCTGAACATGCTCGAATTATAACACTCCTGAACATGCCCGAAATGTAACACTCCTGAACATGCTTGAAACGAAACATCCTGAACATGAACGTGCTCAAAATGTAACACTTGAACGTGCTCGAAATGTAATACTCTGAATATGCCTACGACGTGCTAGAACATGCCTACGACGTATTAGAACCCGAGACATGGACACGCCCGTAACATTGAATATTTACATGAATCACGTTCAGTTACTTCATGTTAATTGTTGACTAACTTGGTTTACTTTGGACAGGGAAGGCCGGACGGTTAAGTATGGGTAAGTCGTGCATGTATTTTTCATGCGATACTTGAATTCGGCAACACGAGATAGGTCATGAAATATGCCATGAAACTGATCCTAAGGCAAGATTAGAAAGACAATGAATGATAGACGGTACACGAAAGTAAATGGAACGTGTTTGGTAATGATAGCATTATGGGCGAGCTAGCCTCTCCACCAGTGCATAACAATGTACTGATAACCCCACAGTCTGCTTGCAGGAAGCAGGAAACGTCGGCGGGTGCAGAGCTTCCCTCGAACGTGTCAAGGCGCGGAGCCAACTCTGGGGCCTTAGAACGTTGCAAGAAGCTGAAGCACCCTATACAGAACATAATGTATCAGAACATCACCATGTATCATTCCATCTTGTAAGCCACTTGGCACGCCTTTTATGTTTCAGAGAGAGAGCTTGAGCGATTTGTAATATCGGCCTAGCACCGCTTGTAAACTTCTTGAATATCAATAAAAGTGTTGAATTCGCTTCTACTTGTGTTCAATTACTTTTTGCTGCAAATGGAGACATTCTGTGCGACTCTGTGGCCTAGCTCAAATCGGCCGTTTCTGGACTTGGCCTTGCACGGGCGCAACCTAGGCCCGTGCGGCATCACGCCTTAGCGAGGACGATCGCTCC
The DNA here is from genome assembly GCA_029216955.1 of Iris pallida. Classification (NCBI taxonomy): domain Eukaryota; kingdom Viridiplantae; phylum Streptophyta; class Magnoliopsida; order Asparagales; family Iridaceae; genus Iris; species Iris pallida. Next base: position 7,943,793 of record JANAVB010000397.1, read on the forward strand.
TACGGGAGCGGGGTATGACATTTTGGTATCAGAGCACGACTTTACGTCCTTGGACTTTATTCGATTTTCTCAGTTTTGAAAGCTCGGTTGGAAACAAAAGATGGGTACGCTCTCTCTCGTTGTGCCTTGGGATGTTCCATACAATAAGTCTAATATTTTCAAAAGCTCGTACAAGTACTCGGTTGAATGGGATCGATAGGCGACGGCCTTTGGGCCGAACATCGCAAACTTGACTCGATAGAGAACACATGCTAAGTTAACATGTCGCGTGCGTGCCTGACTAGTCTTACATTGACCTAGAAAGTGAGCATGCAAACTTGAATATAGTCCGCATGGGATGGTTATATGGCACAACTTAGTCCGCGTGTCGCGCACCTCGACCTTTGGGTACAATCGGGTTGCGAGCGATATCAAGTATCGCTCGATCGAGAACGGAGATACACTTTGAGTGTCTATCGATAGGAACGCTATCAAACTAACGCTCAGGCATGCACGAAAGATTGGCTTGAATTTTGAGGATTAGTACGAACGACTTAGTACGTCGAGGCGACGTGAGCGATTACGCTAGAGATTCGTCGAACGAATCTGAAGGATATCTTAGCGCATGACGCAAACGTGATTGAGGATTAGATCATATGACTTGAACCCGAGTGGTGTATGTGATAGCTTCGAGGAAGAATAAGAATAAGTGTCGACGACTAGTCGAGTGGCTCGAACCCTGAGTGGTGTATGGACAACAGAGAAATTGTTCGAGCGAGACTGAAGGAATTACGGATAGAACGAGTATGTCGGCAAGGCAATGCGATCGCACAGAGCCTTAGAACGCGTCACGCTTAGTTGATCGTGACTTCGCGTGTCCCGAACGAGATATCGTTCGGACAACTTGTGAATGAGCAACGCGAGTTAGAAAATGATTCGGGACGATGAATGAAAGTGAATGTCGTAATCGAGAAAACTTAAAGGATCGCACGTACGATTTCGGATTGATTCAAAGGAAATGTGACTTGAGTTTTGAACAATGATCTTGAAACGAGCTTGAGGAATAGCGATCGAATTGGATCTTGAATATCGAGAAAATCGTAGAATATCCAACTCGGACAACAGCATCAACGCACGACTCGAAATTGGTTGCAAAGAAAGATCGTCAGGTTACGCATATCGTCGATGGTATTGACGCGTATCAAAGATCGATATGCGATAACTCGGGGGTACTCTGACTCAGCGAATGACGATCGTACAAATGTTATTGTTCAGATGGATGCTATACTCTTGATATTGAAGCGTGTCGAGGAAAATATAGACGTGGCTCGAAGAATTTTTAGTTGAACGAAATGATGAATGGACTATCGATCTTGGCTTGGATAGAAAATAAAATGTTGGATTTGCTTCGACGATAACCCCAACGTCGACATTTTTGTCTTATGCGAGTGCAACTCCAGCCTCGCACATGCGTTGCACCGATTAGGGCGATCACTCCGCGTGAGCGCTGGTATGGTGATTCATACAGCAGGGGTGATTGAACTAGCATGGAGTGGCAATTTGTGTGCTTCGACTTGTGGTTTGACGCGAAGGTGGACTGGAAAATGACTTAGCGTGCATGACGATCGAATTTGAGGATTGCGTAGGTGCAATCCGCGTATCGAGAATGAATTAGTCTGGACTCAAACAAGAGTTATGCCCCGATGAGATTGATTATTCCGCGGGTGTGTTGCATGGTGATTCATAAACCACCGAGGATAATCAGACTCGCATGAGATTGGAGCGCAACATATTGTCAAAGCTAGATGAACTCGTGATCGAATACATGAATTGGTTAGAATGGATATGTGAAGTATGTCAATTGGGTGATTTGAATGGATTCGAATACATGTAACGAATGCATTGATGCGGTTAGGTGATCGTGCTCGATGTTTAGTAATCTGAATGACGCGAGCTTGGGTAGAAAATCTTGTACTATCGACTTTGGTTTGACCCTAGGATTGGGGTCAATGTTGGCATTATTGTTGGAGAACTATGATTCCAATTCTGACATTGACTTAGCCTCGAAAAGATGGCCTAGCGGGTAGGCGAGACGCCCTGTTTCATGAGTTATCAATCGAAGGATTGATCTTGAGGATTAGCATGGATGGATAGTATGAATCACGAATATAGGAATACCCCTCACGAGATTTGGCTGACATGCATATATTCAGGGACGCTTGAGTATGTGCACGATACGACTCGAGTGAGAATGACAAATTTCTAGATCATGCGGCTTGGCTGAATGCATATATTTTGGGGATGCTTGGAATGCGTGCACGATCCAGCCAAGTGATACATTGAGTTCAAGCAAGACTTGAGAAATGGGAGAGTGTCGAAGATCTTGAAATTACGTTAAGTAAAGGATCGATACTAGTACAAGCGTGGCTCGAAATCAAGAAACGTGTGAGCGGAGTGTGCGTGGACGACAACGAGATTGGCCCTGAACGAGTGAATGATATGGAATCGATATCGTGCAAGTAAAAGTTGGTATAACAAAATTGAACCATTGATAGGAAGATATACTCGATGATAGCAAATACTTGGTCTTGAATTGGACGAAAATTACTTAGACTTGGTCGACCCCGCTAGGAGGAAATCATACTGATTTCGTGGACACGAACGCTTGAGAAGTGAATCGGGTCATCTCGATGACCGAAATAAATAAAAGTGAGTTTGCCTCAGCCTACGACCCTCGTATTTGACGAATTATAACGTACCTCGTGAAACCATTTTCGTCCCATGACACGGAGAAATAGCAACCAAGACGAAGAAACACTCAAATTGAATAAGTACAATCAACTCTAAAATGAATGAAAGGCTATTCAATAAAATCGACAAAATGCGTGCGACACGGAACTTAGAAAGATATCAAGTATGGTTCGATACCATCGAACGATAGAGCCGTTCGATAAAATTGTCTAGGAAACACGACGACACGAGTTAAGGAATGATAGGATGACCTGCACTCAAGAAGTCTCGAGGACGAGACTTATTTTGAGTGGTGTATTATGTAACGACCCGCTCCGCCCTAGCGGAACGCCGATTCAAACGGCAAGTGCAACGACTCAAACGGGCCGTCGACCCGAAGAGTTGGCCTCGACCAGATGTAGAATCGATGCAATGCTTGCATTGGCCCGTCAAGATGAATCCAGACTTAGACTTTCAAAGGCGCGCTCGGAGTATCACTCGGCCGATGCGAACATCGCTAAGGTGGGTGGCTCCGATGAACCCGTCTTTGCTTAGCCTAGACACATAATAATACGAACACTATCACGAGAATCGCTAGGCGATAACACCGTGCATGCTAATAAATGACTCAATGTACCTAGCTAAGGGAATAATCCCATCTTGCATGCTTGTTTAGAACATGGAAAAGAACTCGGCAAATATAGAAACTCTCGTACCACGCTCTACGCTCGTGCTAAGGCACAAGCTCACGTTCAAGTCCCTTACGTGTTCAACAATGAAAAAATGAATGGGTTACAACAATGAAACGGAAGACTATCGATATAGTCGTTCCGAGTAGAGTATAGCAACATTGAAAGACTTCGGGACCGACGGGTCGCCAAGGCGACTCCCGCACGGGGAGTTGTATAATGTATGAACGAATAAATGAATGAATGAATCAACGAATGAAAGAATGAATACGTGAATGAATCGGTGAACAAACGAACAAGTGAAAGAAAGAAATGAAAGAGTGAATACAAGATAAGACATGAAAGACGTTTGCCAGGTATGACGGGCACGTGCAACGGGGCTCGCTACCCGCGCTGTACGGACGCCAACCTGGTCGATAACGCATTATGGCTCAAGATAGCCGCTATGTTAAATGAAAAGTAAAATACGAAATGGTCGTGGACAAACGGCACGGGCGATGGGGGGAATACCGTGGCCGTCTTGAGGAAGGATTCTGCGGCACGGGCGATGGGGGGAATACCGTGGCCGGCCTAGGCGGAATCAGACATAGAGCTTACGGGCTGCTTTGAGTGGGGGCTCGGCCACTCAAAGAGACGTAAGGCCAGGCATTTCAAGAGACTATCAAGGTCTACCAGCCATCACGCTTCGATAGGTGAGAATGCCCACGTGATATGTCCAAAATAGCTTGTAAAGCCAGTGACCCATGCATGTAGATTAAGTGGACTATGCTGGTGGCAATCCACGTGCAAGTTCTTGCATTGAAACAAGTAGTCTAAGTTAACTAAATGAAGTGTCTCCAGAACATGCTCGAATTGTAACACTCCTGAACATGTCCGAAATGTAACACTCCTGAACATGCTTGAAACGAAACATCCTGAACATGAACGTGCTCAAAATGTAACACTTGAACGTGCTCGAAATATAATACTCTGAACATGCCTACGACGTGCTAGAACATGTCTACGACGCATTAGAACCCGAGACATGGACACGCCCGTAACATTGAATATTTACATGAATCACGTTCGGTTACTTCATGTTAATTGTTCACTAACTTGGTTTACTTTGGACAGGGAAGGCCGGACGGTAAGTATGGGTAAGTCGTGCATGTCTTTTTCATGCGACACTTGAATTCGGCAACACGAGATAGGTCATGAAATATGCCATGAAACTGATCCTAAGGCAAGATTAGAAAGACAATAAATGATAGACGGTGCACGAAAGTAAATGGAACATATTTGGTAATGATAGCATTATGGGCGAGCTAGCCTCCCCACCAGTGCATAACAATGTACTGATAACCTCACAGTCTGCTTGCAGGAAACAGGAAACATCGGCGGGTGCGGAGCTTCCCTCGAACGTGTCAAGGCGCGGAGCCAACTCTGGGGCCTTGGAACGTTGCAAGAAGCTGAAGCACCCTATACAGGACATAATGTGTCAGAACATCGCCATGTATCATTCCATCTTGTAAGCCACTTGGCACGCCTTTTATGTTTCAGAGAGAGAGAGAGCTTGAGCAATTTGTAATATCGGCCTAGAGCCGCTTGTAAACTTCTTGAATATCAATAAAAGTGTTGAATTCGCTTCTACTTGTGTTCAATTACTTTTCGCTGCAAATGGGGACACTCTGTACGACTCTGTGGCCTAGCTCAAATCGGCCGTTTCTGGACTTGGCCTTGCACGGGCGCAACCTAGGCCCGTGCGGCATCACGCCTTAGCGAGGACGATCACTCCTACGAGAGCGGGACGTGACATAGGCTCTCCTCTCTATCTGGATGAACTAACTATATGCAAGACAGTGGTCTGAAAGAAGGGAACCAAACTGGTGTACATGGAATACAATAGGCAGTATACTGCAAATAGGTGCAGGCTACATACCAATCAAAATACATTACATATATACAAGCTATATATATATATATATATATATATATATATATATATATATATATATATATATATATATATGCTTTACCCTCATCACCTCAACTCTACTCAAAGTCTAATAACAACAACTCACTACCACATGCCTATCACTTCCAAGAAAAGGTCAGATACTGCAGGGTGTGTTGGGACAGAACAGTGGTCAAAGGAGAACTCTTATCAACAACCCACATTATATCCCCAATGAATACAACTGTCCTAAATGGACTGAACAACCCTAAAGGTTTTATAGGGCTGGTACTGCAGGTTATAATGAAGGGTATTGTAAGGCTATCAAGTAAGGTAAATGCTAAGAGATGCAGTAGGTCACCATGTACAGGAGTATGAATGAGTGCAGACCTCTAATATGCACGATAATAACTCTCCAGATATGCAGAATATGGTAAGGGGTTGATGGTTATATTGGTGAGTCAATAATTGGTGTCTGAACAATGGTCCAGTGAAACCTATGATGCAACATGGTAGGTAATGAATTTTGAGTACAGTGAACAACTTGTATAAGTCTGAACCAAGGGGACAGGGTATTTAGTAAAGGGTATGCACACTGTCTATAAAGGTTGATCAAACATGACTGAACTCAACACTAAGAGAACTTAACTAAAAATATAAACTGGACCAATATAGGCTAAATAACTTGTCAATAATCCTATACAACAATGACCTATAGGTACCAACCAACCCATATCCCATGTGCTAATATTATCTGCAACCTATCTATATAAATAGACCTCTCGGTCTTAGGTGAAACTACAACTATACTCAAGGGCAGGCTCTGGTCATGGGTGCCTCACTGGGAAGGGTAAGGAAAAAAATAATAATAGATCATCAAGGTTGTAAGGCATACTAACATCCTACATGTAAACTGGTTGGTATTATAAATAACAGGGAAATCATCTACCATGGGTTACTATTCTAATACCAATGCTAACTATCATCTCTAGGGTACAGACACTCTACGAGTCATCATATCATTACACTATGAAAGAACTACATATGAATAAGCTCTACAAAATTAAATATCCCTACTCCTAAGTTATTGATGATAGAATACAATCTTATAGCAACAGAAGGGTATAATCATATGCGTCTGTCCAAAATCATGTTGTTCAGAGTCGTCGTCATGCTAGTGAGCAAGGCTACGATAATCACAGAGTCCTTGACTAAGGTACATACCTCTAGGTTCATGGTACTTAAAATTTTCGCATTGCTGCGTGCGACGGCGAAAACCTTAAATTCTTATACCCGAGAAATACATCCAAAATCTGACTACATGTCCTCACTATGCCAACTAACACGACTATCGAAGATTCTAGATCCCATAACTGAGGTGACCTAGCCCATATGATTTTCTTTTTTTGAAGAAAAACAACATAACAAAAGAGCAACATGATAAAATTAATCAATCAGCAAGGAACAGATGGAATCAGATTTCAAGGTAGTTATAAAAGACAATTGCAGGAATGGAATTGAGAAGAATGAAACTTGCAGCAAGATCTTCAATGGTCTGTGCATCCTCGACTGTCCTGACGATAGCTCGCCCTGCTGGTTTCCCCTGGCCTGCTGCTGATGCTGCATGAACCGCTGCTGCTGAGAGAAATCGTGAATGACGAAAAAAAGGTCTCTGTACTGGCAGATGTGTACCTCCAATGTAGCAGAAACGCCAACCTGAGTCGACACAACAGGAGCTGCGGTCTCAAGGCCGAGAGGTGGCCAGCCTCTCGATAGTATCCTCCGAACCGAAGCGATGAGATCATGTCTCCATAACCATTATGAAGACAGACCAAAACAACAAGCAATTACTGAGAATGAAGCGAGAAATCAAAGAAAGACAGTTAATATTCAAGGGAAAATAATAAGCAACAAATTTAGATAAAAGGGATCTGATAAGGAGTTTCCTAGTGCGATTGAGTACCTTCAAAATATCCTAATCCTACTGCATGCTGTAGTGATACTCTAGTTCGAATACCACTACATAAACTCGACCTGCATGGGCCACCACTAAAAATGTGTCACGACCCGCACCCTAGAGTAAGGGCACGAGAACTGGGTATGTCCATCCTACGCCGCAGTGTCAACGGTAGAACGTTGTCCTAGGTTAAAGCATCTAACAGTATAAGGTTAAACAGTTTATACTCCCCGAATGGGGGTGACATAGCAGAATGCAAACTCAATCACAACTAAGAAAGAAGAAGTACGATATGAAATAAACTCAAACTAGGGTTAAGTTAGTCTAGGGTCACTTGATCTACCCAACTCACTAAAACTAGGGTTAGCTTCTAGGTTAGGCTCCAAAGTCAACACTAGTCAAAGTCTAGAATAGCCCCAAATTAAATTATACCAAAAATCATATAAATTCTAATTAATCTCAATAATTCACAATAATTCCAAATAAATCCCAAAAATTCAAAAATGACCAAAATACCCTCATACTAGAAATATGGTAGTGACACCACCACCAGACAATCGAACTCCTCCTCCTTAAAGTATTGTAATTAAGAAAATTGGGAATATTTGTGGGAATTTTGGAATATTTCTACTATGATCGAATTACAACGACGTATATTAGGTTACTCTTCAGGATAATTGATGTCTATTTATATTAATTTGGTTTGGTCTATATGATTCTTGGATAAGTGGTGTGTATTAAATTCGTATGTGCATATTTGGTCTATATGATTCTTGGATAATTGGTGTGCATTATATATTTGGTCTATGTGATTGTTGGATAATTGGTGTGCATTATATATTGGTTTGGTTTATGCATATTTTTGTGAACGGGGAAAGTGCTGCAATTTTTTTCAAAAAAATCTCAGTTAGCGACGGACTAGTGACCGGTTAGCGACAGATATTTCCAGCTCTATTTGCATTAATCTACGGTATGACATGGTGATCAGGACATACTCCCTGCAGCCATTCGACTGGCGAGGCAGAAACTATGTAGCCGTAGATAAAGTTGACTCTCCTCCGACCCTCATCCCTCGGCAATGATGATACGACAACCTATCACTATATCTTATATAGTAGTAGATAATGTTTTAGTATTATATCATGTGAGTTCATCTTGATTCTGTTATATCCTTCAGATACTAGATACGATAAGAACATATACGATAAGAACATAGATGATTCACACTAATGTATGCTAGAATAAATTATGTCAAAACACACGGCTTAGAAAATTATGACATGTTAGTCTTCCGACACCGCGGTAACATAATATTCACATTAAGGGTCTTTGACAAGGTGACATGTTGTGAAAAGATATATCCTTATAGTTCTCCTACGGATGTCGAAGAAAACCTCTGTACTTCCTCCGGGTCATACCGCCGGCTGTGCTGCTTCTCCTCCTCTTCCTGCCCACTTCTTCTCCTCCGACTCTACACTTGAGGTGGATATCATATGTGGCTGAGAGAGTCACATAAGAAGAAGGGAAGTAGGGAGGAGCAGATGGGTCCAGAGCCATGGTGGAGGAGAGGAGAAGAAAGATGCTTGATCAGAACAGAGGAATTGATGGATGGAAGAGAACTAGAAAGCACTGATCCTTCCTGTTGTGAGAACTGTGAAGAGTGGGAGAGGGGGGTCTTTAATTTTTGTGTTCATCATCATTAAAGGATACTGAGTTTGAACGTATTTACGAATATTGATTTGGTTGAGGATATTATATATTGACATTGTTCGTTGCGGATAGTATTTTTCTTTATATTTTTTGTAATATTTTTGAATGTATTGTGCGTGCCGGTGTTGAGTGTTCCACGGAGGGGTCGGCGAACCCAGGGATTGAATTCTGTATTTTGTATTTTGGATTCTGTATTTTTGGCTCCAGTTCCAGCTCCATTTGCATTAATCTACGGTATGACATGGTGATCAGGACATAGTCCCTGTAGCCATTCGACTGGTGAGGCAAAAACTATGTAGCGGTAGATGAAGTTGATTGTCCTCCGACCCTCATCGCTCGGCAATGATGATACGACACCCTATCACTATATCTTATATAGTAGTAGATGATGTTTTAGTATTACATTATGTGAGTTCATCTTGATTCTGTTATATCCTTCAGATACTAGATACGATAAGAACATATACTACACCATATGTACAGAACATAGATGATTCACACTAATGTATGCTAAAATGAATTTTGGGTTGTGTTCTGAGCCATCCGTTTTCACACTTAAAATACATAGGAATTAGTAGTGTGAGAGCGCCGGAGAGAGTGAGAGCGCCGGAGGGGGGAGGAGAGAGGGCGAGAGAGTAAAATGGTACGACATGGTAAATTAGTACTGTATTTTGGCTCCGGCTCCAGCTCCAGCTCCATTTATATTAATCTACGGTACGACATGGTGATCAGGACATAGTCCCTGGAGCCATTCGACTGGCGATAAATCGAATTTTTGCTATTTTATCTGACGTACAAATACCGCTCGAGTGAGCCAAAGGCATGCAGCCACATCCCTCCTTCCACCGCTGTACCTAGTGGAGAAGTATATTCGTCGATCGCAGCAGAGATTACCACCACCGGGCAATCGAACTCCTCCTCCTCCTTAAAGTATTATAATTAAGAAAATTAGGAATATTTGTGGAAATTTTGGAATATTTGTGCTATGATCGGATTATAACGACGGATATTAGGTTACTCTTCAGGATAATTGATGTCTATTTTATATTAATTTGGTTTGGTCTATATGATTCTTGGATAATTGGTGTGCATTAAATTCGTATGTGCATATTTGGTCTATGTGATTCTTGGATAATTGGTGTGCATTATATATTTGGTCTATGTGATTGTTGGATAATTGTTGTGCATTATATATTCGTTTGGTTTATGCATATTTTTGTGAACAGGGAAAGTGCTGCAATTTTTTTAAAAAAATCTATGTTGGCGACGGACTAGTGACCGGTTAGCGGCAGATATTTCCAGTTTTTGACTACTTTTCGACGATATTTCCGTCGCTAACTAGATATTTGAAACTGTTTCCAGGTGGCGACGGGTGGTCGACGGAATATCCGTCGGCAATGTTCTGGTGGTATATAGTTCGACGGAATAGCGACGAAATATCCGTCTGTAACACCCAGTTTTCTAAAATGAGGATAATTTTAAAATTTTGTATTTTAATTTATTTAATTATGGTATTTAAATTTTTTTATGATTTTTATTGATTTTTAATTATTTTAAAACTATTTTAAATCATGACTTATGATTTGGTGTCTTGCTAGTGTAATCCTAGAGCCTAGCCATGTGATTAGGGTATTTCATTTATCATTTCTAGATTGAGGGGTATTTTAGTCATTTTTTAATTTAGAGAATTATTTGGAATTATTATGTATTATTTAGATTTATTAGAATTAATATGATTTTTAGAGATTTTTAGTATAATTGATTTTGGTGTTGTAGTTGACTTTGACTTATGTTGACTTTTGAGACTAACCTAGTGGCTAACCTAGGTCATGACTATGTGATTAGGATATGTAACCCTAGTTAGACTAAAGTTAACCCATGTTTTAGTCTTTAAAACTTAAGTTAGAATAGAGAGGTTTTTAGTCATAAGCCATGACTTATGGTTTTGAAACCATTAGTTAGCAACTTAGCCCATAGAGGCCCAAGCCCATCACTAAACCCTAACCCTAACCCACTATGTACAGCCACATTGGGAATCCTACCTCTATTTATACTCTCTTCCATTTAGGGCTAGCCTCTTTTAGGAAAGATCACAAGTTAGAAAAAAGAGGTAAATCCCATCTTTAGAAATTCCTAGTAAATCCATTTTATTTCCTTTTTAATCCAAACAAATTGCATTAGGTCCTAATTCTAGTGTTCTTGCTGTTCATGGAGAGAAATCTTAGGTTTGGATGAATTTGGAGAGTTTTGGCTAACAAGGAGAAACCCCCATTTTTGGAGCTTTTTATTGGAATTTCAACATATAGGTAAATCCCTATTCCCTCAACCAAATTTTGTTTTCTTTGCATGGATAGGAAGCCCTAGGTGTCCCCTAGCAGTAGGACATGGTTTCGTGTCGAAGTTGATTCATTTCGTGTCCGTATCGGACACGTATTGTATTGATAGAATAGGTGTTTGTAGAAATGCCACATAGGATTTAATTTTCGTATTTTTGAAAAGTGATTGCATGGATTTGTAGATCTAGGTGAGTGTATCAATTTTTGTGAAGGTGTCCTAGTGTTTCATATCCTTGTGTGTCGTGTATTTCGTGTGGACACGCAGCACGAGCCCGTAGGCCGTGTCCTGTATCACGGGGCCCATTTCTCTGGACACAGGATATGTCGTGTCCTGAAATTTTGGGAGAATCTCGGGGCAATGTCTGGCACCAAGCTCCCAAAATTTGGGAATGCCTCGTGGACTGTGCGCGGAGAAATTAAGGTTGCATTGGCCGCGCGCTGTCGCACGCGGGCTGCTGTGCGTGTGCACAGGCACGACTGACACGCGTTTCGTGTCGTGTCTGTGGGACTTGTGGACCCAGTGCAGGGTGTGTCAGACCTAGGGCTAACCTAGGTGAACATCTGGACACGAACACGTGCCGTGTCATGTCGTGTGTCGCGTGTGGAATGCTCGTGCACGCGTGCACGACGATTATTCATGCACTGTCTCATGTCTGTGTACACGTATAGTTTGGACACGAGGACACTCTCATGTACCCTCACGTGTATGTCATCATTTACCAACCCTTTGTTTTTTAATTAGATGTGAATTGAATTCGAATTTTCGAATTCCCTGTTATAACACTGATACCCCTTTTTTGGCTGAATGCTTATTCTGAAAAATTGATTTCGTTTTCCCTGATTTATGATGTTAATATCAGTATTTAGTTTACCTACATGTTTAAGGAGTAGAGTACACGATTACTTGTGGGTTGTGTGGTGTATTTAGGTTCGGAATATCAGGTTCCCTTGTGACTGATATACTGATACCCATTTTCCTATTTTGGGTTCTTCTGAAATTAATTCCTGATTTCATTCTTCTTTTCACTATTAGATGCTGATCATGGTAAGTATTAGTTCACTCACATGTAATAGCTACTGCTAGATTAAACTCTCATAATAGATTAGGTTTTTCATTTGTGTAATGGGATTTCGACGTGGATGGGGCTGTGCATGTGTGGACTGATACACAGTCCTAGTATTCAATCCTGAACTTTAATTTCCTATTTTTTTTAAAAATTGAATTTTCTGTTTTGTTGCCATGATTGAATCTTATATATAGGTATTGGACTATTACAATGTAGATTAAATTCGTATTAGTTAGGTTATGTTGTTGAATGGGATATTGTATATGGGATGGGTTGTTGAATTCGAATTTGGGATGAGACATAACTGTCAATTGATTTCGTTTATAAACTGTCATAATTCCAGATTTTAAAGCTGAGAACACATTCATTCACACCACATCATGCTACACTGAAAACCTGAGATTTTGTGCACCATTCTCCACATGTTATAGCTCATGGTTAGTTAAGAATTTCAATATGAAATTGGACTTTTGGACGTGTTAATGAGCATTTGGTCGTTGTGATAGATTTCGAATGGAATAGAACTAGGTATTTTTGAGTTGGTTGCTAATGATATTAAACTGTTAACTAAGAATGGTTTTCTCAATACTTCACTATTCTGAATCCCTATTTCCCTGAGTTTATGATTCCAAACCTGAGATTTTGTTCCTGCTTTCAAAAATCTGAGATTGAATTTGGGTTGAATGGTATTTGAAGTAGAGCACATGTGTTTCCTATTTCCAGTTTTTTTCCTTAACCTGAGAACTACTTCTCTAAGGTATCCTGCCACTGATTTACAGTCCTGTGAAACATCCTATCACACACATAGTCACTCATTCACATTCCTTACATCACACATACACACACACATTTTAAAAACATCTACCCTCTCACATTTACCTCAATACTGTCACACACAAACTAAAATGAACCCACAAGCTCACATCATACACACACACTCTCTCTTAAACCCTTCCTTCTTTATATAGATGTATATATGTACATAATGTGTGTGCATAGGTTCCTACATATATATGTATATTGAAGTGAAGGTAGATGCATATATATTGCTATTTTGTAGTTGTGTGCCCTGTTAGCTAATGTGTTAGCTATGTGCTTGGTTTAGCTAGTAATATTAGCTATGTGTTAGATAACTATTTGTTTACTTAGATATTTGTTTTTATAGGCCTAGTGTATAGTGTTGCCCTATAGCCTATTATAATGTTGTCTATGTTTAAATATGGTATAGATATGTATGTGTGTTAGTTTGTAGACTTGTATAGTCTTGGTTAGCCTTAGTTGACTTGTAGAGTTGACCTTGGTCTAGTTGACCTAAAATTGGCTTGTTAAGCCTAAGTTTGACCAACCTAGACTAGTTTGACAAGTTTAACCTCATTTGACCTAGTTTGACTAAATTAGACTACAATTGACCTAGTTGGACTGTTAGGGTTGACCAGAGTTGACCAAAGGTTCACTACACCACAATAGGCGATTGCCAACGGTTATTACCGTTACAAATATTTTTCGTCACGGTAATAACCGTTACGGTTTGGGCGTGGTAAATATTTTGTAATGGTAATAACCGTGACGAATTATATTTTTTGTCACAGTAATAACCGTAAGAAAATTATATTTTGTAACAGTAATAACCGTGAGGAAAGTATAATTAGTCACGCTTATAACCGTTACTAAATTTATCTTCGTAACAGTTATTGCCATTACAAAAACATGTTATTTTGTTACTTGTTTTTCACTTTTGTAACGAGTATAACCGTTATCGATATCTTTTTTATAGAAAAAAAAATATAATTTCAATACAATTGCAAAGAACCATTCAAGAAGCTTCAAAGCAATATATATTCAAAGATGAACTCCTATATCAATTATGCACATTAGCACATAAATTCAAATTCATATTACAAAAGTTAAATACAACACATAACATTACAAGATCTAACCCTCAAGATGAACATAAATTATCTTCTCCAAACAAAATTAAAAGAAAGAAACATTCATATATCATAAATAGACTAACTACTCTTGAATTTTTTATGATGAGCACGCTGACATGATGCCTCACAAAAAAGTAGCAGACACCACCACAATCATCATTGCAACAATGGAGGCCCCTACTGCGCCACTAATCTACTAACTTGAGGCAGAAGGCAATGCAGTTCGCCTTGAAGTTCCCGGTGTGAGCCGCGTTCACTATATATCAAAAATACTATCAATTTTCAGTTTTGATTGATAGACTATTATTTCATCAAGGAATAATCAAAGGAGGTTACCTGAGTATCAAAAACATTGTATAGTTTGATTCCAAATTGAAAATACCAAGCATGCATACATATAATAAAATAAAAATATAAATCATCGTTCCAATTTGGTTGATAATACCTGAAAAACTGATTCTCCTTCAACTTGATCTTCAAGACAATAACTAATCCAGCTTCAGTTCAGTTCTCCTCCAACTCAAACTTTAATCTTCAATAAGTTGAGTTCTCTAATTCATTCAGTCTCAATTCCAGCTTAATTCCATCCTAAGTAGAATAACATTTATTGCGATGAATTACCTACATCACATGTCAGCATTTGGTTATCTTCCTAATACATGAAAATAATAATGGTCAAGTAAGGAGTACAAGTATGAATTTGCCACTCAAGCAAATGTTTGAATTTTATCCATCCTCAATCAACCATAATCATAAGCTCAATTCAGTCCTAAATCAAGCAAAAGACTATAACATATGTACATACATCTTTAACTAGACGCCCTAACTTTGGCCCATTTAACGAGGAAATACTTGAGCTCGCCACTGGCCTAGCGGAATAAGATGTTTGCCTAACTCACCTAGAACCAGATAAAGCTACAAGAACCAGATAAAGCTACTAGAACCAGATAGATGCTTATAAACTCATGGGCCCATATGCCAGCTAATCCTACTTGTTGTGTAAGATGTCTTCTCCTTTATATTGTCTAAAAGATTCTCTACAAAGGTATAGCCGCATACCTCGTCTGTGCATTTATCATCCTGAATATAGAATTGTCTACACAAACAAAGCCCTTGACCCAAATTTTCAGGAATTGTCTACTAGAAATAAATCACTGACCATATTCCATCACGGAGAGCTAACAACAGTTATTTGAACAAGAATAGTACTTACTTGTTTTTGTTCAGCGATAGGATCGCTAAAGAATTCAGATTTGACAGTCCTTCCCAGCTAATCCTCCCATCTGAGATGTCAGTTCTATCCAGGAACAGTTTCTACACAATAGAGACAGCTATTTAATAAAGCACTCCAGAAGACGATCTACATAATGAGATAGCTTCAGCATACTACAAAGGCAAAGTAGAACTTAGTAAGAATACTAGAAAACGAGTAAGGATCTTATCTAGAATATAATTTTATTAAAGTTTAAGATCAGATTGTAGCAATAGATGTTGCAGCATGAGTTTCTTTAACGATGTACACTTTGGATGTTCTGTTAGCCTGTTAGATTCATGTTCACTTAGTGCAACCTAAGCAGGTAAAGTGGCTGAGCTACTTAAACTAGTGCAATGGTAAAATTGGTCACAGAACGAGTTACAACATATGAAGAGACATTTTGCAGTTGGAATAGTTGTTATGCCATCAACAATGTTTGTACTAGATGAGATACTTCCATGCAAAAGCATATATTACTATATATTGATTTTTAAAACAATGTGGACTTGAAATGGATAATGATGAGTAGCAACTAACTAAACAAGTTACAAAAGAGGCTTGAGTTGCAACAAATAAATATCCATGTAAACTAGGTTGCATAGATAGTGCCTAAGAGGACCACACTCGTGTTTATCTATATATTTTGTCTGTGTCTTTATTTGCATTCGTTCTAGACATGGTGCTTTAGTTCCTGGACAATCAATGGAAATGGACATAACCTATAAGGGCTGTCAATGCCTGGACACAAAAGGGAATAAAAAATATGGCTAAAAGTTACTTGGATGGCTAAAACCTTTTGGAACCTAGTTGTTAGCTAAAGCATTCATAAATACATATACGATTAAGATCTATACAAATGGATATAGACATTTTTTCATGTGTATATATAACAATATCCGTACCGTAAAAAATATCCAAATATTTTTTGAATGTTGTACTTTGAATCCATATACTAATTCGTGTTTATTTCTATGCAACCTAGCATGTAACTAATGTTGCACTGTACCTGAAGTATAGTTTAGCAAACATGCCCAAACTGGAAGAAAGAAGCTAATGAAAATTACATTTAAACGTTTCAGGGAGCCAAATTTTGCTAGCATTTCTTGAATAAAGTTTTTACTTTTGTCCAAAACTTTTGCATATAACCCACAATTCCAGATTTCTCAAATCAATAAGCAACTTTTTGCCACATAACTGTAGTAAATGCAAGAACAAATTTAATAACCAACTTTTTGCCACATAACTTTTTGCTTAAACGTAACGGCAGTAAAAGCAAGAACAAATTTAATGGACAATATTACAAACAACAGGCATGCAGCTTTCTCAAATCAATAAGCAACTTTTTGCCACATAAACTCAAGTAGCATATATGTGTTCAGTTACCTTGTTGCAGATGTAGCATATTGCAAAGTTATAGCAAGTTGCAAAAGATGAAGATAAGGTGAACTATTCCATACCACAATTTTGATAGTAACCCTTCTGTCACAATTAGGACAAGATCAAAATCTGATGTATAGCGATGAAAGAGGATATTACCTGATGGAGACATGCACTTGAATGCAAATAATGTCAGGCGACTTCCAATGAAAAGGATCCACGATCCACAAAATCCCTATTGAATATATATGGGTTATGGTCTGATGGAAGCGTATTGAGTTTGAATATATTTAATAAATCAAATAAAAGCAATTGTTTAAATAGAGACACTTTTAGTTTCATAAACAAAGTAAGCTAACAAGAAGCTGACTCAACTTAAATTTAAAATAGTAAGAAGACCATCACATCAGCTAAAAGATAGACTTCCTAGTCATATGCAAGCAAACATGCTGATAGACTTTATCAGTCTCAAATCTTCATGAGACATAACAAAGTGTATTACAAGTGGAGGACTTCTCTAATCAGGATATCAATATAATTTGATTCCATTGAAATAAGAACAAAACATACAGTAATGTAAACTCTTACACCTTCCTTGCCATGTACATCACCACAAACTACCAACTTGCTGCCATTTGGAATGGTAATATCAACAAGCGAAGGCATAGAGCGTAAAATTTCCCTGGTTTATAAGATGATCTGGTAGGCATACCTGAGAAAGCACAAACAATTTGACGTGTTGGTTGGTTGAAGTAAAGAAAATTTGAAGACAATTTTAAGCTAAATTCAAATGTGTATAGCAGCTATTTTGTGACCCTCTACAAAAGGCTTACAAGGTTCCCCTATCTCAAATCCTAGATCCCAGGACTTTGAAGGTACTCATACCACATAAACTTTTGGGAAATGCGGTAAGTAGACCCAGCTCACAAGTGTCAGGTCTAATCACCTGAACTCGTAAACTTTACCTTTTCCTCAACTTCCTCGCCCTTAATATCACTTATAATGTATAAACTGAGGGAAAACACCAATTTCAAACTTCCTATCCGGAAATTAGCCTCCAGAACACCCCTCCAGCCAAACTAACATATCAGCGTTCCATGAAAGGATTTTGAAACATAGCAGGGTAATGGATTTCTTAAATAAAAATTCCTGAGGTTTTATGAAGAATTAGTCACAAGAAATTCAGAAGCAAATTTGAGAGTGAGAACAAGGGGCATGATTTTCCTACCAAATGCTTCTAATAGGCCAAAAAATGATGTGAACACAAGATGGTTTTTGTTGTCAAAGTTGAAGTCAACTATTACATCAAGTTACATAAAAAAATCCTTAGCCAACAAAGCAACATCAAAGTGCGAATATGGACAAGATAAAGAATTGGCACGCCATAATCTTTTCAGTGACAGATTTAACTATATAATAGCACATTGACTTCGCAATTCATGTGCATCTTTGTTTTGCTTAAGCATGGAGCTCTAGTCCATAGCTTCAGAAGATAATGATATAAACCAATGACTTCAACAATTGGATCATATAAGAAAATCGAAAGAGGTTCTCAGGTCTCACAATAGAGCCATCAGTTTCTTGGACATTTGGGAAGACTTAAAAATCAAAAATCATAATACAAAAAAGTCGTGCAATGTGAAATTTGATTGTCCAGCAAATGCTTCCAAGAAGCCAATGATCAGAATCCAAGATGTTTTTTTTGTCAAAGTTGACGTGAACTATTGCATCATTGTATACAAAAAGCATTCCTTAGCCGTCAAAGCAACACTAAAGTGAGTATATGGATAAGATAAGGAATCGATACGCTGTAATCTTCATGCATGACAGATTTTAGCTATATATGATAGGGCTCAAACTTTGGAATATGTGCATCTTTGTTTTGCTTAAGCATAGTGGTCTAGTCCATAGCATCAGAAAAAGATATAAACCCTCTCAAAGATTTAATTAGTTAGATGATATTTGAAAACTGATAGAGGTTATCAGCTCTTGTAATGGAGCCCTCAACTTCTTGCACAGTTGGGAAGCGTTGACGATATCGTAAAAGAATCATACAAGATTAACATAGATGTTCAATGGGAGATAAGTATTGCACTAAGTTAAATAAAAAAAGGTGGGAAGGATACACACGAATGGATAAGATGTTAAATTTGCAGAGAACTAAGTTTATTAGTGTAAGATGCAGAACAAATGTGGCATTGAGTATGACAAGTAGTAAGCTCCCAAGCTGCTTAATCAGCAAAGAATGAGTGGCCGGGCATCATTTTGGAGGACCAATGTAGGGCTAATGTGCCTTTACCAATTAGTTTCAGCATACTGGAGATGACATGAAAGCTTAAAGGCTGTGCCGTTCATTTTTTTCCTTCTATTCTAGGTTATTTTTTCCATTTTTCTATTGTAAAGTGATTTTTAAATCAGAGGCCTAGCAGATCAAACCAGAATGAAGACTAATTTTATAGAAACCTAGTTAGGCAACATGTTACCAGAATGGTATGGTCTGTCAAAATTTATAGAAGGTGTGATTGTAAATCAGAGGCCTAGCAGCTCAAAATGGAATGAAGACTAATTTACAGAAATCTAGTAAGGAAACATGTTCTCAAAATTTACAGAAACCTAGCAGCTCAAAATAGAATGCTTTAACCTGGCAAAAAGAAGAGGAACCTATATATCTGGAAGTGCATCATATGAAAGCTACTATTCCAATTTTGTAGACTAAACTGTGGGAATAAATGACACCGCGTTCCATTAATGAAATAACTAATTATAGAAAAAATCTACTATTTTTATAAACTTGGTTTAAGAGGAGCAAAATGTTGGAGGAAGGAGACGCTTGAGGGCATAGATGGGGTGGAAACTACTGCTCGGGAACCGTAAAATCACAAGCAAGAAAATAGAGGAAGACTCGCAAAGGAAAAATTATGGAAAGAAAAAGAAGCAAAGGGTTGGATATAATATGATTTTCTCAACCTAAGATCCTGGGTTCTATTTGGACAACAAAGGGTCTCAAAAATTGCAAGACAAAATATTAGGATAAAAGGACGCATAACTATACCAATATTCTAAAGTTAATTTCCACAAATTGATCTCAACACAATGGCTCTAGAAATGTGAACAGAAACTATCAGCGATCAAGGCGAAGATATGAGAAAGAACTGAGCATCTCAAGATGTAATACTATATATTAGTATAACAACAATAAGGCCTAATCCAATTATTCAGGTGATTAGTTAGATATTATAGACCAAATTGCTAATTGTAAAATCCTGACAACATAGTATAACTAGCCGCTTGAACAAAGTTGTATGCTCTAAACAAAATAAATGACCACACAAATTTAGAATTAGAACTGGATATAAAGTTAGTACCATGTCCCTGAATGTCGAAAAGTAGCTCACAACAGCCTTTACTGTGGTGCACATCTGGCCATTGTTCCAAAAATCACATCATTAGTGTTAGAATGAACCGAACTAAAGTTTGATTGACTCTAGAAGCAATAGAACTAACCGCTTCAGACATTTATGCTTGTCCATTTTGTTAACAATGGGGGAGAGAGTCCCATCGTAGTCGAGGAACCACCTATATTTAGGTCATCGAACATCTTGAGAGCAGATGAATGCTTCCTCTGTATAATAAAAGACCCACCTATATTTAGGTCCCTTCAAAAACTAAGGAAAAAAATAGATTTTTATGAATCTTAAGAACTAACTGTCCACAAGTCGACCTCGTCTGCGATGTCAGGGGAGAGGCGAGCACAGCACCGGCTCTACCGTCGGTTCGTCGAGGAGGCAACTTCGTGGTGCCCTATATTCTTCTTCTTCCCCCTGACGCGTCAGTACTGGATGTGCATTCCCAGTGCTGGAGAAGAAGACTAAGCCCTAATCAAACTAAAATCAAACAAGCACGTACCTTTGCAGCTTTGCCGATAACGCAGGTCATCCAGCCTCTTCGCTGCTTTGTCGGTGATGGAGGAGTACCAATCATAGCTGGCGGCATGGACGGCATTAAGTAGAAGCGAGAGAGAGAGGGAGAGAGAGAAAGGAAAGGGAATAATGAAAGTATAGTGCGGGAATTGGAAATTTTTTCCATCCTAACACTTTGCTGCTTTCTCACGAGGAATACATGTGATTTACTTTTTAATTTTTTTTATATTCTTTGTGACAGTTTTTACTGCCACAAAAGTTATAAAAATAATAAAATTATAAAATTAGAATTTTAGTAACACTTGTTCAATTATTGTAACGATTATTACCGTTACAAGATTGTCACGGTAATAACCGTTACTAATTAAAAAAATGATGTGTTACAATTTGCTGGTTTTGGTGTAGTGGTTGACTTTAGCCTAGATTGACCCCAAACATCATGTAGATGCATTGTAGTAGTCTATTTCATTATTTTAGACTTGTTGTAACTTGTATTGTTCTATAGGAGACAGACACCACTCCTCGGATAGTATATTCTCTTCAAACACTCAGAAGATCAGGCGAGTACATTCTCTGACCGTTTCATACTTGTCTGAATTTACATTCTTGCTCTAGATTACTGTACTTGATGCTGACACGATCGTTATCACGGATTGGTACTATATGGATCTTCTTCTGAGATGTTATCTCCTTGTATTCACTAAATACATATTGTGATGTGCGTTTCACTTACATATTGTATTTATTGAATACCCTTATCATTGTACACTCATTGTGCATATTGTACTCACTTTATCACATTGAGCTATTGTACAAGCCATTGTACAAGCCATTGTATAAGGTAACGTAACTGAATTGGATCCTTGTGTATTGATTGGGGAGGGAGAGTAGAAATGGTTATGTGATCAATCCTATTGTATAAGAAATTGTATATGTCCATTGTACACCCACGTACAAAGGAGTCCCATTTTATTGTATAACCTAACCCTTTTATATAGCCATATTGTGCTCTAAATCACATGTTGCTTACAGTTCTTACTTATCATATATAGATATTTCCCATTATC
Organism: Iris pallida; assembly: GCA_029216955.1. NCBI lineage: Eukaryota > Viridiplantae > Streptophyta > Magnoliopsida > Asparagales > Iridaceae > Iris > Iris pallida. Next base: position 7,965,744 of record JANAVB010000397.1, read on the forward strand.
AAATCTCTACTATTTTTCATATACATTCTTCTTTCAGCGTTCCATGTACCTTACTCTATTACATGCTTTATATTTTCTAACTTGATATGAACTGCGTGAGATATTTTGTGCTCGCTCCTGTCCTGACTGGACCTGTTGAAAATATTACAGAGGATGAGGATGAGGCATGCATAGACACCTTCTATGGGACAGCTGTAGATGGCTCGTGTGACCCAGATTTCCAGCCTGATCCACTAGCTTAGAGACTGAGGCTCCCTAGTCTAGGTTTAATATTTCTGTCATTTGAGATCTAGATTGTATATATCCTTTCATATTTATTAGCAAGGACTTGTATTCTGGATGTTGTTGAGATGTTATCTTAGACACTTAGACTCTCTGGTTGTCATGTATATTCTTTCATTCCAGTATTTATCTATCTATCTTTTCATCTTATCATTCTGCCTTAGATGTGATTGAGACTGTATATTGCTATGTCACCTTCATTCGGAGTGTATATACTGTATATGTACCTTTATATTGTTAGATGGTTGACCTAGGACAGCGTTCTACCGCCGACACTGTGGCGTAGGTTGGACGTTGTTACGTTCTCGTACCCTCACAGTGGGTGCGGGTCGTGATACGTTTTTAGTGGTGGCTCATGCAGGTCGAGTTTATATAGTGGTATTCGAACTAGAGTATCACTACAGCCTGCAGTAGGATTAGGATATTTTTGAAGGTACTCAATCAAATTAGGAAAAAACTCTTATCTAATTCATACCATCTCAGTTCTTGCTGATATCGTTTTTTCTTGAATATAACTGTCCTCCCTTGCTTTTTGACTCATTCTCAGCAATTGTTTCTTTGATCTGTCTCCAGGATGGTTGAGACGAGATCACATCGCCAGGGCCAAGGGGACGCCGATGAGAGGTCTGCCACCTCTTATATCCAGCAGCCAGCCCCTGGTACCGCAGCCCCAGTCATGCCAGCTGGGGTAGGCGTTTTTGCAGCGTTCGGAGGAGCCCCTCCACCAGCAGCAGTGGGTGTGCCTCCACCATTTCGGGAGCAGGACCCAGTCATCCCAGAGGTGCCTTTCCAGTAGCCATCGCCTACAGGACACGTGGATGCGGCACAGATGTTCGCATATTTTTAGCAGTTTATGGACCGGCAGCAGGCCCGACAAGACAGGGGCATGGAGTTGGCCCTTACGACAGTTGCAGCCCGACCAGTGGTTCAGCAGCCGAAGATACCGGGGATAGAGCAGTTCCAGAAGATGAGCCCCAGAGACTTCCTGGGAATGGAGGGAATTTTATATGCTGACGAGTGGATCGAGCATATAGAGGAGATCTTCCGCCTGGCCCGGATACTGGCAGATCTCCAGATAGAGGCAGCAGCTAGCCGGATGCAAGATCTTGCTCGTACCTGGTATCAGTCAGACCCCAGAGTGGGGGTAGTTGGACAGACCTGAGAGGAGTTCAAGGGCTTCTTTAAGAAGAAGTTCTTTCCAGATTCAGCGCTTCGAGCCTTGGAGTCGCAGTTCGAGAGCTTAGTTTAGGGGAGCCTGTCAGTGGAGAAGTACGCTGGGGAGTTCGGCCACCTCAGCAGATTCGTAGAGGGCTTGAGCGAGGCGGCGAAGGCCCAGAGGTTCCGAAAGGGTCTAGTCAAGGAAGTCAAGTCCTTGACCAAGGGCAACAGGGATACCACTTTCGAGAAGATTTTGATGGGAGCCTTATTGGCTGAGGATGATGTTGAGCTTAGGCCCATGACGAGGCGAGACCCTGTTGGGGGCAGTAGCAGCGGAAGACCGGCCAAGAGGCCGCACGTTAAGCAGCAGTATCAGCAGCCGATGCCCCGCATACAGTTTCAACAGCAGTACCAACAACCGAGGGCTCAGATACATCAGCTACAACAGGAGCCTGTTCAGCATCAGGGATAGAGACATGTACTATATCAGCAGGACAGCGTGTACAACTTCTGCAAGAAGCAAGGCCATTAGTGAAACGATTGCAGGAAGAGGCTGGGTATGTGTTTGCTTTGCAGTTCAGCGGAGCATCAATGTAGAGAGTGTCCCAAGAACCCAACACCATTGGCTCAGGTAGCACCAGGAGCTAGGGCTCCGGCAGGACAGCAGAGGGGACCACCATTACAGACTCGGCAGGAGAGGTTCGTACAGCATCAGCAGCAGGCCAGGGGAGGCCAGCCAGGGTGAGCCTTCGCCATGACAGCCGAGGATGCTCAGGCCGTTGGAGATCTAGTTGCAGGTTCCGTTCTTGATTCAAATTCTGCAATTACTGCCTTGAAATTTGATTCCCTCTATTCCTTGTTGGTTGATCAATTCTGTCTTGTTATTCTTGTGTTATGTCACTACCAAAATAAGTCAAATCAGCGACGTATTTAGCGACTCCGTAAAACTCTGTAAAATCACCCAGTTATGGAATCTAGAATCTTTGATAGTCGTGTTAGCTGGCATAGTGAGGACATATAGTCAGATTTAGGACGTATTTCTCGGGTGTGGGAATTTAAGGTTTTCGCTGCCAAGCATGCGGCAATGCGAAAATTTTAAATACCATAATTCTAGAGGTATGTGCCTTAGTCGAGGACTCTGTGATTATCGTAGCCTTGCTCACTAGCACGACGAAGATTCTGAGTATCATGATTTTGGACAGACGCATATAATTATCTGACGGTATGTTTGAGATATTGATTGTGGGGTGTTTAACCTAGAAGGACTACTACCATTTTAATTTCGAGAACGGAATTTTTCTAAGGTGCGTAGACTTGTAACACCCAGTTTTCTAAAATGCGAGTAATTTTAAAATTTTATATTTTAATTTATTTAATTATGGTATTTAAAATTTTCTATAATTTTTATTGATTTTTAATTATTTTAAAACTATTTTAAATCATGACTTATGATTTGGTATCTTGCTAGTGTAACCCTAGAGCCTAGCTATGTGATTAGGGTATTTCATTTATCATTTCTAGATTGAGGGGTATTTTAGTCATTTTTGTAATTTGGAGAATTATTTGGAATTATTATGTATTATTTAGATTTATTAGAATTAATATGATTTTTAGAGATTTTTAGTATAATTGATTTTGGTGTTGTAGTTGACTTTGACTTATGTTGACTTTTGAGACTAACCTAGTGGCTAACCTAGGTCATGACTATGTGATTAGGATATGTAACCCTAGTTAGACTAAAGTTAACCCATGTTTTAGTCTTTAAAACTTAAGTTAGAATAGAGAGGTTTTTAGTCATAAGCCATGACTTATGGTTTTGAAACCATTAGTTAGCAACTTAGCCCATAGAGGCCCAAGCCCATCACTAAACCCTAACCCTAACCTACTATGTACAGCCACATTGGAAATTCTACCTCTATTTATACTCTCTTCCATTTAGGGCTAGCCTCTTTTAGGAAAGATCACAAGTTGGAAAAAAGAGATAAATTCCATCTTTAGAAATTCCTAGTAAATCTATTTTATTTCTTTTTTAATCCAAACAAATTGCATTAGGTCCTAATTCTAGTGTTCTTGCTGTTCATGGAGAGAAACCTTAAGTTTGGATGAATTTGGAGAGTTTTGGCTAACAAGGAGAAACCCCCCTTTTTGGAGCTTTTTATTAGAATTTTAACATATAGGTAAATCCCTATTCCCTTAACCAAATTTTGTTTTCTTTGCATGGATAGGAAGCCCTAGGTGTCCCCTAGCAGTAGGACTTGGTTTCGTGTCGAGGTGGATTCATTTCGTGGATTCATTTCGTGTCCGTATTGGACACGTATCGTATTGATAGAATAGGTGTTTGTAGAAATGCCACATAGGATTTAATTTTCGTATTTTTGAAAAGTGATTGCACGGATTTGTAGATCTAGGTGAGTGTATCAATTTTTGTGAAGGTGTCCTAGTGTTTCGTGTCCTTGTGTGTCGTGTATTTCGTGTGGACATGCAGCACGGGCCCGTAGGCCGTGTCCTGCATCACGGGGTCCATTTCTCTGGACACAGGACACGTCGTGTCCTGAAATTTTAGGGAAATCTCAGGGCAATGTCTGCCACCAAGCTCCCAAAATTTGGGAATGCCTCGTGGTCTGTGCGCAGAGAAATAAAGGTTGCATTGGCCGCGCGCTGTCGCACGCGGGCTGCTGTGCGTGTGCACAGGCACAACTGACACGCGTGTCGTATCGTGTCTGTAGGACTCGTGGACCCAGTACAGGGTGTGTCAGACCTAGGGCTAACCTAGGTGAACCTCTGGACACGAGTACGTGTCGTGTCGTGTCGTGTGTCGCGTGTGGAATGCACGTGCACGCGTGCACAACGATTATTCGTGCACTGTCTTGTGTCTGTCACGTATAGTTTGGACACGATTCGTGTCCAATTTTTGGATACGAGGACACTCTCATGTACCCTCACGTGTATGTCATCATTTACCAACCCTTTGTTTGTTAATTAGATGTGAACTGAATTCGAATTTTCGAATTCCCTGTTATAACACTGATACCCCTTTTTTGGCTGAATGCTTATTCTGAAAAATTGATTTCGTTTTCCCTGATTTATGATGTTAATATCAATATTCAGTTCACCTACATGTTTAAGGAGTAGAGTACATGATTACTTGTAGGTTATGTGGTGTATTTTGGGTTCGGAATATCAGGTTCCCTTGTGACTGATATACTAATACCCATTTGCCTCTTTTGTGTTCTTCTGAAATTAATTCCTGATTTCATTCTTCTTTTCACTATTAGATGCTGATCATGGTAAGTATTAGTTCACTCACATGTAATAGCTACTGCTAGATTAAACTCTCATGATAGATTAGGTTTTTCATTTGTGTAATAGGATTTCGACGTGGATGGGGCTGTGCATGTGTGGACTGATACACAGTCCTAGTATTCAATCCTGAACTTTAATTTTCTATTTTTAAAAAAAACTGAATTTCCTGTTTTGTTGCCATGATTGAATCTTATACATAGGTATTGGACTATTACAATGTAGATTAAATTCGTATTAGTTAGGTTGTGTTGTTGAATGGGATTTTGTAGATGGGATGGGTTGTTGAATTCGAATTTGGGATGAGACGTTACTATCAATTGATTTCATTTATAAACTATCATAATTCCAGATTTTAAAGCTGAGAACACATTCATTCACACCACATCATGCTACACTGAAAACCTGAGATTTTGTGCACCATTCTCCACATGTTATAGCTCATGGTTAGCTAAGAATTTCAATATGAAATTGGATTTTTGGATGTGTTAATGAGCATTTCATCATTGTGATAGATTTCGAATGGAATAGAACTAGGTATTTTTGAGTTGGTTGCTAATGATATTAAACTGTTAACTAAGAATGGTTTTCTCAATACTTCACTATTCTGAATCCCTATTTCCCTGAGTTTATGATTCCAAACCTGAGATTTTGTTCCTACTTTCAAAAATCTGAGATTGAATTTGGGTTGAATGGTATTTGAAGTAGAGCACATGTGTTTCCTATTTCCAGTTTTTTTTCCTTAACCTGAGAACTTGTTCTCTAAGGTGTCCTGCCACTGATTTACAGTCCTGTGAAACATCCTATCACACACACAGTCACTCATTCACATTTCTTACATCACACATACACACACACATTCTAAAAATATCTACCCTCGCACATTTGCCTCAACACTGTCACACACAAACTAAAATGAATCCACAAGACATCCTACACACACACTCTCTCTTAAACCCTTCCTTCTTTATATAGATGTATATATAAACATAATGTGTGTGCATAGGTTCCTACATATATATGTATATTGAAGTGAAGGTAGATGCATATATATTGCTATTATGTTGTTGTGTGCCCTGTTAGCTAATGTGTTAGCTATGTGCTTGGTTTAGCTAGTAATATTAGCTATGTGTTAGATAGGTATTTGTTTACTTAGATATTTGTTTTTATAGGCCTAGTGTATAGTGTTGCCCTATAGCCTATTATGATGTTGTCTATGTTTAAATATGGTATAGATATGTATGTGTGTTGGTTTGTAGACTTGTATAGTCTTGGTTAGCCTTAGTTGACTTGTAGAGTTGACCTTGGTCTACTTGACCTAAAATTGGCTTGTTAAGCCTAAGTTTGACCAACCTAGACTAGTATGACCAAGTTTAACCTCATTTGACCTAGTTTGACTAATTAGACTAGAATTGACCTAGTTGGACTGTTAGGGTTGACCAGAGTTGACCAAAGGTTGACCTTAGCCTAGATTGACCCCAAACATCATGTAGATGCATTGTAGTAGTCTATTTCATTATTTTAGACTTGTTGTAACTTGTACTGTTCTATAGGAGACAGACACCACTCCTCGAACAGTATATTCTCTTCAGATACTCAGGAGATCAGGCGAGTACATTCTCTGACCGTTTCATACTTGTCTGGATTTACATTCTTGCTCTAGATTACTGTACTTGATGCTGACATGATCGTTATCACGGATTGGTACTATATGGATCTTCTTCTGAGATGTTATCTCCTTTTATTCACTAAATACATATTATGATGTGCGTTTCACTTACATATTGTGTTTATTGAATACCCTTATCATTGTGCATATTGTACTTTCATTATCACATTGAGCTATTATACAAGCCATTGTATAAGGTAACGTAACTGAATTGGATCCTTGTGTATTGATTGGGGAGGGAGAGTAGAAATGGTTATGTGATCAATCCTATTGTATAAGAAATTATATATGTCCATTGTACACCCACGTACAAAGGAGTCCCATTTTATTGTATAACCTAACCCGTTTACATAACCATATTGTGCTCTAAATCACATGTTGCTTACAGTTCTTACTTATCATATATAGATATATCCCATTATCAAATCTCTACTGTTTTTCATAAACATTCTTCTTTCAACGTTTCATGTACCTCACTCTATTGCATGCTTTATATTTCCTAACTTGATATGAACTGCGTGAGATGTTTTGTGCTCGCTCCTGTCCTGACTGAACCTGTTGAAAATATTACAGAGGATGAGGATAAGGCCTGCATAGACACCTTCTATGGGACAGCTGTAGATGGCTCGTGTGACCCAGATTTCCAGCCTGATCCACTAGCTTAGAGACTGAGGCTCCCTAGTCTAGGTTTAATATTTCTGTCATTTGAGATCTAGATTGTATATATCCTTTCATTATTTAGTTGCTAGGACTTGTATTCTGGATGTTGTTGAGATGTTATCTTAGACACTTAGACTCTCTGGTTGTCATGTATATTCTTTCATTCCAGTATTTATCTATCTATCTTTTCATCTTATTATTCAGCCTTAGATGTGATTGAGACTGTATATTGCTATGTCACCTCCATTCGGAGTGTATATACTATACAGGTACCTTTATATTGTTAGATGATTGACCTAGGACAACGTTCTACTGCCGACACTGCAGCGTAGGCTGGGCGTTGTTGCATTCTCGTACCCTCACAGTGGGTGCGGGTCGTGACACCGTCGATAAGGTTCTGGAAAAGCTTGACATTTTCAGAACATTGGCGACGGATAATCAGCCACAAATCAGTCGATGTCTCGACGGTGTCGCGACGGAAAATCCGTCACCAAGGTTCTGGAAATGTCAAGAATTTTCATAACATGGTCGACGGAAATTCCGTCGCTATTCTGTCGCTAATCCGTCCTTTGTTAACGACGAAGATCGACGGACTAGCGACGGAACGATACCCTCTGATACACTTTTACGATTGTTTATCGACGGACTATCCGTCGCTAGCGTCTACACAGTTAAGTATTTAATACTTAAAATGGAAAAAAGCCCGTCAGAAAGTCGTCGCTAATGCATCGTATTATGAAGACGAAAAGCCGTAGCTATTCCGTCACTCTTCGACTACTTAGCGACGGATCATTATTAGCGACGAGCTGATTGCCGACGGATTATTTTGGCCAAGATCCGTCAGCGATCGGTCGCTAATACTGATTGCCGACGGATGGGCGACGGATGTGGCCGTCGCTAAATGGACATATTTTGGTAGTGTATTCATGCATGTGCACTCATGTGATTCATGTACTCTCATGATCACTGAGCCCCTCATGTGCAAATTATTTATGTGCACTCATTTATTGAGCCCACGTGAAATTATGTACGTAACATAACTTGAATGGATCCTTGTCTATTGATTGGGGCATAGATAAGTAGAATTGGTTATGTGGTTCATATCCCCAGTAGATTATTCATGTGAACTCTGTATCTTATTCATGTGCAACCTAACCTGTTTCTATAACCATATTGTGATCTAAATCAATAGTCACTTATAGTTCTTACCTATCATATATATATTTCCAATTATTAAATATCTTCCTGTTTACATGTACATCTTTCTTTATAGTTCATGTATCTTACTCTTTTGTATACTTTATACTTTTCTGCCATGTTATGAACTGCGTGAGATGTAATGTGCTCGTTCCTGTCCTGATTGGACCTGTTAAAAATATTATAGAGGACGATGAGGACTTCTGTACCACATACTACGGAGCCCACATAGATAATACCTGTGAGCTGATTCCACAGAAGGACCCTGCAGCAGTTGATGACCCCATCCCTTAAGCTTAGGCTAGTTAGCTAGTAGTTATCTTACTTTTTGTTGTTTGTTTCACTTAGACTTGGAGATGTATTATGTTTTGGATGATGTTGTTGTGTCGTATAGACACTTAGACTTATTTCTCTTATGTTGTACTTCTTATTGGAGACTTTATATCTATCATATCATGCTGTTTATACCTTAGATTGTGATTGAGATGTACCTTCTATATTGTCCTCCGTTCGGAGAGTATATATTATGCAGTTATATTTATACTGTGTTAGATATTGTGACCTAGGACAGCGTTTTACCGCCGATACTGCGGCATAGGTTGGACGTATCCACTTCTCATGCCCCTACACTGTGCACGGGTCGTGACAGACATGGTTGGACCAATCACCATGACAGTCCATGTCCTCAGCTACTAAAAGAAAAAACAGATCACAAGCAAGTTAGTTTACAAGCGACCAATCAATCCTATGCCTCTCTATAGTTTGTTAGGTTATCCCAATAATACTTGTATATAGGAATCTTCAGATCGTGTCATATCTAAGCAGGGCTAGCCAAACCAAATATATAATAGTGACAGTGAACAGTAAATAGTAACAATAAGCGTCGGTCCCTTGCCAGGCTACCGGTCTAAATAAAGTCAGTAACAGTTCCAACCTTCCTATAGGGAGAAGCTGGCTCGGTTCAGTACAATAGTCAGATACTGAAGTCCACTATAGAGGATGATATACATTATTTGTGGTGGCCAACCTGCACGTCAGGACAAGGGTGACTTGTCATGCATGATCTCAAGATTTCATTCCCATCCAATGCTTCTACCAATTCAAAGTGCTTAGTTTAATCCTATGTTGGTCTTGGAATCACATGTCGTGGTCACATATTCATCCTTCTAGATGTCGTACCGTAGTACGTGTACTCTATGTATGAATCCACATCGGCTTGCAGAGTCCCAAATCTAGATTCATCCTTAGTGTAATGCACCAAGCAACATTCATCTACCACATTAATAGTACTAACTATTTACCATAACTGTGCTGAGATCAGGTATGTACTGACATATAACAAACATGATTAGGTAGTACGAAGAGTCGTACCTTAGTGCACTCATATAGATTGTACCTCAGTATACACTTATGATAGTACCAACACATATTTAGGTAATCGAGCCAGGAACATTATCAAACCATCAGGATTAATCTTTCTACGCATAAAAATATGATCTCTAAGCAATTCTGCAAAAAAAAAAAACATGAGCTTCAGCACAATTCTAGGCACAAAAGAGGGTCTATACGCAAATCTGTACAAAACAGGAAACTCTGTGCAATAATACGCACGATAAGAGATGTACAAAATATGCACAAACATGCCTTTGCATAAAAATACACGCATGAAAGAATTTTGGCATATAATGAGAAACTACGCACAATGAGAATTGGCGTATAAATTGGAAAACAAACACACAGTAAAACTGGCGTACAAATTGCAAAACAAACGTATGGTGAAAACTGGCATATAAATTGGCAAACAAAGGAACTGGCATACAAATTTGGAACAAACGCATAATAAAAACTGACGTACAAATTGGAATAGAAATTGGCGTACAAATTGAAATGGAAATTGGCATACAAATTGCAAAATAAATGCACAGTGGGAACTGGCATATAATTGGAAAACAAATGCACGGTGGGAACTGAAATATAATTGGAAATAAAAGTACAACAGGAACTGGCGTATAATTGGAAAATAAATGCATAGTAGAAATTGTTGGAAAATAAACGCACAGTGGAAACTTGTGTATAATTGGAAAATAAATGCATAGTGGAAACTGACGTATCCTGAGAATTAGGAAACTACACACACTGATAAACTAGCGTATAATGAGAATTGGGAAACTACGCACAGTAAGAAACTGGTGTATAATGAGAATTATAAAACTACGCACAGTGAAAAACTGATGTATAATTGGAATTGAAAAACTACGCACAGTGAGAAACTGACGTATAAATGAGTAGTAGTCGTCCCAAATAGCAAATTCAGCCATAGAATTACAAGAAACATGTCATGGCCATAACTTCCTCTCTAAGACTCAAAATTCGGCGAAACAAAAGCCAAAACTGCATGAAATCAAATTTTTTACAACATGAAACAACTAGTTTTTGAAAACAACAAGTTTTGATAGATCATTTCCAAAAAAAACCCATAAAATCATATTTCTGTAAACCTAGATCTACTCTAAAATACTCATCAAATCCAAAATACCAAGTACTATAAACATATAGAGAATGTAAATGTGCATAATATAAACCAAAAATATGTGGAACATATCAAATAAGTAAAGTGAGTAATGTGGTCTCTCTATTAGTGCAAAATGTACTTGCCTAAGAGAATATATATAGGGGATGGGGGTTGGTGGCTCCACTAAACCCTAACTATATTCCAATGTCTAACCCAAGTCAATTCTAAATGTCAAGCCACATGATCATAAGCAAATGAAAAAAACATGTACTTGAATAATGTAGGAAAGAAGGAAAAAATACGTATATCGGGAACATGGAGTGACAATAACACTCAAGAAGAAAAGAAAGAGATTACAATTGAAATCACTAGCTCACCAACCAGTAGCAATCTCCCTAACTGAAGTTGACGAGTCCTCGATTAGATCTCTTCTTCCTTCTATCTTGTATGGCGGAGTCCTAAGAGAAAAGTGCGAACTTTTTCTTAGATTTTATGTGGACGAGTAACTCGAATCTCAACTTTGTTCTATGATTTGTGCCTCCACCCTCACCCCATATATACAGGATGAGAAAATCATATTTTAGGTCATAATAGGATTTTCTAAATATGAATCCTTTTATACCTAAAATATTCCATTAACATCATATTTTAGAATATAATAGAATTTTTTAAATAGGAAACCCTCAAATAAGAATCATATTACATCTAAAATAGTCCAACACCAATTATGGACATCCAAATCTAATCTAATCAAATATTTAACTAAATTTGGATTCCACAAATATGTTATTACCCAATTCTGACTAAACTCCAACATGGATCTCCACAGGGGAAAAATATCTCCAATGAGAATTTTTAACTATGGCTCCATCCTGGATGAAAAATATTTTTAAAAAAACTCTAAGAGGGGCTCTACATGTAGTCATTGAAAGAATTTTTCTGCCTGTGAAATATGAAAATGGATCCTACTAAGGATCTGTAATTGCTTTCTGGAAACCGTCACATGCTCGTGGGAACACCATAGTGTGTATGATAGTCATCGTCTAAATCTATCAACATTATCCAGTCATAATTGTAACAAAGCAAAACATTTACATAATTGATTACACAGTAATATATATATATATATATATATATATATATATATATATATAAAAGCATGTATGGAAAAAAGTAATCTATGTGCATGCAAAAAAGTACAGGGAAAGCTACTATCAATATATATATGACTACTATGCATGATAATATGATCATGCAAGAAATTTATAAATTGGAATCTGTGTATTGTGTTTTACAGAATATATACTTTCTGCATGTGGACAACCATGAAATTTATCAGTTAATCGTACGTATAGTGTACAGTGGATATCATTGGAGTAAGACATGAAGGAGATTAGATTTGGTACGATTCGAAGATAAGCATACTAGTTATATTCCTCCGTCCAAGTCTCACTAACTATCATGTTCAATTAAATATATTATGGAAATATGTAACAAATATCAAGTATAAAGTAATAATTAGGGTGCATGAATATGAGCCAGACATCTCTCTCGTGTATATGATATAGATTCACAAGTATAATAAGACAAAAAAATATTTAATAAATAAAAGTTTCACGAGTGTAAAAGCAATGCTTGAATTCCTGACGAATACTGGATTACAACTGATGGATACTCCTCAATAAAGACCCAATATATATCCCCGAAAACAGCAAGCAATTGCCCCATAGTTACTATGTACAACATAACGAACTAAGTTACTTATAGTAAATTATCAAAATATTACTACTATTGTTCAGGCTACAAGTCAACTAGATTCCTAGGGTTTTTAAAAGTCTAACCTATGCCATATTATTAGGGTTTTTATGGGTACCCTAAAACAACAATAAAATTTAGGATTACTAGTGTTTGAGACCCATGGCTGTTGATATCCAAATCGATGCCAAAATTTATTTCATTTTTTTTTTTGGTCTTAAAATCTAAAGTTATCAGTATAAATTTGCAGGTCTCGTCTACGCGTGACGGTATGCTCAAAATAGTTGTATGAGTTTGTATGTATTAGATATGGACATTTTAGTACGAACATCGAGACAACTATTTTTTAGAATTTCTTTAATTTTCATCTATGAAAAATCTGAATTCAATTATGAAAATTTTATGGTAGTAACTTAGTATTATATTGTTGGGGTCCGACCTTAATTCAAGGTGCTGGAAGGACAGTCTAGGCATTGCGAAGAGTCGTCGGAGTCCTAGGAAGAGTTCTATTAAGAACAAACCGAGTTTGATCCAAATTCAGTCAGGCTAAATTTGGTCCAAACTCATTCAGATTCTAACAGAACATATTGGGCCTAGTCGGACAAAATTTGGTCTGAATTAGGTCCGGGTCGGTCTGCTGGTGAAACAACACAGATATGGGCCCAAATTAGCATCAAATATTGTTGTGATCTAATTTAGACGAATATGATTAGTCCTATACTATTTTAGAGATTTTATATGACCTAAAATAGGATTTCACAATATATATATATATATATATATATATATATATATGAGTTAAGGGTGGATGACATCACAAGCACAAGACGAAAGATTTATGGTGCAAATCCAAAGAAAATCTAAGAGAAAGTTTGTACTTTGCTCTTAGGGCCGTCGTTCAAGACAGTTGGAAAAGGAGATATATTCAGAGAGTCGTCTACTTCGTTTAAGAAGATCACTAAGGGATTGGGTGAGTGATTTCATTGTAATCTCTCCTTTTATTCTTGAGTTCAGTGAGAAAGTTGAACCTTTGGGCAAAGATTTCAACATAATCGTATTCAATCTTGTATCTTTCGAAAAGTCACAAAGATTAGGATTTATCCAGGTGACACAGTCATCGAACTATATATTATGTTTGTTCTGTCTTAGTGTTGTTAGACGTTAGTTCATTATCTTCAGGTGGGTGGGTTGGCATAACTTCCGTTATAGGAGGAGTTATGTTGAGAACAAACAGAGTTCGGTCTGAACCCTATCACATTTTATATTATTTAACAACCCAAAGAATATAGTGGGTTCATATTTATTTTATATTAGTTGATTATTAATAAAAGAAATTATTTTTCGATTATGGCTACCGAAAGGACGATAGACTCTTCTTCTCCATTTCTATAAAAAATATGAAGAGAAATAAAAATGGACTCTCGAAAAAGTCAAGTATTCCATTCGTTTTTCTTTCTTTCTTTTTATTTTTACTGATGCTCAATCTATTCTCCATCTTTAGTCTTTTTCTCCCCTATTCTCACATCTCCTATCCTTTTCTCTCTTTTTCTTTGCTTCTTACCCCAAGGTTATAGATCTCATTGAAGGCTTTCTTGTGCTAACACTATTGATTTATTCATGACAAGCAATGTGGCATGTTCATACTCTGTGTTTTTATTTCTTATATAGTTTTTAGCCATAAATACCCTACTTACGAGCTGGTCTGCTTAGATTGAGGAAAAGAGAGAGAGAGTTAAGTGGAGTTAAATGAGAGGAAGTAGAGTCAATACATAAATCATTGTTTGAATTGAAGGGAGAGTTAAGTGGAGGGTATTTAATAACTCTTATTTGGATTGAAGATTTTGAGTGAGAGAAACATTAATTAAAATATGATAGTTACCAAATAACCTTATTACATGTCATAAAATTAAATTATATTGAAATTTTAATTAGAACGTGTCAAAATATTTTCACAAATTAATTAGAAAGGTATGGAGCAATATGTTGAAAACAAAAAAAAGAAAAAAAATCATAATATTTTATAGAACAAATAAGGGATATTTATGACTTTTTAAACAAAACTCGTCAATCCCTCTCGTGGAAAGATGGTGAAATAAACCCTCACTTAACCCTCTATAACCCTCCATCCTAAACCTCCATCCTCAAACCAAGCATGATTTTATTTTCTCTTCACTTAACATTTTCTCATTTAACTCTTTTAACCCCCAATCCAAGCAGATAAAGGTTCAGTTTGGTTGTTATCTATATTGTAGTTTAGAGATGAGCCCCAAAAGTTTCTATTATATGAGACCATATTTCATAAAAGTCATATATAACGTGAGCAAAAATATAAATTGATGATAAGTTAGCTTTACCAGTTTATGGTTTTCTTCATCGTGTGATAGATACTATTGTGTATATATGTCACTTTTACTTCATCTTAGTAGCAAATATTAAAAATTAATTTTGGTGATCTGCTGTTTAATGAAACAAAGGGTGGGGGTGGAGAGCGAGTTTGGGGTTCCAACTTCATTTTTTTTTTTTTCAAGAACTAATTAGTGTTTATACCATAAATTTTATATCAGCTTAGAGTTTAAATTCTGACATGTCAAATTAAAAATTTTAGACCATAAATTTTGTATTTTTAGTTTATTTTTTCTATTTTATCCTTAACATGAGTACAAGTACAACGACCAATTCAGATTGAAAATAAAGATATAACAGAAAAAAGTAAAGTAAAAATAAAAATTCACTGTCTAAAATTTTCAATTAGATATGTTAGGACTTAAATTCTAAACTGATATAAAACTCAGGGTTTAAAGGCTAATTAGTCCCTTTTTTATATATATTCTGCCATTATGCCTATTGTCTCCATCTAAATCATCATTATGAATCACTTTTCTTTCATTCTTATCCCATATATGCACCCATCCAGCTGAAGTAACATAGTAATGTCAGCTGGACCAGGATTGAACCAATTATTCAATGAAGTAAATCGAGGTAGTATTTAAAAAGACAATTCGTTTAAATCTTGTTTATGTTGAAGTATTAGTCCTATAATTTTCTTCGCACTAAACTTTACATAAATTTTGACTTTCAAAATATTATTTTGTTGGTGAAAATTGAAAAAATAAAAGCGAAAAAAAGTCTGGTCATTTGGATGGTTGCTAGAAAAAATGTGTTGAAAACTTACATATGGATTATGTTTTCAGTTAAGTTGCATCATCAAGTTGTTTCAACAATCCTTTACTTTACTTGGAAATTTTTAGTAGATAAAATTTAACGTTCTCTTCTCAACTTTGTGTGTATTTCTAATTATTGCAGAGGTAGTCTCACTTTGTTATGATATTTGATTATTTTTATTTCTTGGTTATGAATTTTGACTTTTCAAGTCAAATTTTTAGGAAGGAATTTTTATTTGGATGGTTGCTAGAAAAAATGTGTTGAAAACTTACATACGGATTAGGTTGGAGTTTTGGTTTTTCCTTAAGAAAGCTTTAGTCCCACATCAGAAAAAACAAAGAGTTTGTATCTCTATATATTAGCTTAGCTATTATTGGAGATGCACATGTGGTGTGGAGGTGCACATGGGTTTGCCATGTGGGGTTATTTTTCTAATAGGAAAAATGCTAAAATCAACAATTAAAGCATTCATGCTTTTTGCTCTTGGGAAATTTATTTCCATAGGAGCTAATCCCCGTAGGGGCTTAGTGACTCGGACTCGGGCTCGTGCTCAAGGGCGTAATGTGGCGTTTTGTTGGTAAAGTGCAAATTACGCTGGTGGCACAACTTGCAGCAGAACGTGTCTTTGCATGTTCTGAGCGGTTGCTCCATGTTCGGGGTGGTTACTACCACGTCCCTAACATTATGCTAACCGGGCAGTTGTTGCAGGGACCTATATAAGGCCTCCTCCTTCTCTCTCACAGGTTACAACTAATACACAAGTAGTAGACAGAAAGTTTACAAGTGCTTAGAGGCTGTGAGAGAGAAGAGAGGTATTGTACCAGCGTTGCATTTTGCACATGAGTTCGAGTTAATCCGAGGAGTCAGAAGAGCAGAGTGTTCCAAGTTCACCGACGAACTTGTTGGTTCCTGGAAGCTATACGTGTGGGGCGAATAAAGCTTTGAGCAACGGTGATCATTCACCCCAGCAGGAGTTTTTCCATCTTTCGCCAGTCACCTTCTTTGTTGGTATTATCAGGATTCTATTAGCGCACCTTCGGTGAAGTGTTTGCATTGATATTATCAGAATTCTATTTGTGCACCTTCTGTGAAGAGTAGCACTAGTAGAATTTCTCTTACGTACCTTCTGTGAAGTGTTATGTTCTGTGCACCTTCTGTGAAGTGTAGCACTAGTTGAAATTTCTCCTACGTACCTTCTGTGAAGTGTTACGTAATAACGATTGTTTGTACAATTGTTACGAAATTTTAGTTTTTTATCGAAAAAATTGTGCCCCGGCAATAACAATCTCAAAGCTTTATTGCTACGATAGAAAACGTTAATGTTTCACTCTTCAATTCTGACTTTTGCAAGTTAGAAAAGTTTGATGGAGAACATTACCAAGTCTGGAAGAGGAAGGTATATCTCACCCTTCAACTCAAAGACGTAGATCACGTGCTTCTGGAGGAAGAACCTACTATTCCAGATGTTGGATCTGCTGCAGCAATCACCGCGGCTACTAAATTGCAAGCAAAATGGAGAAGGGAAAATAGTATTTGTAGGCTGCTTATCCTAAATGCTATAGAAGATTCCCTTACAGAATCCTATTCTAAAAAGAATATCGCTAGAGTTATATGGGAGTCTCTAGAAAAACTCTATGAAGAAGACAATAACCGTAATAAAATCTTTGTGGTTGAAAGATATAACAAGTGGTTATTTGAGGACGAAAAGTCTATGCTACCGTAGGTGAAGGAGTTCCTGAAACTGCGACAGAAGTTGGAAGACGAGGCGATGCCCCTCCCCGACAAGTTTGTTGTTGGAGGGATTGTCTCAAAGCTTTCCGCTGGGTGGAGAAAGTTCTATGCAAACATGCATAGGAAGAAGCTTGAGATCAGCCTTGAAGATCTCTTGCAGGAAATCTATGTTGAGGACGAGATGCGGGCTCAACTGAAGGTGGATACACTGTCCAAGCAATTGGCTAATGCCAATCTGGTTCAAACCAAGGAACCAAAGGGAAAGCAGGCGGCTTTCCACAGCAAGAAGAAGGACCCTGACAATCTAAAAGGCAAAGGAACTTCTATCAAGAAAAAGAAGCCAAAGTCTCAAATGTCTTGCTTCAAGTGTGGCAAGAAAGGCCAATTTAAGAATGAGTGCAAAGCAAAGACCAAGCAATCAGAGCAAGGAGAGCCTAGTAAGGTATCTATGATCACTAACATTGTTGCTATATTGCACAGGTTGATGTGGTAAGGACTGACTCTGACTGGTGGGTAGACACTGGAGCCTCCTGCCATGTCTTCTCCAGTAAGGAGTGGTTCACCACCTACACACCTACTTCTGAAGTGGTTATGATGGCGAACCAGGCACAAGCTGAAGTGCTCGGGATCGGGACGGTGGTGTTGAAGCTGACTTCGGGAAAGTCTCTGACGCTTCAAGGCGTGAAGCACGTACCTACTATCGCCAAGAACCTGATCTCATGAGGCCTACTCTGCAATGCAGGCCTCAGGATGGATATCAATGCTGGCCAGATGGTGATGTCTATCAAGGGAACATATTTCGGGAAAGCTTTTTATACCGAAGGATTGTTCAAGATTCAGTTTGTAAATCATTCCAATCTAATTGATGTAATTAATGAAGTCACTCCTTCTGCTTATACTCTTGAGTTGTGGCATAATAGGTTAGGACATGTTCATTGTAAACGATTAAACAGAATGTCTAGTCTGGAACTTATCTCCAAATATGGAGGTAAGGTAGAGAAATGTGAAATTTATGCTCAAACTAAGATCACAAGGAAACTCTTTTCTCGGGTTAATCGAAGTACAGATCTTCTGGGATTAGTACACTCAGATATCTGTGACTTCAAACAGTTCTCTACAAAGGCCGGGATGAAGTATTTTATAACCTTTATCGATGACTTCTCAAAGCATGCATTCGTCTACTTGCTGAAGGCTAAAGACGAAGCATTTGAGAAGTTCAAGGAGTTCAGAGCCGAAGCTGAACGGCAGACTGGACAAAAACTGAAAAGAATAAGAAGTGATCGAGGTGGGGAGTATAGGTCTCATGAATTCGCATCGCTCTGCAAATAAGATAGAATTATCAATGAGACAACGACACCGTACTCTCCTCAATCAAACGGAGTAGCAGAGAGGAAGAACAGAATATTAACAGAAATAATTAACTCAATATTGTTGACTGCTGGCCTTCCTAAGTGCTACTGGGGTGAAGCTGCGTTGATGGCCACTTTTATACTAAATAGAGTGCCTCATGCAACTTCAGACATTACTCCTTATGAACTCTGGTTCAAGGTCAGACCTAACTTGAATATCATTCGAGTGTGGGGGTGTCTGGCATATGTCAAGCTTCCAAATCTGAAGATTCAGAAGCTTGGGACAAGGACTACTAAGACGATCTTCTTGGGATATGCCGAGAAGAGTGATGCTCGGAGATTTCTTGATATTGAGTCAAATCATATCATTAAATCTCGCAATACAGAATATTTTGAAGACAAATTTGCAAGGCACAAGAATATTGTTCTTGCGGATGTACCGGAGAACAATGAAGGTGCTCAGCAAACTAAAGTCTTCAATAAAGATGTGGTCCAAGAAGGTGTTGTTGAAACAACGATTGAACAAGAACAAGCTGAGCCATCAGCTAAGCGTGTGAGGAGGCCGAAGGACTTCAGAAGTGACTTTGTCATCTATCATGTGGAAGCAGATCCGCTTACATATGATGAGGCGATGAAGACCAGAGATGCAAATTTCTGGAAGGAGGCGATTGACAATGAAATTGATTCCATCACCTCAAATAACACTTGGGTGTTGGTTGATCTTCCTGAAGGAGCGAAACCCATCGGATGCAAATGGATCTTCAAGAAGAAGATGAAAGCAGATGGAACTATTGACAAGTTCAAGGCTAGGTTGGTAGCCAAGGGATTTTTTCAGAAGCAGGGGATTGACTATTTTGACACATATGCTCCAGTAGCCCGGATGACCACCATCAGAATGTTGATTGCTCTCGTAGTAATACACAAGATGGTGATACATCAGATGGATGTAAAAATGGCTTTTCTAAATGGCGAGCTGACCGAAGAGATTTATATGCAACAGCCAGAGGGATTTGTCGTCAAGGGTCTTGAAGACAAAGTCTGTAAGTTGGTGAAATCTTTGTACGATCATAAACAGGCTCCCAAGATGTGGCATGAGAAATTTGACAAAGTTATAAGGTCAAATGGCTATATGGTCAGCGAGACGGACAAGTGTGTTTACACGAAGTTCGCTGATGGAAGAGGTGTGATCGTTTGTCTGTACGTGGACGACATGCTTATCCTAGGTACGGATATAAGATGTGTCACGGAGACAAAGAGGTTCATCTCGAGCAAGTTCAGTGTGAAGGACTTGGTGGAAGCTGATGTGATCTTAGGGATCAAGATCATCCGGACAAATACTTAACTAGCGCTGTCACAGTCTCATTATATTGAGAAAATGATCACTCGTTATGGGTATCGGGATCTTCCAGGGATCGATACGCCGTACAGGTATGATGTGAAGCTACAGCCTAATTTAGGGGAAAGCGTCAGACAGCTGGAGTATGCAAGCGTAATCGGAAGTTTATTGTATGCTACTAATGCCACAAGGCTTGACTTAGCTTTCGCCGTGGGAATGCTGAGTCGTTTCACGAGCAACCCTGGTGTTGAACACTGGAAGGCTGTGAAACGGGTTATGAGATATCTCAAGAAGACTCAGACATATGCACTGTACTACAGCGGAGATCCACAGGTAGTGGAAGGCTTCAGTGATGCCAGCTGGTGCTCAAATTTGGAGAGCGAGAGGTCCACAGGTGGATATATTTTCACAATGGGTGGAGCTGCTATATCGTGGAAATCGAAGAAGCAGACAATACTCTCACAGTCATCCATGGAATCTGAGTTCTTTGCACTTGATACCGCAACCGAGGAAGCAGAATGGCTTCGAAAGCTCATATATGATCTTCCAGTGGTTGGGGCGCAAATACCGGCAATACCGATATACTGCGACAACCAGGCGACTGCGGAAAGAAGAGGACTGTGCGGTTAAAGCACAGGGCAGTACACGATCTTATTAAGAGAGGTGTAATTGTAGTGATTGATGTTCGGAGTCAGGAAAACCTGGCGGATCCGTTCACCAAGGGCCTCAAGCGCCAACTGGTTGATGATTCAGCATGTAAAAATGGGCTTGAAGGCATTCTGATATTAGTTATTGTATTCCTACCATAAAGTTTTATGCTATTAGTTCAAAGATTTATCTACTAGGCATCTAGCTTTTGGTTCAAGGGAGGACCATTAACTGGAAGAATATCAGGAACGGTGGGTACATGTTCTATTGGGCATGGAGAGGTTACGGACCTACAACCACTGTTGTCTACTATTGTTTTCTGCTGAAAATGGTTCCTGTGGGAAGGTTAGCTTAATTGCCTTAATGAGTTCTCAGGCAGAGTGAATGCCTGGTGTGCTTTACAGGAAGCACGGTAGAGCAGCACTACAAGGAGTGAAACTCCATGCTATAGTGGGGTAACTCCACAATGAGGTTCATATATGTGGGGTGATGCCCAGGAATAGGATAAAGCCTCGGCTTAGCAGGCTAAGTCACAGCGGCGTAGCACCGTAAATAGGCAGTTAGCCTAATGATGTATGTTAAATATAAAGAGGGGTGTAGTCAGCACTACAAAGAGGAGGAGTTCCTCATGTTACTGTGGCACGACACCACGATGATGTACCCGGTTAGGGATAAAGCCTCGGCCTTGCAAGCCATGTCGTTGCGGTGTAACACCGCAAGGGAGCCTAAGGCTTCATGCTGGGTAGTTTGGCACTACAAAGAGGTAGTTGCCTCATGCTACAGTAGTATGACACTAAGATGAGGTTTTCGGTATGGGGTAAGGCCTCGGCTTTAAGCCATGTCATAGCGGCGTAGCACCGCAAGGGAAGCGCAAAGCGCTTCATGCCATGTCACTTTATAATGAACTCACCTATAGTGTATGGATAGAGATATCAGGCCGTCTCTTGAGGGTAAACTTGTAGACGCCCAAAATTATATACTGAAACCAGGCTGGCACAGGACCTTTAATGTGTAGCCAGAAGCACATGTAACTACATTATGTGAGTGGAAATAATTTCAGCTATGATACGGAATTCAAGGCTTAGTCCATTCTTGTATTATAGTCTGATTTTTGACCCATGCGGAAAGATTCAAGTCGTCAGCGATATCTCTCCTAATACATGGTAGACAGTTACTGTGGGGAACACTTATACCCATATATAGAGATATGTGGGGGATTGTTGGAGTTTTGGTTTTTCCTTTAGAAAGCTTTAGTCCCACATCGAAAAAAACAAAGAGTTTGTATCTCTATATATTAGCTTATCTATTATTGGAGATGCACATGTGGTGTGGAGGTGCACATGGGTTTGCCATGTGGGATTATTTTTCTAATGAAAAAAGGCTAAAATTAACAATTAGAGCATTCATGCTTTTTGCTCTTGGGAAATTTATTTCCATAGGAGCTAAGCCCCGTAGGGGCTTAGTGACTCGGACTCGGACTCGGACGCGGGCTCGGGCTCGGGCTCAGGCTCAAGGGTTCATGAGGCGTAATGTGGCATTTTGTTGGCGTACTTTGCACTTAGCACGTCAGCATCGTCGCTAGGCGCATAGTGCGCTTAAGTTGCACTCGTTACGCGAGCCACTTGCGTGACCACGTTGCGTGGCCCGAATACCCTGCAGCAATTCATCTCGAAGCTGCAACATTAGAGAAAATTGTGGAGGGTCTTGAACAGCCCATCCGAGAGTATCTCAAACTGTCAAGTGAGACTGTTGAAAGTCTCATACAAGAAGAGTATGACCACGTGATTGGAATAGCGACTCGGACTTGGACTCAGACTCGGACTCGGGCTCAGGCTCAAGGGCTCATGAGGCGTAATATGGTATTTTGTCGGCGCACTTTGCACTTAGCATGTCAACATCGTCGCTAGGCGCATAGTGCGCTTAAGTTGCGCTCGATGCACGAGCCACTTGCGTGACCACGTTGCGCGGCCCGTTACGCGAGCCCAGTTATGCTGTCCCAGATACGCTGTACAGTTACGCTGCCCAGTACGCAGCCCAGTGCGCACTGTGTGCGCAGCGTATGTAGCGTGCACAAAGTGCACAGTGTGCGTAGTATACGCAGCGTACGCAGAGTGCGTAGTGTGCATAAGGCACGTAGGGTGCGTAACGGGGCTGTGTGCGTAAAGTATAAATTATGCTGGTGGCATAACTTGCAGCAAAACGTGTCTTTGCATGTTCTGAGCGGTTGTTCCATGTTCGGGGTGGTTACTACCACGTCCCTAACATTGTGCTAACCGGGTAGTTGTTGCAGGGACCTATATAAGGCCTCCTCCTTCTCTCTCACAGGTTACAACTAATACACAAGTAGTAGACAGAAAGTTTACAAGTGCTTAGAGGCTGTGAGAGAGAAGAGAGGTATTATACCAGCGTTGCATTTTGCACAGGAGTTCGAGTTCATCCGAGGAGTCAGAAGAGCAGAGTGTTCCAAGTTCACCGACGAACTTGCTGGTTCCTGGAAGCTATTCGTGTGGGGCGAATAAAGCTTTGAGCAACGGTGATCATTCACCCCAGCAGGAGTTTTTCTATCTTTCGCCAGTCACCTTCTTTGTTGGTATTATCAGGATTCTATTAGCGCACCTTCAGTGAAGTGTTTGCGTTGATATTATCAGAATTCTATTTGTGCACCTTCTGTGAAGAGTAGCACTAGTAGAATTTCTCTTACGTACCTTCTGTGAAGTGTTACGTTCTGTGCACCTTCTGTGAAGTGTAGCACTAGTTGAAATTTCTCCTACGTACCTTCTGTGAAGTGTTACGTAATAACGATTATTTGTACAATTGTTACAAAATTTCAGTTTTCCATCGAAAAAATTGTGTCCCGGCAATAACAGATTATGTTTTCATTTAAGTTGCATCATCAAGTTGTTTCAACAATCCTTTAGTTTATTTTAAAATTTTAGTAGATAAAATTTAATGTTGTCTTCTCAACTTTGTGCGTATTTCGAATTATTGCATAGGTAGTCTTACTTTGTTATGATATTTGATTATTTTTATTTCTTTCTTATGAATTTTGATTTTTTGAGTCAAGTTTTTAGGAAGGAATTTATTTTAGAATTTTTTGACTTGTCCCTCACTTTGTTTACCACAATTAACGGTGCACCCCACTATTTTACAAAAATGTACATTCTCAACCCTTCTATATTGGACGGAATCCGTCATGAACTTTTTTGGGACCAAAATGTCCCTGTCTTCTTTCCCTTTCCTCCTTCCTCCTCCCGCGGACAGGCCGCCGGTGCTCCCCGCCACCGTCCCTGATCCCCCCTTCCCGCAACCGCCTCCCACCCTCCCCCCTCCGCTCCCTCCCTCCCCGTAACCGCCCCTTCTCCTCCTCCGGCGGGCGACGACAAGCAGCAGCTATGTCGGCGGCGGCGGGAGCAGCAACGGCGGAGGAGGGAAGAGGGGAGTGCACGTCGAGGAGGGGGAAGGGGACGGGGGCGACGATATCCTGCCTGCGGAGGGAGGGGAGGAAAGAGGAAGAAGAAAATTGAAGGGGCATTTTTGTCAAAAAAATTTGTCAAGACAATTGATCGACAATTTCTGACGGATTCCATCCAATGTGGGAGGGAATATAGATTTTTGCAAAACAGTGGGGTGCATCGTGAGAGTTGTGATAAACAAAGTGGGGGGCTAATAAAAAAGTTTCTTCTTTTCTATTTTTTTTACTTTTGCCTCTTTTCTGTTTTTTGTTACTTTTGTCGCCTTTGCCCCCCTGCTCCCCACCAACCACCACACACACACATACACACACACACACACACAGAGGAAGATTAGGGACGCCCTTGTAAATAGAAACACAAATCGAAGTATCCAATATTTCCATACATAATGTACTAAAATGAGAAGGGAAAAAACCCTAAAAAGACTGTTTTATTTCTGAACCATAATCTATATTTGTTTCTAAGTTTGTCCAATCTATTTCTACCAGAGTTTTCTTTATTTTGCTAACTGACACAAATTTTTTTCTCGTTCATTCTAGGGATGGTAGAAAATTTTATTTTCTGTTGGTAGAGACCTATGTTTACTTGTGTTTCAAAGGCACTTCTTAAGAATGAAGAGGGCATAAAAGTAAACATGTCTAAGAATAAATTTAAAACAAGTTCTACTTGTGTTTCGAAAGCAGGGCCAGCCCAAGGCGAACTTCTAAAATACCCATATATAATATTAAAAAATATTAAAAATATATAATTATTCTTATTAGCAGGATCTAAAATAAAGATCTCTAGTGTAAGAATAACATATTAGCCACTACACTATAATTATTTCATGTTAACTATTGCATCGCAATTATTTTATGTTAACCACAAGTCCACAACATCATAATATTTTGTATAACTAACAACATATATCTTAATTTTGGGGCTCCATTAAATATGGGACACGAAGCAGGTCGTTCATTTGCTCAGGGCCAGCCTTGTTCGAAAGGAGTGTTTAAAAATAGACTTCTTGAGGTAACTCACGAAGGAACTTTTCAAGTGAAGGAATCCAAAATCAGTAGATTGACACAGGAGTACGAGTCCTTCAAGATAAAACTTAGTGAGTCAATTACACAGATGTTTACTCATTTTCTTGAGATAACTAATCCTTTACAATCTTTTGGTAAGGATTACAGCAACCACGAGAAGATCGGTAAGGTGCTACGGGCTCTAACCAAGAACTGAAACCCAAAGGCTACTGCGATCATAGAAAGAAACAACCTCACCACTGTCACGTCCCGATCCCGCTAGGGTCGTCCGTCTTGCCTGGATCCCTGCGGGATCGATCGTCCTCGCTAAGGCGTGATGCCGTGCAAGCCTAAGTTGCGCTTGCACAAGGCCATGTACTGCACAAAACAACTAGTCAAGCAAAAACACACGTACGCACCCATTAGTTAAGCAAAACACACGCACGCACCCATTGCAGAAAACCAAATATTGAACACCGAGATTTGAAATAGAAATACTCATTTTATTGATAGCTTGATTGGATTACAAGTACAAAACTTTACAACTCAGATTTGCCTTATAATTTGGCTACATGATACTCTTTTGAAATTAGCCACAATGCCCATACATGATATCCCTTTATTACAAGCTGGAATTGAAAGACACCTTCAGAAGGAAAAGAAACTTGAAGTACTTGACTTGAAATAAAAGAAAGCTTTGAGGCAGTCCGCAGCTCTACTGGGCTAGACGAGCTTTAGTGCCTCCTTGAAATCCCCCTGTCTCCTTTGCTTTCTGAAAAGGATGCCCACAACGTGGGTCAGCACACATCATGTACTGGCGAGTGGCTCTTCGCCGAAACTCATAAATATCTGCACTAATTCAACATGTGAAGCTACATATTTACTAGTGCTCTTTCTACTTGTCTAGGTTCTTTTTAACAATTCATAAGAAACATGATAGCAGAAAATTCATAGCCAACTTACCAACGCCGACAGTCATCCCTGCACAAAACAGGTTAGCACAATTTGCATATATTAAACATTCTCATTTCCGTCCCTGCATGTTAGGCTTGCAATAAATCTCTATCTATATGCATGAACCTAACTATTGTGGTCCATGGGTATTCCCATTACTAGCAATCGGAACTTCTTGCCCAACTACTAATAGACTAACACCCTTTTTCTGCGGGGACTTCTAGCCCCAAGTGTCCTGTTCTCTCCTAGGCCGATCGACTCCAGGTGCCCCCAGAATCGATCGAGAGATTACCTCCTTGTGCACAAGTTGTCTAGACCAATGCGAATGCAGCTATCAGATAATTCTACCATGCACGAGCCTAGCAACTTGTAACCATTTCCATTCTCTTCTTCTTCTTGCACGGTCAAGCCGTGATTTCCATACCGAGCTATCTCTTTTAGGCAATTCATAAGAGCATACAGTTCATATTGAAGCAAGCAAGCGACAGTTCCATTTTACATATGATTCATTCATTATCTTCTCTTATCTTTTGTTATTGAGGCATCGTTGATCACAGGGACAAGGCAACAGAGTAGACTAAAGATCATTTTTATTAGGGCGTACAAATAAATGCAAGCCCGGTTCAAGCAACTCACCGAGATGAATCTTAGTTGAGAGAAGGAGGGACTTCACGCGCCGTTCACGAACAATTCACGCGGCCTACAATGGCACCAATAGTTTATTAGCATACTTCGTCTCTTTCTCTCAAGATTCGGAATGAATGCAAAATGCGATGAAAGCGAACAATGAAAACCAATTATCGAAAACCAACACGAAAACGCATTCATCAAAACCAAGCAGCGAAGAGAAAACATTCAGTAAAACTCTTGGATTCATTTCAATAGAAGCCAATCCATCAATTGGAAAGGTTCATTGCATTTTATCCGTGATCAATCGATACCGGCAAAGGTTTCACCAAAGACTCAGTTCGAGACTGAGTCAGCAAGCCGTAGGTATTACATAGTGGACCGCAAGGAGCGGGGCACTACAACCACGATGATCTTGGAGACACTAATGGGCAAGCTCATGACCCATGAGCTTGACTTACAAGAATTTGAAGAAGTTACTCCCAAGGAGAAATCTGTTGCCTTCAAAGCAAAAGCTTGAAGAGTCTCATGTAATGACTCTGACGAAGAATCATCTGATGGTGAAAAACAGAATCTAATGGTCAAGAATTTCAGAAAATTTCTGAAGTTTGAGAGATCAAACCGAATGAAGAAAGACATTCAAGAAAGCAACAAATAAGAGACAATATGCTTCGGATGTAAGAAGACATGGCACACAAAGAAGGAATGTCTATTGTCAAAGAAAAGAAGTCCGTACGACCGATGAAGATCAAGTAGAAAAGCTACAACAAGTCGAAAGTACGCTAATACAAGCATATGGCACAAAAGTGAGGCCAGCGAGTCAGAGGAGGAGGACAGACCCAACATCACTGTAAATGTCTGTCTAATTGCTTTCGATAAGGTATCTTCAAACCCTTTGTATGATCATTTTACTTTCGATGAACTAGAAAATGTCTTTACCATACTACTTGATGAACATAGAAATGTGTTAGATAAGTACAAGTATTCTCGCAAGGAGATTATGTCATACCCTGATTTCGTAGAATAGATAGTCGTTCCTCGGACGTGATGCCATGCGAACCTAAGTTACAATCGTACAAGGCATAGTCTTAGGGTTATCCAAAACACAACATCAAGTTAGAGTACGCAGAGAAATTGATTGACACATTTGAAATACAAGTAGACTTTTTATTGATAATAAAACTTCATTTACATGACTCCTTTACAATCAGTGTCGCGCAGGCTTACAACATGACTCAACTTACAAAACGAACGCTGATGAGATAGTCGTTCCATACATTACATCCTTTTTTACATGTAAAACATAACACTTTCCACTTGCTATTGAGGGAAGTCGAGTCGTCATCTTTTCTTTCTTTTGGACTGATATAGGGTCTTCAAAAGGATTTCTAGAAACAAGCCTTCAACTCACGAACGAGGCTTCAAAAGTATTCATGCTGCCTTGAGCTTTAAGTGGCACGCTCTTCGTGGTTTGGGGTACCTGCGTGGAGAGCGAGGATCAGTATATTACACTTTTATACTGGTGTGTGGCTATTTAAGTTCAAAGCACTTATTTGATTGAAAAGTTTATATGACTTAGTTTATGAATGTTTCTAACCATCCTAATGAATTTCAAACAAGCATATGACAAGCATAATGTGAAATATCTTGGAACTTATCCACGACGGACCACGTCGCGACTTATGAGACTTACCATGTTCTTTCCTGTTAATTGTTATTATTTTCATACCAAGTGCAATATTACGTGTGATTGGTCACTGGCTCCCAGAGCCATCGTGGACTCTCTTTTAGCTTTTGTTAGTCGGGGCCCTTTCAGCGGGAGTTGCGAGCCCCACTGAAAGTCCCCGTCTAACCCGTGTTCAGCACAGCTATATAATTGTTTCCTTTCTTAGTCGCAATGGTTCTGCAGCCCCGGGTTGCCGTACGGGGAAAATTCTACCTTGTCGGCAAATTGTCCATGACCGTGTAAAGAAAAAAATTTAGTTATTAAGCTATAGCCTACATTCTCTTTGAAAACTTGATCATTTTATCGTGTCCATGCCCTTGTATTTATTCTTTCATTCGCAACAACATTATCGATTTACCTAAGAAGGGGTCGAGAAGAGAAGGGACAGCCACCCACCTTGAGTTTGCTTGAGGCGAGAGAACTTGTTGGTCGCGCTAGACGTCGCCTATGTGATTACCTAAAATTGCACAAGCAACCGATTAGAACACTGTATTATTCAAGAAGTTCGATAGAAAATTCGAGTTCGAAATGCAAGCCATAAAAACCATCAAAAACATTCACGAAAATGTATTCAAAAAACCAAAGCCAAAACCAACGCAAGCAGCGTGAAAAATAGAGCAACGGAAGGTCTCTCAGACTCAGCCGCGGAGTCAATCCTTGAGGCACAACCCGCTGAATATGGGACTTGCTTCCGAAGAAACCATTCCATAACAGGGAATATATGTTAATTCAACTGTTCCCGTTCAACCGATTCGATCGATCCCGACCTATCTGTTCCGACCGAATCGATGGCAATAGTGTTCCTTTCTCGCATACCCCATAGACGAAAAACGGGGCACGATGTAGGGATGGGGCACTACACCACAACCAACTAAGAAAAAATTTTATCGTCGAAACATAAGAATATAACCTACCACTACGAGAACAATGAAGGAAATTTTTCTTTCATTTCTGACTCAAGCTCCCACGTCGACTCCTCGACCGAATAGTTTCTCCAGAGGACGCGGATGAGAGGAATAGCATGGTTGCAAAGAAGTTTATCTTTGTGCTCCAAGATTTGCACAGGCTCTTCGATATATGACAAGTCCGCCTTCAGGTCCAACTGAATCTACTACATGGCTCGGATCGTGCACGTACTTCCGTAACTTTGAAATGTGAAAGACGTTGTGTACCTCCGACAATGCAGGCGACAAAGTGATTTGGTAAGCTTTTGGGGTGACTCGCTTCAATATTTCGAACGGACCAACAAATCTTGGATTCAATTTCCCTTTTGTGCCGAATCTGGTAACTCCACACATGGACATTACTTTTAGGAATACATGGTCGCCTTCAGATAACTCGAGGGGGCATCAGTGCGTGTCGACATAACTATTTTATTGACTTTGTGCTATTCTCAATCTCTTCCGTATCAACTTGACCTTCTGCACAGTCTGCTCCACCAATTCCGGGCCAAGTATCTGTCGTTCTCTGACTTCATCCCAGCAAATGGACGATCTGTACTTCCGATCGTATAAAGCTTCATACGGCGCCATTTGGATGCTGGATTGATAGCTGTTATTGTATGCAAACTCGGGCAACAGTAGATGAATGTTCCAACTTAACTTTAAGTCGATCGCACAGAGCCGTAACATGTCCTCGAGAATCTGGTTCACCCATTCTGTTTGGTCGTTAGTCTGAAGGTGATAAGCTGAGCTAAACTTTAACTTGGTCCCCAATGTTGAATGAAGACTACCCCAGAAGTGTGCTACGAACCGTCCATCTCGATCTGAGATGATAGATAGTGGGATCCCGTATAGCCGAACTATTTCATCAAGGTATATCTGAGCAAGACAATTGACGCTCCAAGTAACTTTAATGGCTATAAAGTGCGCTGTCTTGGTCAGTCGATCAACGATGACCCAGATGGCGTCGTTTCCCCACAGCGTCCTCGGTAAGCTAACAACAAAGTCCATAGTGACATGATCCCACTTCAACTTTGGAATGGCAAGGTTCTGTATCTTTTCGTCCGATCGCTGGTGCTCGGCTTTAACTTGCTGACAGGCCATACACTTTGACACAAAAAGCGATACGTCTTTCTTTATGCCATGCCACCAAAAGACAACGCGGAGGTCCTTATACATCTTGGTGCTACCAAGATGCAAGAAATATTTTGTATAATACGCCTCCGACATTATCTCCTTTCTAAGTTCTGCGTCATCCGAAACGCATAGCCGACCCTTCACTCGCAACACTTTCGACTCGTCCTCTGTAAAGTCAGACACTTTTCCTGTTGATATCAACTTTTGCATCTTCTCCAGGTATGGGTCGTCCTTCTGAGCAAACTTAATTCTCTCCAATAGTCTCGGTTCCAACCGTAGTTGCGTCAATTTTACGTCTCTAAAACAAACTCGGAGTTCAATGTCCATTCCTTCCAAGTCACCAGGAGTCGACTGTTGATGCATAAAGAAGCTAAGTACTTCTGGCTCAGCACATTCGCTGTAATATTTTTTTGTCCGGTGTATAGTCGATTGATAAGTTGTAGTCTTTGATTAGTTCAAGCCATCGCCACTGCCTCAAATTCAGTACTTTCTGGGTGAAAAGATACTTGAGACTTTTGTGGTCCGTATAAATCCTGCATGCCAGACCATAAAGATAGTGATGCCACAGCTTCAACGCGAACACAATCGTCGCCAGTTCTAGGTCATGCGTGGGGTAGTTCTTCTCGTGCGGTTTCAACTGTCGTGAAGCAAAAGATATTACCTTATCCCGTTGCATGAGCACACACCCCAAGCCCTGGCCAGAAGCATCGCTAAAGATTTAAAATTCCTCAGTCCCTTCAGAAAGAGCAAGTATCAGGACTAAAATAAGCCGTTGTTTGAGCTCCTAGAAGAAAGCTTCACAGTCGTCTGACCACTCGAATGCGACTCCTTTTTGGGTGAGGCGAGTCAACGGTGATACAATTTTTACGAAGTCCTTCATGAAGCGTCGGTAGTATCCCGTCAAGTCTAGGAAGCTTCGAATTTTGCTAACTGATGCGTGCCGTTTCCAATCAGCAACTACCTCAACTTTCTTCGGATCGACTGAGATGCCCGCGACGGATATAATGTGCCCAAGAAATGAGATGATATTCAGCCAGAATTCGCACTTGCTCCTCTTCGCATACAACTGATTCGCTCGAAGGGTTTGGAGTATTGTCTGCAGTTGTTCTGCATGTTGCGCTCGATCCTTCGAGTAGACGAGGATGTCGATGAAGACTACTACGAATTTGTCAACGAATGAATGGAACACCCGATTCATTAGATCCATGAAGACAGCAGAGGCGTTTGTCAGACCGAATGGCATTACCAAGAACTCGTAGTGGCGTAGCGAGTACGGAAGGCAGACTTTGGCACGTCATCTGGCTTGACTTTGTGTTGGTGATAACCTGATCGCAGATCAATCTTCGAAAATATTGTTGCACCTTGGAGCTGGTCAAACAAGTCATTGATACGAGGCAGGGGTATTTGTTTCGGATGGTGGCCTTATTTAATTCCCGATAGTCGATGTAGAGTCGCATCGATCCATCCTTCTTTTTTAAAAATAACATGGACGCACCCCACGGCGAGACACTCAGACGGATAAACCCTTTGTCAAGTAATTCCTGTAGTTGTGCCTTCAGTTCTTTCAATTCTATAGGGGCCATTCTGTACGAAGCTTTCGAGATCGGTCGGGTGTCAGGAAATGTCTCGATAGTGAACTCAATTTATCGATCGGGCGGCATGTCAGGTAGCTCATCCGAGAACACGTCTGGAAATTCTGTCACAATGTCGGTCTGACCTGTGTTTATACCATCTTGTCTCATGTCACGAACGGACGCCAAGAAGCCTTCGCATCAGGAATAAAACATCTTCCAAGCAAAAATTGTCGAGATCACCATGCAGGTCGGTGATGCTTCACTACAAGAATAGCAAAATTCGAGCACTCCAGGTATGCAAAAGTTGACCTTCTTTTCTGCACAGTCGATGGTAGCGTTATAAGGATCGAGCCAATCCATACCCAATATGATGTCGAAGTCCTTTATGTCTAGAACTATCGCATCCAGATCGATCTTTTGACCCCCAATACATATGATTCCTCCCCTATAGGCTAAATTTGTGAGTAGTGGCATGCCCGAAGGCATACTTACCCTAAGATCGAGGTCTAACGACATTATAGGAAATTTGTGCTCGGCGACGAAGTCCGTCGATATGAAACTATACGAAGCGCCTGAATCAAATAACACATGAGCAGGTACATTATTGAAATTCAATATACCTGTTACAATAGTGTCGAAAGCGAACGCCTTATCTTGAGTCAGGACGAAGACGCGTCCTTGAGCATTAGGACGTCGATCTTGGTTGTTGGGTTGAGTGGGCTGAGGAGGTCGGGGCGCCTGTCCTCGATCCTCTTGACATTTTTGTTCTGACGGGACATTACGATTCAGTCAAAAATTTGGGCAATTTTGAGCAAAGAGACCCCATTGTCCGCAAGCAAAGCACTCTACCTTGGCAAAGCAGTGGTCGTCAGTGTGCCCATGCTGGCCACAATTTCTGCATCACGGTAACGGGTTCCATCCCTTATAGCCGCTAGTGTGTGGATGCTTTGACGTGTAGTTGTTGCCTCCCGTATAGCTAGGACGTTTGTGATTGGAGTGGTGCATAACGTCGGCAGCAACGGAAAGGTGTTGACTCTTGTGAGCCTACTTCCCAGATTTAAATTATTTCTATCAATGTTTTTTTATTTATCAAATTCAACAAATATTTTTTATTGATCAATCAACCTTTAAGTAATTTTTTTTCTTTTCATTAATAATTCTATTAGGCTTCTCAGCCCAGCCCACCCCCTCTTTTAATTTATGGTTGAGTGTACACATTCTTGTACATGATCATTTGGGGAAGAAGAGAATACTGTACTCGAATTTGAATTTTCCTCAACAAACTCCACTCCACCCCTAACTGTTTTGTCAGAGAGAGAGTGGCGGCTTTTCCCGCCATCAATAGCCTCACTCATACGCCAATTCCCTCAGCCGTCCCTATAAAATCTTCTCCTTCTCCATTCTATTTCTCAACCCATCCTCTCTAATTATTTCAGATTCAAATCAATTCCTATGAAGAGCAGCAATGGCGACCATGGCAAAAGCCTTCGAGGGAGCAAGAGGACATTGAGTTGATCCTCTCCTCTTCATCAGATCAATAACAAGGCTGGTGAGCTTTGAGTAGTTCCAGATCTAAATTTTTGATTGTTGAAAATTTAGTGATTCAATTTTTTTATTTGAAGATCAGTCGATCGATTCAACTATTCTTCCTCGTGGATCAGGATCTACAGATCGAGGCATCGTTGATCGATTGATCGACTCCTTGTCTTCATCACCAACAATTGAGGTAAGTTCTTATCAATTCTTGAAGGAGTAATTAACCATTCACTTGAATCGACCTTCTGAATTTTCGACGATCTAATTAGAGTTGTTCAATCTTGCCCAATAGGTCATTTGACTCTGTTTCGAGTGTTCCTTGACATTTTGTTTTTGGTTGATTCAATCAATCGAACAACATAAGGATCCCCATTCAATTGTTTATGTCCAAATGGTAATTCTCAACTCTGTTCCCATATATGTGATGTTGAATTAATAGATCGAGGTTGAGTTGATATTGTTCTATCTTGGTAAATCATCCTCATGGATCTGTCATTGGTAAGTAATCTCTGATTTTTCTCAATTTAGATTATGGATTTATTTCCTTTTGGTTCGATTCATAGAGATGTGTCGTATGTTCATTGGTTGGATGATCGATTGAGTGTCAGAATTTTGGACGAATGAGGATTTGAACCCCAATGTAGCAAGTTACAGAGGCACCCTTTGGACCCTGATTTGATCTCGTAGAGTTAACTCTCTGATCTTAAATATTTTAGTTGTAATCTATGATGTGGCATATGCCTGAGTTGTTTTAGAGTAGGTATGATTGTGTGGGAATTCTCCTAGTTTAGGAATTAATACTTGGTTTATTATGATTCAATTATTTAGTTCAGTGGTAGTTAGTATTTTTGTTTAGACTGTAGCTAATTGTTTCTTCTCCTAAACTTAGAAGAACCTTGCATTGATTTGATAAGAATTATGGGAATGTGTTTACAACCTACAAGAGGCTTTCCTAGACTTAGTATGGAGCAATTGAGTTTGAGTACCTTGGGTCAGTACATGAACTTAAGACTCTATATGCATTTGGTTCAAATTGTGAACTGAATTGATAAGTGAGTGTTGAGCATACGCAGTTTAGTTGGGCGTCCCCTGAGACACATATTAGTAGCAATAATTGAATGAATTTTATGATTTAGGAGTTCATGTATCAATGAGCCTGAGAGGAAACTCTTAGTGAGAATCAGTAAATTACATCTAAACTGATTGTTGAACCTGGGCACATTTAATGATCAGTCTAGATGATCACTAATTATTGAATCTGGGATTTCATATTCATTATTGTGGCTATCTCTTGCCCTGGTCCATTGGGAAGATTGATAAGTAATCTCAGTTAGACTGAGGAGTACATTACTGGAACCTGAGATGGGATTGAATATTGTCTTGCTGTAGGAATCAGATTGAAAGACTGGTTTTAGCTTTGTTTTTAGGATTGAACCTGTTAGATAACTTTGTTAGGACTGTATCAGTATCCTATTCGAAGTCTGGACTGTGATTGTAATGGTTTCAGTTTCTTATGAATAACTAACTGGGGTTACCTGAGAACCATATCAGCCTTGACTCATTTCTAACCCGGGATATCTCAATTGTGCCATGATTGGTTTAGTTATTTAAAACTGAAGAATGATGTCTTAGAACCTGAGACAGTTTTCAGTATGACCTGAGATTGGATGGCCCAGTGTAAACTGAAAGTAAATCAGTGTAACCTGATAACTTAGATAGTGTTGTACCCAAACTGAGACTTCATGTCAGTATTTAGGTCATGTACATATCAGAGGCTTTATCCATTGTCCTGGCAAGTTAAGACTGAACCTGGGTTCATGTGCAGAGCCTGAATTAGTAATGAACTAACCCTATCAGGTTTTGAGTAATCAGAGAACCTGAGAATTGACTTGCCATTGATAGTTAGACTGATATCTAAATGCACATTGGACTATTGAGGATAGATAGGTAAGCTCAATAGGAGAACATGACACTTGGGTGATTTCAGATGGGTAATCCAGGAAGAGAGTGGTGGAAAATTGGTGAACTGTGGTTTAGACTGATTGTCTCAGCTTTATTTGAGCATATCAATTTTGGAGAAGGCTGAGATCCTGATGATATTATTTAGGGAAGTAGTGTCACGGGGGAAACTGTCTAGTAATTGTAGTACTTGGGAATAGGTATCCTGATTTGAACTTAGGGAAATTCAGTCCTTGTTTGATTCCATGGAACCAAGTTGTGTGGTAGTGAAGTTAAGGATTTTACTAGGTAAATAGGTGGACATATGTTCCATTGATAAGAGGACTGTTAGCCCATTGCAGTGTGAGTTTACCTATGACTGAACTGAGATTTCAGTCCCACCTATGAAACTGAGTAAGGGTATTAGTTTCACTGAAGGATTTGATTGAGGGATTCAGTCCTGCTGGATTGAATATACATTGGACTGTACTAAATACCCCTTAGATAGATACATGAATGCCTATAGGACTAATAATAGGATGGTAACAGGACTGAACTAAGAGCTAATATTGGATTAACAGGTTTAGGAATGATAAGTTAGTTTGGTCAACTTATTACTAAGCAAAATGACCATGGTTAGGGACCATGATACAAATTGATGGTTGACCATTCTAGGGCCCATAACATATAGTTTTAGTACTGTGTGATAGATACTCTCATAAGTTAGGATATTATTTTGTATAAGGTAAGTTATAGATTATGTATAGATAAGTTAGTATTTAAACCAAGTTGTGTTGTAGTGATTTTGTAGACTAGAATTATCTATAAATATTGTTGACTTAAATATTAAAATCATAACGGGAGGACACACAGATCCATCTAGTACATTTGATTTTGTGGAGCCAGGCAAGTACTCTTCTACGATTTTGTGCATTTATATTCTTGTACTCCTTCTTGTGACACGTCATGGCACGATATCATGTACTCCTGTACTCTTGTTCTTGTACTTATTAGTACCGGGTTGGGAAATACACTAGCCATGTGACCAATCTCGGTTACTACATTCATGTGCCTAACTTAGGCATCGCATAATGCATGCTGGCCCTAAGTCGTACCATATTCATGTACTCCTATGCATGTTCTCACCCCAGCCGGTTACATGGACTAGATGTATTTCGATATTGTGCACTTATCATGTCTGGTACTTCAGGATTATAGTTTTATTTCTGTACTTTATATATTTCTGTACTTTACATTCATGTACTATAGTTCCTGTACTACGGCGACTCAAAACTCGTCGTAAACCAGATAAGAGGACAATACGAAGTTCGCCATGAAACTCTGATCTCTTACCATGAAGTTGTATTGAACATCATTTCAACCTTTACCGAGTTCTTCATCGAACACGTACCTCGCCTACAAAATCTGGAGGCTGACGCTCTGGCTGGCCTCGCAGCCTCGTTAGCAGCACCCCTCGGGACTCAACGTCAAGGTAGTTGGTCGAGACTTGGTCTGTCCGAAAAACAACATGTGCTCACAAGTGGCCCATGCCATGTCAACAAGTGCTGGTGTTAATGTCCGAGACTGGAGATTCCCGTTCATCGACTTCGCTGTTAACGAAATTCTCCCAGAAGACCCGAAAGATGTCGTCTCCGTCAGGAGGCGCTCCCTTCGATTCTACTACGATACACCTACTAAAATGCTGTACCGACGCTCCTACGATGGACTTCTCCTACGATGTCTGTCCAACGAAGAATCAGCCGAAGCCCATCGAGAAGCTCACGATGGGACCTACGAAGCTACACTGCTGATGCACATGGGTTTGCACCCTGATGATGCGGTGGGGTGGAGTTCGTCGTCTTCAGAAGACGTTCCTCCAGAGATGCGTGAGTCTGTTGTGATTGCAACAGAGGAGAGGGTTGATTCTCCTCCTTGTCATGATACGGGAAGGTCGGCTGTAGCGTTGCCGAGCCCTACCCCAGGCTCAACAATAGAAGCTGAGGTGGCTGCCGACCGGCAGGTGGCGACAGATTTGGTCCCCGTAGAGGGATTCAATGATGAGGGGGAGACTCCTCTATCGAGCCCGACCCCAGAAGATGCGCCCCGCCAGGAAACGGAAGCTGATCAGGTTAGCTTGCCAGAGGAAGGCTCCGCGCTGGTTATAGATCGCACCTCGGTGGTGGAGGAGGTAGCTCCGGATGCTGATAGTCCCTTTGAGCCGGAAAAGGGCAAGGGCTTCCAGATGTAAGGGCCCTCTGTTGCTTCTTCGACTTGGGGGACGATATCGACGCCCCAACCAACTCCTTCTGCACTCTTGGCATCTGGCACTGGTAGCAGAATTCAAGTTCCTGGTGCGGGAGAGTCTGCTGAGGTCGATGTTTAAACCTCGCAGATTGAGATCGGTAGGTTTTTTTCAGGTCCGCCATCCAGGGTAGCTCCTCCAACTCCTGCCATGACACCACAAGTGTTGGCGGATGCGAATGAGTATGTGAAATTCATCGTTGAGGCAGTGTACAAGATGCTGCAGAAGGATGTGTCGATAGTGATGAACACCAATGGGAGTTTTGCGATGGCAAAATTTATGGCGCTTCCATACATCAATCTGATACGTCTCCACCAGGGCCATGATCATATGGCCGAGATTCTGGAGGCCTCGGTGACTGAGCTGGATCAGCTGCTTTCTTAGTTTCAGCGTATCCCGCAGAATAATCTTTCCGCCCTGATAGACACAAAAAAGGAGAAGCTGATTGCTGAGATTGAGTCCTCTTATCAGGCCACCGTGGGTGTCTGGGAACACGAAATGGCTGAGACTGAAGCTGCAATAGAGCGGTTGTCTCAGTCTACGCAGGAGAAGGTAGATTTGCGAACTGCGTTGGACGCTAGTATCGCGGAGGTTGATGCCCAGATTTGCCACCTTGACGACCAGTGGGCCCAACTCCTATTAGATGCTGAGCATGCCCAGGCTGAACATGTAGCATTCAAGAAGGAGGAAGCAGCTTTCATCCACCGGGCTCTTACTCTGGCTCAGCAGTGGCAGCATCTGGATGAGAAGCATGAGGATGACACTTCTCCTGAGGCCATAGAGGCGATGCGTCAAGAAGCTGAACGTCGGGTCCTGGCGACTGTAGAGACTCGAGCGACAGACTTGAGACGCCAGATGGAAGAGCTTTCAGCCAACCCTGGAGATGTTTAGGGATAGTAGTCTCTTTTTTTTGTGTTTTTGCAACTCTTACTGGGGAGGGTGTAATCCTTTACTCTCTTTTTTAGAGTAAAGAAATACAAGACATTTTGTGATGTGTTCATTTTTGCTGTCATGAACTTGATAATTTGTGTGGACCTATTATCTTTTGCGCACCTTGGTTTTTAGGTACAGATAATAAGTTTGAGAGAACCAACATGTTTGCTTAGAGGTAATGTGGACGTGGCAAATATGGGATTCAAAAATGATAGAATCTTCCTACTCAGAGGTGTTATGGACGTGGTAGGAATGACTCTAGGGAATACGCAGAACTACTCAGAGGTAATGTGGACGTGAAAGTTTTGCGATCAATGTACGACAATGCCGGGGTTGTCTGTACGGGATGTTTACTCAGAGGTAATATAGACGTAGTAAACATGATGGATAGCATAATCTTATGGAATATAAGATTCCGCTTTGTAGGGCGTAGGGGAACAACTCAGAGGTGATGTGGGCGTAGTTGTCCTTCTACTGGAGGATGCCACGGAACAGCTGGGTTCCGGAAGCATATGATTTTGTGGAAGGGAATTGTATGTGAGCCCTGATGATTGGGTCCATAGATCCCCTTGTGGAAGTACATGTCTGAAAGGTGTCAAGAGTAGTACTTCTTTAGGAACTTGTCGTTGATGGGCATCATGAACAAGTCCCCATTGGGTTTAGCGAGGCGGTAAGCACCGTTCGAGTATACAGTCTCTATGATGAAAGGTCCTTCCCATTTGGGCTCAAACTTTCCTGGTGTCTTGTGATTTAACACCATGTCGCCTACTTGGAAAGTCCTCTGTTTGTCCTTCTTGTTGAAAGCCTGTGATATACGGGCTTGGTAGAGTTCGATGCGTTGTTGAGAAAGGAGACGCTTTTCGTCAAGTGCCTCCAGATTCCGCAGACGATGACGTTGATTATCCTCTTCTGTGAGTTGGTTTGTGATTGCTACGCGGAGTGAGGGTATCTGGATATCGAGAGGTAGTACCGCTTCGTTCCCGTAGACCAGAGAGAATGGTGTATTTCCTGTCGGGGTCTGGACCGTTGTGCGGTAGGCCCAAAGGCATTCGCCGAGCTTTTCATCCCAGTCACGTTTGTTGGATGACACGACCTTTTTGAGTAGCCTGACGATAGTTTTGTTGAATGCCTTGGCCAATCCGTTTGCTGCCGGATTGTAGGCGATTGAGGCCACATTTTGGATATGATTCTTGTCGCAGAATCTGCTAAAAACATGGCTGATAAACTAAGGACCGTTATCGTGGATAATCCTCCGAGGTACCCCGAAACGGTAGATGACATAGTGCTTGATGAAGCTGATCACCCTAGAGCTCTTTACCTCCGCCAGTGGAACTGCTTCTGCCTATTTGGAGAATTAGTCGGTGATGGCTAGGATGAAGCGGTGTCCTCTTGATGAAGGAGGGGTGATCGGTCCTACAATATCCATGCCCCAAGCTTCGAAGGGCCAAGAGGCGATTGTAGGATGTAATGGTTCTGACGGTGTATGAATGAAGTCTGTGTGAAGCTGGCACGCATGGCACTTCTTAGCATAGTCGACAGCGTCAGCGACCATGGTTAGCCAGTAGTAGCCCATGCGTCGCAGTCGAACCTGCAACTTAGGGCCAGGTTGATGAGCTCCGCAGGTCCCATCGTAAGCTTTTCGAAGGGCTTCGGCTGCTTCTTCATTGGACAGACATCGTAGGAGAAGTCCATCGTAGGAGCGTCGGTACAGTATTTTAGTAGCTGTATCGTAGTATAATCGAAGGGAGCGCCTCCTGACTGAGATGGCTTCTTTCGGGTCTTCTGGGAGAATTCCGTAAACAGCGAAGTCGATGAACGGGAATCTCCAGTCTCGGACATTAACACCAGTACTTGTTGACATGCCATGGGCCACTTGTGAGCACAGGTTATTTTTAGGACAGACCAAGTCTCGACCAACTACCGTGATTTTGAGTCCCGAAGGGTGCTGCTAACGAGGCTGCGAGGCCAGCCAGAGCGTCAGCCTCCAGATTTTATGGGCGAGGTACGTGTTCGATGAAGGACTCGGTGAAGGTTGAAATGATGTTCAATACAACTTCATTGTAAGGGATCATATCTTCATGGCGAACTTCGTATTGTCCTCTTATCTGGTTTATGACGAGTTTTGAGTTTGCCATTAAAATCTTTTGATTGCAAATTTTAATACAAACAGAATAGTATTACAATATAGGACTTAAATGTAGTCCTAGGAGTACACTTTTGTTTATCTGGGTCCCTTGTGCCAATGGAATGAGTGGTAATGCATTGACTCTGTTGACGATCTGACGACGGATATCGGTTCTCTGAAGGTTTGGATTGCTCTGGGTGCTGAAGCTTGCTTAGAGGAGGAAGACGTTGAGTGTCTATATCTGCCTCTCTGGTTGTGCGATGTCTCTGTCTGTCTATGTATGTTCCTCTGTGTGTGTGTCCGTCAGAAGAAGAAAATGATCCCTCTATTTATAGTCTGCAGGCTGGCTACTCATGCGCGCATAAGTAGGATGCGCCTGGACGCGGGGATGCCACGTGGTGATCGCTGATAGAGGCGCATAGACGATGCGCCCTGATTGAGGGGTTGAATTCTTCATGCTGCTGTTGTGGGCTGGCACGTAGCAGGGGAGAATCTTCCAGTTGCTGAGATCTTGGGTGAATCGAGTCAAAGGACACGTGTCATCGGCCCATGGCTCGGAGATCTCGAATTTGGTGGGGAATGATCTGGTAGGATGCTCCTGGGATTGGGCGCATGAGGAGACTTTGGCTCGTAACCTTTGGGAGTCACGAATAATTTGTGGCTCATGGCTTTTGAGGCGCATGCGAGGCTTCAGTAGTGACTTTACTTCTGTCTTTAGGGATCAGAGAAAAGTCTAAGGCGCATGGCTTTTGAGGCGCATGCAGAGATTTGGGCGCATGGCTGCGGAGGCGCATGCGAGTGGTTGGGCGGCCACGTGGCTTGTAACCGCCGAAGGAAAGTAATGATGATGTTGATGTTGACGACGCTTCATTTTCTAAAAAAGCTGTCAACTGTTCAGTCCTCAAGAGGCATGCTGCCAACTCTGTCAGACTTCAGCAATTAATATTTTTGACAGGTGATGGGTTGTCGAGTGGGCACATCGATCGGCTTTCTACTAGGCACATGGGGCCGCATGGGAGCGCATGCTTGTGAACCGCTTGGTGCTGAGGGGTGCATCTGTGTGATGCGAGGTCTGACCGGCGCATCCGCTCCGCTTGACACATCTTTTGGTGCGACTGTTACGTTCTTCGAGTGCTTTAAATAGCCATTTTTGACTTGGCTGAATTCGAAGCGTCAGGTTCATCCATTTAATGCAAATTCATTGCACAGGATCCGGAGAGCCATCCACTTGGCGCACGGGTTTGATTTGCCCGGCCTATAAATAGTGGCATGGAGAGAGCTTGCTTCTCATTCTCTCACGTTCTTCCCGAAATGAACTTGTTTACTCGAGCACATTCTGTTGACGAGATGCTTCCGAGGGTGAAGATGCGACGCAATGTCTTTTATTGATGCACTTGAAGGTGACTGTTACATCCAAAAGTCGGAGTCGAGGGCTTCCGAGGC
This sequence comes from Iris pallida, assembly GCA_029216955.1. Classification (NCBI taxonomy): domain Eukaryota; kingdom Viridiplantae; phylum Streptophyta; class Magnoliopsida; order Asparagales; family Iridaceae; genus Iris; species Iris pallida. The sequence goes on from JANAVB010000397.1 coordinate 8,008,216, forward strand.
AGGCAGAAGGTGCCTGTTTCATCCAAAGATCGGGATGCTCGAGCCTCGTCTTTGTTATGTGGGAAGAGCCACAGATCGAAATTGCGGTGCTGCTGCTTTGGGGGCTCTTTCTTCTGTCAGAGTAGGTGTTGCCCATTCTGGTTGTGTTGAAAGCTGCTCCTTTAGCCGTGGTTTCGATTGTAGTCTTCCTTCGTCTTTGGAGGCTCTTTCGAAGCCTCCCCTGGCCATAGGTTGACTTGCGGTGCTCTTCTCTTCTTTGGTTTGGGGAGCTCTTCCTCCAGCTAGAGGGTTGATTGCCACCCTCGTTCTGCTCAATAAATGCTTTATTAGTCGAAGCATTTAGACGGCGGTGAGCCTGGCTGGAAGGGTAGCACATAACTGAGCTGTTGAAGGGATGCATATAACTGAGGATGCACATTACTGAGCTGTTGAAGGGATGCGCCCGGCTGGAAGCGCATGGTGGGATGCGCCTGACTGAGAGCGCATGGTGAGATGAGCCTGTTCGAGGGTGCATGATGACTGTTGTGCCTGGCTGAAGACTTAGGGTCTTTTCTTTGTAGAAATTCTCCTTTGTACAACCTTTTCAAAACATGTAATAGACTTTTATATGAAAATAAAAAATCCTCTTTTGATGTCTATTCTTTTGCTTTTGTGTTGAGTACTTTGTCTGAACTTCCTGGCGCATGTATTGTTTGGCGCATAGGATTTCTGATCGTGAAATTCTATGCTTCTACAAGACCCCCTTCAAAGTTTTTAAAACTTTTTTGTCAAGTTTTGGAATTCTTTGAATAAGAAGCATGGTGGTTAGGGCGCATGTCTGTTCGGGCGCATGGATACTCCGTGCATCAGTGACGGGGCGCATGCTCGTCTTAGTTAATGCAAATGATAATGCCTCGATAACCAAGAAGATTAATGATGATCTTTTTGGTTTTATCTGCAATTATCTCTTCACAGAACCCGAAGCAGCGGCTGAGGTCACACTTTATTGGTTCACGCGTGCGACTGAGCCTATAAATAGGCGTGAGGAGAAGAGAGAGAGAGTTCCAGCCTGATTCCTCTCTTTGCTTTTGTCTTTTAGAGTTCTTCTTCGAAAAAACCCTAACTTTCTCCTTTCAAGAAATGGCTCCCAAGACTCCTCGCGGCGGTGCTGGCAAAGAAAAGGAGCCTGCGGAGTTCACCGAGGAAGACGCTCCTGTCACAATTGTGACTCCGGCCGACGTTCGGCCTGCGGTGACGGGTGGGTGTCGTCTTTTCTTTTTTAACTCAGACGCATTTTGGATCATACGGCTGAGTTGGTGTGCTCTAACTATTTGTTTGCCGAAGCGCATGGACTTCTGTCTTGATGATTCGTCGAGGTTTTATCCTACCGACGTGCATGGATTTAGGCCCTTATTATGCACCGAGGTTTAACTGCTAACGCGCATGGGTTTACACCCTGATGATGTGCCGAAGCTTCACTGCTGACGTGCATGGGTTTGCACCCTGATGATGCGTCGAAGCTTCACAGCTGATGTGCATGGGTTTACACCCTGTTGATGCGCCAAAGCCACACTACTGATGCCCATGGGTTTGCACCCTGATGATGTGCCAGGCTGCTTGACACACTTTGTCTTCTTAGAGCTTTTTGTCTGACTTTTGTCTTTAATGTATCAGTGTTGATGACAATCCCTTTGCTGAATGAAGTCCTTCTGGATGCTTCTCTTTGTCAAATGGGAGTTGATTTTGACGAGGAGGTTATCAACCCTGCGAAGGATGCTATTCTACAGAATTAACCTCCTGAGAGAATGCTGCAGATCCAGAATCAGTTGCCGTTTTTCCTTCAGAGTATGATGGAGAGCGGTAAACTGAAATCTGCTGAATCTGAGGATGTGACCTTCTTAAAACCTGTCTTTTTGTTTGGTGACCGCCTGATCTCCACTGAGGCGAAGATACTGAAGATCAAAGAAGACTGGTTCTTCTCTACAAAGGGCATGGTTCTGTATATGCGACAGCTTGAATGCCAGTTACCGCTGACGGCCTTCTACCGTTTAGCTTCCAAGAGAAGGATGCCCTGAGAACTTACTCCTTCTTAAGGAGGGGCATTGGGTGGTACTCTTTCGATTGATGCTACTTTGAATCAAAGGGATACCTTGGCCGCTTCGCGGGTCGGACCCTCGTTTAGTTGCCAAACTTTGCGTCCTGGGAGCCTTTATAGCGAGGTCCCTAATGACACCTTTGCCTTCAGTGCTTCGACCTTTGCAAATCGGATGCTAACATCGAGGGTCATGTATCCGAAAGGTAGCTTTAGGGTGGAAGGTTGGTGTTACCACATGCCGAAGTGGGACGACTTGACCCTTTGGGTGTTGTTGAAGTTCAAGGCTGAGCTTAAAGAGATTGGGCTGACGGCCGCTATTCGTGCCACACAGGCTGGCGTGGATCTCAATAAGCATATGTTCCTTGCTCTCTTGGAAATGTTCAATACCCAGACTGGCACTTTCTTTACTCCAGTGGGAGAGTTGGGATTGGCTCTCCACGAAATGTACGAGGTATCCAGGCTTCCCTGGGGCTCTGAACCGTACGAAGAATATTTTTCGTCAAATGAAGAGATCCTTGTCTTGGAAAAGAAGGACCCGGAGATGATGGTTGTTTTCAAAGAGGTAGCAAGCCATCATTATCTGATGCAACGGAGGAAGAAAGGCAAGTCTCAACCTCATGTGACTGCTTGGAGGGATTACGTCTTCAAGCAGGATTTGGCGGATTCCTCGAAGATCCGATTTATGACTCCGCAAGGGCTGAAACCCGTGGAGATGACCTCTGAAATGAGTCGGTTGGACGAGAGGACCCCCCGTTCAAATGAGAGTGGCAAGAACGCGTATAGCTGCTTCTGGCACTGTGGACACCGGATGTCATCTAAGACAGTATTGGCTGCTTATTTGATGATATGGCTCCGGGATTGTGTGTTCGCGGGCGGATCGGGTTCCGTAGAGAGGGTACACCGGAACCTCATTTTGCCAGCAGTGAAATTGGCCTTTGGTCGTCCTTTGGATCTTCTCCCCGCAATGGTGTGTAACCTGTTGCGGGGCTTGAGGACCTTTGCTGAGGACGTGATCCATGAGAGAGATAGAAATGACAACTTTCCCCGGGCCGAACTACCATTCCATTATCTGATGGGATGGTTGATTCTACATCATCCGAACGTGATGAGTCCAGGCTCGGAGGAGGATCACGTTGAAGGTGATGCCTTTATCCGCTGCTTCTACAAGAGGAAGTGGTTGCACACTGGTGTCCCCGTCTGCAGGAGAGTTTTGTCCTATCTTCAGGGGTGGGAGATTGTCAAGGTCGGTCCCATCTTCAAAGATTTCGAGGTCGACCAAGATTTAGACGACTTTGGTGAAGATACGATTACTCTGCCGAAATAAGGTTTTCGTTGGTTGCAAAGTATTCGGCCTTCCCACTTGGTCTACCGCAACCAGAATAGGTATTATCTGGAGCCATATCTGCCAAGCCGATTTGCTCGCCAGTTCGGCTACACCCAGTTAATGTTACAGAACCCCAGTAACAGTTTGGGGTTTGCCGAGAGCTTGATGAACGGAGCCAGGGGTTGGCAATATTACAATGCCGGGTGCAGTGGTGTTCATTTTACTACGCCAGTTCGCAACCCTCGGCCACAAATCCTGTATTCAGTCGTTAAACTGTATCGCACCATGAATACTGTGTCTCTTGGTTATGATAGGGAGACCAGTTTCATCATTGGAACTCAGCTAGAGGCTACGACAAATATGTTGGTGGCGGCTCGGTCATATCGTCCACCAGAATTGGCGGAATATCGGGCTGCTGCTGTACCATCAGTGGGAGATCCCCCTGTTGGGAAGAGACGGGATGACGCAGAGGCCGGTTCGTCTGTACCAAAAAGGCCGAGGAAAGTGACGACTCCAAAGGCTGTGTCACTAGAATCAGTCCCTGCTTAGGTAAAGAGTCCTCCGTAATCTGGCTCATCATGTCATTTTGGTGACTTGTGCTTTTCTTCTTGTAGGGATCGTTGAAGAAGAAAACCCGTATTTCGAAACCGGGTGTCAGTAAACCGAAGGAGGTGGCAAGCTCCTCTGATGAGCGAATTTCTCCGATGGTAATGTCCCCAATGGAGGAGAATCCTGAAGATGTTATTCCTGCGGAGATTTTAGTATCTCCGGACTTTGTCGGAAGAGACACTAAGGTTGCAGCAACTTCCTGGATGGTGCAAGCCACCGTAGGGGTTGGACGTTGAGGGTCCTGTGGACACGGGGCTTCCTGATGATGAAGTGGGGTGGAGTTCATCGTCTTCAGAAGACGTTCCTCCAGAGATGCGTGAGTCTGTTGCGGGGGCAACAGACGTGATTGCAACAGAGGAGAGGGTTGATTCCCCTTCTTGTCATGATGCGGGAAGGTCGGCTATAGCATTGCCGAGCCCAACCCCAGGCTCAGCAATGGAGGCTGAGGTGGCTGCCGACCGGGAGGTGGCGACAGATTTGGTCCCCGTGGAGGGATTCGATGATGTGGGGGAGACTCATCTGCCGAGCCCGACCCCAGAAGACGCGCCCCGCCAAGAAACGGGAATTGATCCAGTTAGCTTGCAAGAGGAAGGCTCCGTGCTGGTTATAGATCGTGCCTCGGTGGTGGAGGAGGTAGCTCCGGATGCTGATAGTCCCTTTGAGCCGGGAAAGGGCAAGGGCTTGCTCATGCAAGAGCCCTCTGTTGCTTCTTCGACTTGGGGGATGATATCGACGCCCCACCCAACTCCTTCTGCACTCTTGGCATCTGGCGCTGGTAGGGGAATTCAAGTTCCTGGTGCGAAAGAGTCTGCTGAGGTCGATGTTTAAACCTCGCAGATTGAGATCGGCGGGTCTTCTTCAGGTCCGCCATCCAGGGTAGCTCCTCCAACTCCTGCCATGACACCACAAGTGTTGGCGGATGCGGATGAGTATGTGAAATTCATCGTTGAGGCAGTGTACAAGATGCTGCAGAAGGGTGTGACGACAGTGATGAACGCCAATGGGAGTTTCGTGACGGCAAAATCCATGACGCTTCCACACATCAATCTGATACGTCTCCACCAGGGCCATGATCATATGGCCGAGATTCTGGAGGCCTCGGTGACTGAACTGGATCAGCTGCTTTCCGAGTTTTAGTGTATCCAGCGGAATGATCTTTCCGCCCTGATCGACGCGAAAAAGGAGAAGCTGATTGCTGGGATTGAGTCCTCTTATCAGGCCACCGTGGGTGTCTGGGAACGCCAAGTGGCTGACTGAAGCTGCAGTGGAGCGGTTGTCTCAGTCTACGTAGGAGAAGGTGGAGTTGCGAACTGCGTTGGAAGCTAGTATCGCGGAGGTTGATGTCCAGATTCACCACCTTGAGGACCAGCGGGCCCGACTCCTATTAGATGCCGAGCGTGCCCAGGCTGAACATGTAGCATTCAAGAAGAAGGAAGCAGCTTTCACCCACCGGGCTCTTACTCTGGCTCAGCAGCAGCAGCAGCTGGATGAGAAGCATGAGGATGACACTTCTCTTGAGGCCATAGAAGCGATGCGTCAAGAAGCTGAACGTCGAGTCCTGGCGACTGTGGAGACTCGGGCGACAGACTTGAGGCGCCGGATTGAAGAGCTTTCAGCCAACCCTGGGGATATTTAGGGATTGTAGTCTCTTCTTTTTGTGTTTTTGCAACTCTTGCTGGGGAGGGTATAATCCTTTACTCTTTTTTTTAGAATAAAGAAATACAAAAAAATTTGTAATGTGTTCATTTTTTCTGTCATGAACTTGATAATTTGTGTGGACCTATTATCTTTTGCGCCCCTTGGTTTTTAGGTACAGATAATAAGTTTGAGAGAACCAACATGTCTGCTCAGAGGTGACGTGGACGTGGCAAATATGGGATTCAAATGATAGAATCTTCCTACTCAGAGGTGTTATAGACATGGTTGGAATGACTCTGGGGGATACGCGGAACTACTCAGAGGTAATGTGGACGTGGAAGTTCTACGATGAATGTACGACAACGCATGGTTGTCTGTACGGGATGTTTACTCAGAGGTAATATGGACGTGGTAAACATGACAGGTACCGTAGTCTTATAGAATGTAAGATTCCGCTTTGTAGGGCGTAGGAGAATAACTCAGAGGTGATGTGGACGTGGTTGTCCTTCTTCTGGAGAATGCCACGGAACAGCTGGGTTCCAGAAGCATCTGATTTTGTGGAAGTACATGTCGTCTCTATGATGAAAGGTCCTTCCCACTTGGGCTCGAACTTTCCTAGTGTCTTGTGAGTCAACACCATCGGCCTCCTGACTGCCAGAACCAGGTCGCCTACTTGGAAAGTCCTTTGCTTGACCTTCTTGTTGAAAGCCTGTGATATACGGGCTTGGTAGAGTTCAATACGTTGTTGAGCTAGGAGACGCTTTTCGTCAAGTGCCTCCAGTTCCCGCAGACGACGACGTTGATTGTCCTCTTCTATGAGTTGGTTTGTGATTGCTACACGGAGTGAGGGTATCTAGATCTCGAGAGGTAGTACCGCTTTGCTCTCGTAGACCAGGGAGAATGGTGTGTTTTCCGTCGGGGTCCGTACCGTTGTACGGTAGGCCCAAAGGCATTCGCCGAGCTTTTCGTCCCAGTCGCGTTTGTTGGATGACACGACATTTTTGAGTAGCCTGACGATAGTCTTGTTGAATGCCTCGGCCAATCCGTTTTCTGCCGGATTGTAGGCGGTTGAGGCCACGTTTTGGATGCGATTCTTGTCACAGAATCTGCTGAAAACGTGGCTGATAAACTGAGGACCGTTATCGTGGATAATCCTCCGGGGTACCCCGAAATGGTAGATGACATGGTGCTTGATGAAGCTGATTACCCTAGAGCTTTTCACTTCCGCCAGTGGAACTGCTTCTGCCTATTTAGAGAAGTAGTCGGTGATGGCTAGGATGAAGCGGTGTCCTCTCGATGAAGGAGGGGTGATCGGTCCCATAATGTCTATGCCCCAAGCTTCGAAGGGCCAGGAGGCGACTGTAGGATGTAGTGGTTCTGACGGTGTATGAATGAAGTCTGCGTGAAGCTGGCACGCATGGCACTTCTTAGCATAGTCGACAGCGTCAGCGGCCATGGTTGGCCAGTAGTAGCCCATGCGTCACAATCGGTCTTGCAACTTAGGGCCAGGTTGATGGGCTCCGCAGGTCCCATCGTGAGCTTCTCGAAGGGCTTCGGCTGCTTCTTCGTTGGACAAACATCGCAGGAGAAGTCCATCGTAGGAGCGTCGGTACAGCATTTTAGTAGCTGTATCGTAGTAGAATCGAAGGGAGCGCCTCCTGACTGAGACGGCTTCTTTCGGGTCTTCTGGGAGAATTCCGTAAATAGCGAAGTCGATGAACGGAAATCTCCAGTCTCGGACATTAACACCAGTACTTGTTGACATGGCATGGGCCACTTGTGAGCACAGGTTGTTTTTAGGACAGACCAAGTCTCGACCAACTACCGTGACGTTGAGTCCCGAGGGGTGCTGCTAACGAGGCTACGAGGCCAGCCAGAGCGTCAGCCTCCAGATTTTGTAGGCGAGGTACGTATTCGATGAAGAACTCGATGAAGGTTGAAATGATGTTCAATACAACTTCATGGTAAGGGATCAGATCTTCATGACAAACTTCGTATTTCCTCTTATCTGGTTTATAACGAGTTTTGAGTCACCGTAGGCTTCTAGATGATCCACCCCCAGCTGTCGTGCCAGCTGGAGTCCCATGATGAGAGCTTGTACTCGGCAATATTGTTGGAACACGGCTTCGAAAGGGAGTAGGTGTGCTGGATAACCAGCTGATCATGGGAGACTAAGACTACCCCCACTCCTGTGATGATTCGGCCTTTGGGGCCTATTCTTGAAGCCCCATCGAAAAACATCTGCCAGACGGAGCTTTCTTCGGTGACATTAGATTCTTGGACCTCATCCAGGATGTTTTCATAGAGTCTAGAGGACTCCGGGATGGGGTGTGCAGCTAAAAAGTCGGCCAGAGCCAGACCTTTGATGGCTTTTTATGGAACGAACACCATATTGTATGGTGTTAGCAGGATCGCCCACGTAGCTAGCCGGGAGTTCAATGACCCTGGCTTCGTCATGAGAACTCTGAGTGGATTGACTCGGGAGATGACATGAATTGTCTGGCCTGAGACATAATGGCGAGTCTTCTGAATGGCAAACACCAACGACAATCACTCCTTTTCAACGGGGTTGTACCGGTGTTCGGCCCCGATGAGTGTTCGACTGAGGTAGTAGATGGCTTGCTCATAGCCTGTATCGCTGTTCTGAGACAACAAAGCGCCGAGGGAATGATCCATGGCACGGACGTAGAGGAGGAATGGTTTACCAGCGATGGGTGCCACTAGGACTGGCGGACTCGTCAAGTAAGCTTTGATATCGTCGAAAGCTTTTTGGCATTCCTCTGTCCAGACGTAAGAGACTCCCTTCTTCATGAGCTGAGTGAAGGGTCGACATTTTCCAGAAAGGTTTGCTATGAACCTCCAGATGTATGCCAGATGCCCCTGCAGGCCTCGAAGTTCTCGGATGTTCTTCGGAGGGTCCATGTCAAGGATGGCTTTGGTCTTCTCGGGATCGACATGAATGCCTTTCGCCGTGATAATGAAGCCCAAGAACTTTTTGCTAGAAACTCCCAAGAAGGATTTAGCGGGGTTCATCTTGAGTTGATGCGCCCGCATAAGATCGAAGACTGTCTTCAGGTCTTGTAGGTGATCTCCTTTGAGATGGCTCTTGACTGCGATGTCGTCAACATAGCATTCGACTGTTTTACGAAGATGCTGACGGAAGATGGTGCTCATAGATCGTTGGTATATCGTACCCGTATTCTTCAAGCCGAAGGGCATCACTGTGTAATAGAAAACCTCCTTCGGAGTCCTGAATGACGTGTGTTTTGCGTCATCGGGGAACATCTTGATCTGGTTGTAGCCCGAATACCCATCCATTAAAGACATGCGTTCGAAGCCACATGTGTTGTCGATCATCACGTCTGTGATTGGAAGTGGGAATTCGTCCTTCGGGCAAGCAGTGTTGAGATCCCTGAAGTCGATACAAACTCGTATCTTCCCATTCTTCTTGGTGACAGGGACAATGTTGGCCACCCAATCCGGGTGTTGTTCTTCACGGATGAAGCCGCTGGTCAAGAGTTTGTCCACCTCCTGATTGATGGCGTTCATGATGTCCGGACGAAAATGTTGCTATTGTTGTTTGATAGGCTTGGCATCGGGTAAGATGTTGAGCCTATGCATCACGATCTGAGGATCAAGTCCTGGCATGTCTTCGTAGCTCCAGGCGAAGACATCAATATATTCTTTAGCCAGTTGGATTAAAGACTCCCGGTCTTCTCCTTTTAGGCTTTTGCTGATGAAGATGGGTTTGGAAGAAGATCCATCCTCAAGGTCGATCGGTTCGACTTCGTCTTCGGTAGGGGGTTTGCGTAGCTCAAAACGAGACTCCCACTGTTCTCCTAGGCGTTGAGCCCAGGGTTCTTCTTCGAAGAATTCTGGCGTTTGGTCTTCGCTTTCATCTTCTTGAAATTTTGCAGATGTCATGTTGGATGATAACACTCTCTTGATGACTGAGCCGATACTGGTGTCAGAATCCCAAGTTGATGGTTCGGACGAATGAGAATGTTCTGCTTCTTCTGCCTCCGAACTCTCTGGAGTTGACGGCGGCGTGACATAGCCTATCCCCCATCGAGTCCGATTATAGTAGTCCTGTGGCTTTCCTTTAGGTGTTGGAAGCCGGAGAGGAAGACGTCGACCCTTGTCGTAGTTCAGGCCTTTGTTGCTTTTTATGTCGTAACCCATCTTTTGGATGAGGTACTTTGCCTTGTCAGTGTACCGATAGACTTGTATTCTGCCGGTATCTAGTTTTGGCTCGAGTGGCGGGAGGTCTTGATGACGCTCAACTTTGTCGAAACTGATGGATTCTTCGTCTCGACTTCGCGGTGGGACTACAGAACAGACCCCTTAGAACGGGACTACTCGATTTACATGATAGACAGTCGTTATTTGTGTTTGCAACGACCGTAGAGCGTTATCTAATGTATACATAGCATTCCAATGTGGAAGACTAGAATAATTAAAAGACACTCTATTATTGATGAAATACGAGATTTTATCCTGCGGGATTACATTGTCCAGAGAGGGTGCGTCTACATCAGCAGAGATATATTCCCCTAGCTCTTCATCTGTGAGTACTGGGGTTGGATCGGGAGAGTCTACCACAGCTTTGATTTCGAGGTCCGAGAGGGCTATGTGGGCCTTCTCTGGCAGCTTGGATTGCGGCGGCTTGCTTTTAAGACGCACCTTCAGAGGTGCCTCCACTGTGCCTCCGGTGATTGGTGCCTTTCCTTGTAGTTTTTCCACAAGGGGAGCCGATGTCTAAGGCAGCTTTCCCTTGAGGCGTATCTTCAAGGGAGCTTTAGGAGCAGTTGGTGCTTTTCCGGGTAGCTTGATGTTCATGGGAGGCAACTTCTGAGCACTACACCAAAACATGTAATTTGTAACACATGTTTTTTATAATTAGTAACGGTTATTATCGTTACACGCTTGTAACGATAATAAGCGTTACAATAATTAACAAAACGTTACTAAAATTTTAATTTTTAATTTTTGTTAGTTTTATAATTTATGTAACAGTAAAAACCGTTACAAATCAATTTGGCAGTGAAAGAAAATTGCCCACCCTTCCGCACTCATTTTCATTTTCCCTCTCCTTTTTTCACTTTGACCTTCCTCCAGCCCTCTCTCCCCCCTCACATTTTCATTTTTCCTCTCCTTCTCCTTCTCCTTCTCCTCACTCTCTCTCTCTCAAGCTTCCTCCAATGCTCTCTCGAGCTTACTCTAGTCTTGAAGTTCTGTTCATTTTCCTAATTCCTCTTATTTCTGGTAGCTTCTAAACACATTTTCTTCTTATATGTGAGATTTAAGTTTCGAATTTCTCATAGTATTAGGTTTTCCTAATTTCTAAAGTGTTTCTTCTTTAATTTCTTTGTTGTGAGAGATCTAATTTCAAAGTGTTACTTAAGAATTTCACATGCCGTATTTATTTGTTAGGGCTTTGTAAAATTTTATATTTTGGACATGAGATCATTTAATATTTATAGAAGGAGGAGGAGACCGGGATGTCAAGGTCACAACACCGATCCCGTCGATGTGGAGGTAGAGGAACGGATCGAGCCGCAGGTCCCGCTGGACGAGTTCTATGAGGAGTTCGTCATTGTCAATGTTAAATCTGTTATGCCATTGAGAAGAACTTGGTGCGTCCGGAAGGAATTGTTGCGGGCGAGGAGGAACATCTCCATCATCCCCACTTCGAGATCGAAAAAAGGTAATATGTTTGGTCGCTTAGTTAGCATGGATTGGAATTCGATTGATTGATGAATTCTGACAATGGAGAATCATGTTATTGCAATTTTTTCCAGTGTCCAGGGTGCTGATTTATGGTGAATCTGCATATCGTATCTGAGTTCTGGAAGTTGTCTTGGCAGAGCCTACGTATTATGGTATACCCAATCCTCCATTTTACTTATAAACCAATTTTTACTAAAATTATGTACTTGCATCCTTTTTTCCCTCTAAAGAAGACTTTTTGTATAGTGCTTTCTTGAAAATCAATGTTGTTGATCGCTCTTTTCGGTTCATTAGGAATAAGAGGTGAAGATAACCGCTAATTCAGTTTATCCAGGTGTTATTTTTTACTTATCTCTTCCGATATAATAGCATCATGAATAGTAAGTCCATATATAAGTAGAGTATGTCATAGATAATCCCTTTAATTATTTTTATAATGTCAACCCCTTGACCAATTTTATTCTCTCATATTGTTTTTTTTATTTATTTACTTGTCACATACATTTGTTATGGTTATTATTGGTTTTATTTAAAATTCTATTGGAGGGTTCAAGTGAGTAATAATGGAATTACAGGGGCCTTGGTGCAAATGTCACCAATTCAAAACTTCTTTTAAAACTGAACATACACTGTGTTCAAATTCAAATTGAATTCAAATTCGAAGTACTCTCAGGAAGGAGCAAATCCAGTTTAAATTCGATTTTATATCCCCTCTTCTTATCTCCTCCAGATTTGAATACATGGGTATAAATTCAGACCTCTCGATCTAATTCCCAGCCTCCGACCCTTCGAAACCCTAAGAATTTGTTCTTCCATTACAAGAATCACCAACGAGGAGTCGAGGGATCAGTTGTGGGTGACAAATCATTTCAAGAGGTAGGTGACTGCCCTTTATAATTTGCTGCTCTGTTATTTTCCTTAAAAGTGCTCGATCAAATGTGTAAGAGAACATAGATGGAGAAGATGCTGTACCTTAAAGTTCAAATATATGCAGCCTTTGTCTACATATGCCATAAACATATGCGTATCAGTAAACATCTATAGCTATGGGTCAGAGATTAATGAGTTCAATGTGTGAGGGTAGGCTTGATACCTAGGTTCTTAACTACAGATTGATACTTATGTCCAGATAAGTGTCCTAAATACTAGAGTATCAGAACTCTAGTATCTTAGAGAACTGTTGAACATAAAACTCTGTTTAGTGAAGTTAGGCCAAGGATGCAACCATTGGTTGTATCGACACGTCCAGGAGGGCGTGGATAGCAAGTATAACTCTGATCAAGACTTGGATAGAGGGTTGTGCAGGCATATGAGATATCTGGTAGCATGTGCCAGCATAAGAGTGTTGGCGTTATCAATGTAGGGTCGGGTAGCAAGGAGATTTGACAAAATAGAGTAGTAAACATATGGACAGATGCAACTACATACCTGTCACAATAAGGATACTACCTATAGGTAGTACATGGAAATAGATGGATCACCAGACACCATGCCCAAGTCTAGTTTATGAGAAGTTAGGAAAGGACAGTATAGGAATTTAGGAAAGATGATTTGTTTATACAATGATCATGAAGTAGGATAGCATGTAGTATCAGTTTCGTACATGGACACAATAATCTCATACACTAAAAAGGCAACCTAGGATATTGATGTACTCACGGATACCAAGGTGTAGGTTGCCTAAGAAGATGAACCATAGCATTGGGTGTAGCGAGGGTATTGGAAACTAAAAGAGACCTTGGTTGGACTTTCATGTTGAGATACTGAAGTTTGTAAGAAGGGTGAAGATAGCATCTGAAAAAGAAGAATAACATTTACTTTTGGCACATTGTGTACCTAGCAAACATCAACAACATTCCATTATATTTTTGCAATATGGATTAGCTTATCTACCCATAGAAACCCACCTGAGAATTTAACCAAGTAACCAAGAAAAGGCAATTGACTTCCCCATAGCCAATTTGGACTGCTACGTATATTTTCTTGGCTTTAACCTGACATGGGGTATCATGTGCTCAATGCATTATTTTTACATTTTAGATTTTGTCACATCATGGATCTCCATCTTCACCCGTTAGATAGGGAGTCCTCAGAGCTTCCATTATTCGTTCACAACAGAGCAAATTAACAAGATCTGGACAGTCTTTATATGCCTCCACTATCTTCTCCCCTTACTTGTGTGTACCAGAAGGGTAGGGATACACGTATCCTATACTGATAGAGATGAGTGGAACCAGGTATGGAGATATGATATGGCTATGACAGGTACTAAACCTATATGTATGATAAGAATATAGGGGAACCATGTCCTTGATGACTTGTTATATAATTAGAATTTTATAAGCTTGTACACATAGGCACAAATATAAGGGGTAACAGAGTAAGGGGGGTTAGAGTGTTCAGTAGAAATTATAACACCTAGCCTTAGGAGCAGCAGGTAGCTGCTGGTTGCGGATAGCAGCGTAGCCATAGGGGAGGTGCCCTGCTACATGGAGAATAGTTGGGAAGTAGCTATGTGGGGGTATCAATGGTTGGAAGAGTTAGGATGAACCTATGGTGACAGGTTCTCAAACAGCAGCAACCTACATTATTAATAGGATTTGCAAATGTGCTTAGGTACAGTTGGAACAGTTGGAACAGTTGGTAAGTCTTGGACCACACAGGGGTTAGTAGAAGTGAGTTAGATCCAGTGCACAGGAAATATTAGATGAGTTGTGTGTAGACAAGAATAAGGAAAGAATTTGTTACAAAAACCACTTATTAACTTTAAACTCTTTCTATCTACTGTTTTAAATGTTTTATCCTTCTAAGACTAATGGTTTTAACTTTTCACAAGAGACTTCACATTTGCTACCCTAAGAACTTAATCATTTGAAAGAAACCCTAGGAGAAAGAAGTAGGGTTGCGAGGCTTGGTTACACCAAAAGTTGCATATGTACTGAAGTAATTACCATTTGGGAGGAAAGGAGATTGACTATAGGGGCTTCATCATGCATTTATTAATTTAGGGCATATAAAGAGAGTATTAGCTCTTCTTACCTTGACCTGAGATCCTTTTTATTGTAATACTGATTTCACAACTTCGAAAAGGAAAATCAAGTATAGTATGATTTAGATCATACAAAGTGACACAATATAGGAGCTTCAATATACGTTTGTGAATTTAGGTCACACAAAGAGGCAGAGTATTGGCTCTCAACTTGATCTTAGAGTTACTTGTAAAAGGAATATAAAGTATAATAGTGGTAATGCCAAAATTATGTTATAGTAAATTGTTTAATGTAACTCACTGACCAGAAGAAAATGATTACCTGGTCATAAAAATATGGTTCCTCCTTTGTGACCAACAAGGAACTTAATGTTTTTGCTCCTGGTGCCTCCTTTTCAGGACTTGAAGGAGGTGTGAAGAACTCCACAGAAGGCTTCAACTCTTCCAACTTTGTAAATGTTACGATAACTTTGATAGTCCTCATAATTGGAAATGACATCTGCAGTTAATATTATGTCAAAGGAGATGCATGAAACATCTATGAAAAGTTAACATAATTAAAATTATGATAAGAAAATAGCTCCAGTTACTTCTTAATATTGTGCAGTATAATATAAAACAGTATACAATAAATGTTTTTAGTAACTTTATTTCTGAGACTTAAGCTCATTTCTAGTTGTCATAGCACTCTCCATTATAAGAACTCATAGAGATCTAAATACCCAATGTCTACAGGATTTGGCAACAAAATGCAAAACATAAAAAACTGTTAGCTACCATATATGAATATAGTATGAAAATAGTTCTTTACATGTATTGCGAGATGCATCAATGTTTGATATGATAAATACACTGGGATACTTAAAAATCCATTAGCATGTCCATGTTGCATATTAGGGTTTTGTTTAGTTTTTTTTGTGTGTGGCTAATTTGCATCTAAATATCCTGCACATTCACAGTTTTGAAATTTGCTATCATAAACTATCAAATGACAACGTGCTACCTTGAACTATTACAAATAGTAACAAAATACCTTGAACTTTCACATATTTGTAACTTACTCCTCTATGCCAGTAAGGTAGGGGACTATTAAGAAAATATGAATGATACCATTGTTAACGGAATAGGGGTAGCAATGTGCTAAATGGGAAAAGAGCAATATATTTTCTTGATAATTACAATAGGTGAAGATAGCAAGTTGTAAATTTCATAGTTTAGGATAGAACTTGAAAAATCTGAATTCAAGGTATTTAGTTGAAAATTAAACTTTCTAGGTCAAAAATAAAGTGTTTGTTAGCTAAGAAGATCTTGTATTTTTCTGGACTTTCAAAATTCAGTTTAAATTTTTTATTCTTACATTAATTATGGACATTTTCGTTTAAAATTTGTTCTAACGCAAAAATTATAGAAAGCAGATTTTAAATTGAATATCCTAAGTCTTAGCGTTGCGTTAGACGACACCTATGATAAAAGGACACGGACACGGACACGGACAAGGACGCGTAGTGCAGCCTTAAAAATGTTGTTTCGTACCTTGACTGGAAAAGTCCCATCTGGAATCCTGGTAATCATTTTCTTCTGGTCAGTGAGTTACATATTTTTATGACCAGGTAATCATTTGGGAGGATAAGTTGCTGAAGATTCAGAGGGATTTGGATGAAACTAAAATTATTCTTGTAAGTCTTAACTATAAACTAAATATCCATATGACTTTGGAGTTTGTGGTTCATGTTATTTTCATTTTGTATATATATGGATACGCTCACCTTATCAACTGTGTCGGCTACTGCTGAAGAAATTGGCAGTAACTGCTTATTAGTTAATACAAAAATAACATTTTGAGTAAAGTATATGCTAGAATCTACTCAATATCTTCATTTTTAAAACAATGAAAGATGGATCAAAGAAACCAATGTAGCAAATACTTCATGGCAGAATGAGGCGTTTGCAGGATAGATACCTAGCAATGTCATCCTTTAGGCATACGAATGAGATCCTTGAACACATCAGAGTGATCGACTTTGATTTAAACAAAGAAGCAATCTTCTTGATATATATAATAAAGAACAAGATTTTGACCAGGCTTGATCTATAAGATGTTCTGTTCCCCTTCGTTGTGTCCTGGAAAATTGCATTGCTAGCTATACTTAGTGTGATACTTGGGTACTATGATAATTTCAATTACAGGCTTCAATTTTTGGTAAACATGCTATCAGAAATGTACCAAGTCGCTAAGATTTTCCTCAGTTGAGAAGTTTGCATGGTTTTTGTGTAAGAATATGCAGGTTGTTACTCATTGCGAGGGGGAGCTGATTGTTTTGTGATGACTGATGCAGCACAAGACCATCGAAAGCATCCTGGAACGTAGGGAGAACTTGAATACCCTCGTCGAGAAGAGTAATGATCTTAGTGGTGCTTCTCAAGTAAGTTGGACATAACACAGATGTGATTTCTGATGTTGTTTTTGCCACTCTTTTTTTCTCCCGTGTGTAAATGATAATGTTTCTGAGGAATTGAAGAAACTGAACAAATCTTATGGTTTTCTTCACTGGCAGATATTCTACAGGCAGGCCAGGAGAACAAACCAGTATTGTACTATACTTTAAACTGCACTTTGGTTGCTTAGCTTCTGAGCTTGTAAGTAACTGTTGAGAACTAATAAGGGATTTAGTCCCACATTGGAAAAATGTAGTATGAAGAGGAGCTAGATCCTAAAAGGTTTCTTTCTTTGTTAGGCCCCCTTTAAAAGCTTTTTCCTTATGTAATCTCTTGCATTCAGTCGCGATGGAGAATAGTCAAGTTCAATTTTGTAACATTTATATTGGGTCCCTTTCTATTGACAGCTTACCGAAGTATGAAGCTTCACACGAGTTCCAGACTAAGAAGAAGTGCCAGCAACAAAGGCAACACGAGGAGATGGCGAAGCGACAAAAACTGCAGCATCCACAGCCACATGCTCGCCTCCCTCCCATTCAACACACAGGAGGCCAGCCCCATTCTCATTCCATTGTTGTTTTCATAAATTACAACACAAAGATGTAGAGGGAAAGTGTACCAACCTTCATGTTGTCATTGAAACCAACAATGGAATGTTTCCTTATTAAAATATTAATGTATGGATGCTATTGAACATCATGTGGTTTAGTTGCTTATTAATCAAATATTATGTGGTTTAATTATTAATTTGAATGGTTGAATTGTTATTCGAAATTATGTGGTTTAGTTACTTGCTCGGAATTGTTATTAAAAATTTCGTGGTTTAGTTAATGGTTTGGAATGGTTGAATTATTATGAAAGTGAAATATTATGAAATTGGATGTGTTGTTTATTGTTTAGTTACCAGTTGAATGTAGTTTTTTTATTTAATTTAAATAGTCCAATTGTAATGGTTATAACTGTGACAATTAGTGGAGAATAATAACGAAAAAAAATAATGTAGTCACAGTAGAAACCGTGACAAAACAAACTAACTGCAACATTAATAACTGTGACAAATAGAATATTGGTCACGGTTACAACCGTCACATAAATGGACTTCTATCACGGTTATAACCGTTACCAAAATAACTATTTGTCATGGTTATAACCGTGACAAAAATAAATATTTGTAACGGTTATTACCGTGACTAAATATTAACCACGCCCCACTAGTAACAGTTATTACCGTGACGAAAAATAATTGTCACGGTAATAACCGTTGGTAATCGCCTATTATGGTGTAGTGGAGGCGGTTTGCCTTTGAGTCGGATCTTCAAAGGAGCGCCGGGAGTCATCTCAGGCTCCATGTCCGGCTCTGCTGCCGTTTCTGCCTCGTCATCAGTATCATTGGCTTCCTCCTCGTCAGATGACTTGTACAAGGAGGAACCGGTGAAGTAGGCTTCAACCCCTTTGAAAGGGTCAATGTCCGCAAACTCCGTCCGGATGACGTCGTTGGTGGACACGTACTTCATACATTGGTGGAGTGTAGATGGCACCACCATGTACTCATGCAGCCATGGACGACCCAACAGAAGGTTGTAGTTGACGTCGGCGTCCGCGACATAACAAGTCACCTCGGTTCTGAGGTTACCGATATGGCACTTTAGACGTATCTTGCCCAGTGGCTCGCTTTTGCTAGCATTGAAGCCATTAATTGTTGTGTTGGAAGGCGCCAATCGGTACATTGGGATCCCCAGTGTTGAGAGCAGCGTCTTCGAAATGATGCTGAGGAAAGACCCCGGATCGATCTGAATCCGCTTCACCTTGACAGAACCGATATACCCTGTATAATACAGCGGCTTGTTGTGTCGGTTGTGCTTGACCAGCATGTCTTGTTGGGTGAAGGTTATATTAGGGATAACCTCATCCGCACAATGACAGTGCGCACAAGTATTTGGGAGATCTTCAGGCTGCTTGAACTGACTGATGAAGGACTCAGCATCCTTCAGGGCTTCGCAGAGAGCTTCGCGAGTGTCTTTGGACAAACGAAGGAGCTCAAACAGAGATAGGCGGGTAGAAGTACTGGCAAGTTGTGCCAGTATGTCGAAGTTGTGGGGCCTGGCTAGCCCCGAAGCATTCTCCTTTCGCAGAGGCCTATCGAAACGAGCCTCTACATTCTTCTGTTTATTTTCTGCTGGAGGCTTGGACGGACCCCCTTCTTTGGTAGCAGGAACGGTGCAAGGAGGCACCACCTCGACGGCAGCTTCGTCGGGTTGGGCGTTCTGTTGTGAACGCGTTTGTACAGGAAGAGCCTCTTCTGTGGAGGAAGAGACCATGTGGCAAGACTTGATCTTCCTGCCTTTGGTTTTGGAGGCAGAGCGTACCTCCGGTTGAGTAACCTCGGAGACGAGATCAGGGTGAACCTATAAGATCTCCCCCCAAGATGTGGTGGGTGGGATGAGTCCACTCACGTTGTCACGAGTAGGTGGTAAGTTAACCACCTCCATTGTCACCTTAGGGATAGGGACGACACCATCTTGTGTTATAGTTGGCGGCAAGGTGCCGAACTGGAGTGACACCACGTTGGCCGAAACCGTCTTCTCCTCGTAGTCGACGGAGATAACATCAGCATTGATCATACGCTGGATGTAGTTCTTGAGGACATAGCAGTCCTTGGTTGGATGTCCGACAAACCGATGGTAGTGACAGTACCTCGGATTGTCCACTTTCCTAACCTCGTTCGGACGCTTCGGGTCCGGCAACTTGATCTTGTCATCCTGCTTCAGTATCTCAAAGAGTTGTAGGGTGTCTTAGTCGTTGAAAGAATAAATCTCCTTTGGCCGTGGTGCAAGTGGAGGCTTCTGAGTAGGCGCTGATGCACCTTTTGAGGCATTGACAGTCAATGCCTGTTTCCCCTTCGTCTCTCGTTGGGGGTTGTTGGCTGCAGGCCATTTCCCTTTATCTTCAAAGGCGGGGAAACTGACTCCCAGAAGACGAGCATTGGCCGCCTTCTTTTCTGCGGCTTCGGCTTCGATGATCAAGGAACTCCAGTCGGGAGGAGGAGTAGAGTTGAGCCAGAGTTTGACTGCAGGCAGCATGTTCATGCTGCAAGAGGAGAGGAGTACATGTTCTGGCATGCCCGGGGGCAGTCTGAAGGAGGCCTGTCGGAAGCGTTCGATGAACACTCGAACAGTTTCTTCCTCCTTCTGGCGTATCTCTATGAGAGACGCCATTGTCATGTCCTTCCCACCGTCGTAGAAACGGTCGAGGAAAAGGCGTATCAAATCGTCAAAGAAAGATATAGAATTTTCGAAAAGGCTGCAGTACCAGTCGTACGCCACTCCTTTCAGTACCCCAACGAATATGATGGTGAGTAGCGCGTCCTCCTTCAAAAGATGTCCCGTTTGGGACTGGAAGTACGTCAAATAGCAATGTGGAGAGTCCTTCCCGTCGTATGGCGTCAATGTTTATGGTTTATATTTGGGAGGATAAACTACTTTGTTCCATTCGAGGGGATAAGGTTGGAGGATGTCCATCTTTTGGCGTTCCTCTTGTCTATTCTTGGACTCAAAGTGTCAGCGCAGGTCCCTGATCATCTCGACCACGTCTTCCGTGGAGCTGGGAGTCGAGAAAGGTGGTACCACCTGGAGTTGAGCATTTGAGGACTCCGACGTCCGAGGGGCTTCACGGTGATCCGTATCCAAGGATACTCGTTGAGGGGGTACACTTGACTCTCCATTGACCCCTGGATCGGGACCGATAGAAGGCGTCCTGGCCAAAGCTGACCGTATCTTAAACACTGCTTGAGTCAGTATTTGCATGGAGGCAGAGAGGGTTTTGAGTCATCCCTCTAGGGTGTCCATGCGCTGGACGAGGTCTGCTGGTGGCGCATCCGACTCGGTGTCACCCCCAGTCATGTAGACTGTCATGACACGGCTGGAGTCGGATGGCTCGATTGAGGCTTCGCTTTCAGCCTCACTCTCCTGTAGAGGTGTTGTTGTTCCCAAAGCTTCGTCTTGGCTACCCCCAGCTATGTTCATGAGGGCAATTTTGTCTTCGAGACTCGGATCCGTAGGGGCTAGACTACCCCCAGCTAAGTTTTCATCTTCGAGAGAAGTATCCGTAAGGGCCTGATTACCCCCAGTCATGTCTTAAAGGACTTCTTCATCTTCGAGATATAGGTCGACAGGGGCTAGACGACCCCCAGCTATGTCGGGGAGGCTGACTTTGCCCTGAGGATGAAGATCCACCCCAGCAGTGCTTTTGAGGACACCCTCGTTTTCGAAAGTAGGATCAACAAGGGCTTGACTACACCCAGCTTCCTCCAAGATCTTCTTTCTCCCCCGAGTGCCTTCGAACACTCCGAAGGACGAGACGGTTGTCTTAGTTTTCCTCGGCTGGCTCTTGGACGAGGAATTGACAGTCGTCTTTCAGACTGACGAGGAGTTGGAGATTACATTGCATGAAGCAACCTTTGGCTCCTCTTTTGTTGACACCTTCTTTCCAAGGCAACGTCGGAGGGGTGTTGATGATTGTAGCCGTTGGAACACCGACTGTCTTGATGGGACTGCTGCCTTGCAACAACAGTTGATGGTGACTACAGCACAAGTGTGCCCCGTGAGGGACGCATCGTGCTTGTCAGTCGACTCTCCTGATCGGTGCTTGTGAGTGATCACGTTACGCAGATCGTTGGAGGAGAGTGCCACCATCGTACCCCTTCAGGCGCATGGCAAGGCCAAGCGCCGGGGTGGTCAGGTGAATGCTGCGCCCCCTGATCCAACACCAAACAGGTGCTCAGATCAGTAGTGGGGGAACAATATTTAAAGTAACTTGAACGAACCTCAGACGCACAACCAGAGGGGGCACGGGAGTTCAAGACCACTAGGTTTGCCTTACTCGACTTGGTTGCGAACGCAATAGATGCGCCCAAGTGAGATAAGGACTTTGAAGGTTGGCTCATTTTTGGCGCAGATGACCTTCTGTGGCGCATCAGAGATGATGCACGGGGCATTGGCTGCGCCCCTGCTCCGTCGATTTATCTTCCTCGCTTGAGAGGGAGATGGCTGGAGAATGTGGTCCGTCGCACGTTTCCCCGAGAGATACGCTGCACCGATAGGCGCATCTTAGTTGCTGAGGACATCAGCAGGAAGGGAAGGCTGGATCGGTGCATCCCCTTCGGTGGTGGTGCCAGAGGCGTCGACCTTGCGCACCCAGACTCGGCTGGTCTTCTTCGGCTTTGGCAGCCGCTTTGAAGGACTCGCACTGCCTTCAGAGATGAACTCCTCATATGCCTATTGATTGAGGCGTACGACCAGCATCTTGTGGGAGGAGCCAACCTTCACATCATCGGATTGTGATACAGCTTTCTCGGTGGAGGAGAAAGAGGTCCCCAACAGAGTCGCCAGCTTGTTTGCCATTAAAATCTTTTGATTGCAAATTTTAATAAAAATAGAACAGTGTTACAATATAGGACTTAGACGTAGTCCTAGGAGTACACTTTTGTTTATCTGGGTCCCTTATGCCGATGGAGCGAGTGGTAATACGTTGACTCCGTTGACGATCTGACGACGGTTATCGATTCTCTGAAGGTTTGGATTGCTCTAGGTGCTGGAGCTTGCTGAGAGGAGGAAGACGTTGAGTGTTTGTATCTGCCTCTCTGGTTGTGCGATGTCTCTGTCTGTCTATGTATGTTCCTCTGTGTGTGTGTCCGTCAGAAGAAGGAAATGATCCCTCTATTTATAGTCTGTAGGCTAGCAGCTCATGCGCGCATATATAGGATGTGCCTGGACGCGGGGACGCAACGTGGTGATCGCTGATGGAGGGGCATGGATGATGCGCCCTGATTGAGGGGTTGAATTCTTCATGCTGCTGTTGTGGGCTGGCACGTAGCAGGGGGAGAATCTTTCTGTTGCTGAGATCTTGGGTGAATCGAGTCAAAGGACACGTGTCATCGGCCCATGGCTCGGAGATCTCAAATTTGGTGGGGAATGATCTGGTAGGATGCGCCTGGTTTTGGGAGCATGAGGATACTTTGGCTCGTAACCTTTGGGAGTCACGAATAATTTGTGGCACATGGCTTTTGAGGTGCATGCGAGGCTTCAGTAGTGACTTTACTTCTGTCTTTAGGGATCAGAGAAAAGTCTAAGGCGCATGGCATTTGAGGCACATACAGAGATTTGGGCGCATGGCTGTGGAGGCGCATGCGAGTGGTTGGGCGGCCACGTGGCTTGTAACCGCCGAAGGAAAGTAATAATGATGCTGACGTTGGCGATGCTTCATTTTCTGAAAAAGCTGTCAACTATTCAGTCCTCGAGAGGCGTGCTGCCAACTCTGTCAGACTTCAGCATTTAATATTTTTGACAGGTGATGGGTTATCAAGTAGGCACATCGATCGACGTTCCACTAGGCGCATGGGGCCGCATGGGGGCGCATGCTTGTGAAGCTCTTAGTGCTGAGGGGTGCGTCTGGGTGATGCGTGGTCTGACCGGTGCATCCGCTCCGCTTGACACATCTTTTGATGTGACTGTTACGTTCTTCGAGTGCTTTAAATAGCCGTTTTTGACTTGGCTGAATTCGAAGCGTCAGGTTCTTCCATTTAATGCAAATTCATTGTACGAAATTCGGAGAGCCATCCACTTGGCACATGGGTTTGATTTGCCCGGCCTATAAATAGTGGCATGGAGAGAGTTTGCTTCTCGTTCTTTTACGTTCTTCCCGAAATGAACTTATTTACTCGAGCACATTCTGTTGACGAGATGCTCCCGAGGGTGAAGATGCGACGCAATGTCTTTTATTGATGCACTTGAAGGTGACTGTTATATCCAAAATTCGGAGTCGAGGGCTTCCGAGACAGGCAGAAGATGTCTGTTGCATCCAAAGATCGGAATGCTCGAGCCTCGTCTCCGTTATGTGGGAAGAGCCACAGATCGGAATTGCGGTGCTGCGGCTTTGGGTGTTCTTTCTTCTGTCAGAGTGGGTGTTGCCCATTCTGGTTGTGTTGAAAGCTGCTCCTTTAGCCGTGATTTCGATTGCGGTCTTCCTTCGTCTTTGGAGGCTATTTCGAAGCCTCCCCTGGCCATAGGTTGACTTGCGGTGCTCTTCTCTTCCTCGATTTGGGGAGCTCTTCCTCTAGCTAGAGGGTTGATTGCCACCCTCGTTCTGCTCAATAAATGCTTCATTAGTCGAAGCATTTAGACGGCGGTGAGCCTGGCTGGAAGGGTGGCACATAACTGAGCTGTTGAAGGGATGTACATAACTGAGGATGCACATAACTGAGCTGCTAAAGGGATGCGCCCGACTGGAAGCGCATGGTGGGATGCGCCTGACTGAGAGCACATGGTGAGATACGCCTGTTCGAGGACGCATGATGACTGATGCGCCTGGCTGTAGACTTAGGGTCTTTTCTTTGTAGAAATTCTCCTTTGTACAACCTTTTCTAGACATGTACTAGACTTTTATATGAAAATAAAAAATCCTCTTTTGATGTTTATTCTTTTGCTTCTGTGTTGAGTACTTTGTCTGAACTTCCTGGCGCATGTAGTATTTGGCGCATAGGATTTCTGATCGTGAAATTCCATGCTTCTACAGATATTATGCACTTATCATGTCTGGTACTTCAAGATTATAGTTTTATTTCTGTACTTTACATGTTCCTGTACTTTACATTTATGTACTATAGTTCCTGTACTTATTTCCTGTACTACTTTCCTGTACTTCCATGTTCATTCCTGTATTTCATTTCCTGTACTTCTGTACTCTGCTCATGTCATGTTCATGTTTCATTACCTAGAACTGTACTTTGCTCCGCTCCTAAATAGGATATATTGCAGGTGAGTTGGAGGCCCTGTACGACACTTATTATGGCCGAGAGCCAGTTGATGCAGGAGAGCTAGCTGGAGTGGCTCTTGACTTAGAGGCTGCAGAAGCCTAAAGCTTTACCTTTAGCACTTTATATTTTACCTTGTATTTGAGACTAATAGACTCTGTCTTTCATTTTGCTGGAATGTAATAATTCTGAGACTTGTACCTTAGTCTGGATTTGGGATACGTTTATAGATGTTGTGTTTTCATACTTGTCTTGATTACTTGTTAGTTTTCCTAGTATTGGTACAGCTTACTTCGTCGAGTCCAACGACGAAGACTGGGCGTGTCCTACTCGTGTCCGATTATTCGGGAGTGGGTCGTGACATGTTTCTAGTGGTGGCCCATGCAGGTCTGTCCTAATAGTAACTAGGTATTAGAGTACTATTGGGGGACTTGATTTAAACTAGGGATACTTGAATCACAGCTTAGGAAAACGGGTACATCGGGTACAAATGGTTATTATATAAACATTTACATTTTCTGGTAGATTAGGTTTTTATCAATCCTGAACTTTTCTTTCTATTACAGGATGGTCACTACGAGGAAGACCGCGGATCAGCCCAGAGTCGCAGGCAGTTCGGATCAGCTGGCTGCACCGGACGTTTTAGCAGATCAGCTTCCACCACCGCCTCCGATCTTTCTGCCGCTACCCTCGACGATGATGTTTGACGGCGCTCAGGTGATGGCAATGTTCCAGCAGTTTATGGATGTAACACCCAGTTTTCTAAATAAGGGTAATTTTGAAATTTTGTAATTTTAATCTTTTATTAATGATATTTAAATAATAATATGATTTTTGGTGATTTTTAATCATTTAAAAATCATGACTTGTGATTTTGATGTGCAGCTAGTGAAATTCTAGAGACTGTCTTCCCTAGAGCCTAACCATGTGATTGGGAATTTTATTTATTATTTTTAGGCTAGGGATAATTTGGTCATTTTGACTTATTAGAATTATTTGATTATTTATTGGATTGACGGTTGTTGATTTTAACTTTTGCTAGTTGTGACTTAAGAGACTAACCTAGATGTTTACTCTAGTTAAGGTGACTTGATTAGCATTGTGAGACCCTAGTCTAACTTAAATCAACTCAAGTTAGGTCACTTAGGATCAAGTTTGAAATAGGAGGAATGGTGATTTGGTACATAGGCATAAAACTTAGAAATTGGTTCCATGACTAGTACAACTAGGCCCATAGCCCATTAGACTAAACCCTAACCCTAACTTTCACTTTATGACCAGCCACTAGGTCATTCCCAACCCTATAAAATCTCTCTTCCTATTGTTCTTGCCTCTTTTATATCATTTCTCCATTTGACAAAAACCAAGGTTTGTTCTCTTCTTCAAAATTCACATTTTATTCATTTATTCTCCTTTTTCATCCTAGTCTTTTCATTGAGTCCTAATTAATGTTTATGAACTGTTGGTGGAGAGCCATTTCAGTTTGGGAGCAAATTGGAGCATTTGGCTATCAAGGAGAACAACCCCTATTTGAAGCTTTCTCTTGAGAATGTCACCAATAGGTAAAACCCATTAAATTGCTGTAATATTTCGTTTTCTTTGTATGTAGGACTAGATCTAGGTGTCCCCTAGCTGTCCCTAGAGTTTGGGTGGATTTCGTGTCCGTTTGGTGTCCGTGTCGGACACGTATCAATGTATCTATGTAGGTGTTTGATGAAATGCTCGAATGGATTAAATTCTTGTATCTTATAAAACAAATTACATATTTAGGAAGCCCTTGATGTGTGTTTTTGAAACCCCACTGACTGACCTAGATTTGGGCTTGTGTCCGTGTCCAAAATGGACACGAACACGCTGCACGACACCCCCGTGCTGTGTCCTGCTACCCGACCCCTATATCTCCCTACACAGGATACGTGGACACGTCAAACTTGACATGGGGGTAGGGGCAATGTCTGTCAAGCCTCTCCCAAAGCTTCATGTCGAGTCGTGTCGTGTCGAGGGAGCACAGACACGTGCACCGATCTTACACTGTACTGTTCCGCGCGAACAGCAGCTTCTGACACGGGCCTCGTGTCGCTTCTGGACACGTCGTGGTGATGTGGCAGGGACGCGACTGTGTAGCCCTACACGTGGGCTACACGTGTGCATGACCACATGTCACCACGTGGCCTGTGTTGATGCACGAGTCCTTGGACTCGCTGCACGATGCTGTGTGCACGCGTGTGTGTCTGCATGTGTGCGTGAGTATTTGGACACATTTGTGTCTAGTTTTTGGACACTAGGAAACTTGCACGACACGTTCACATTTGACACTTGGTTTACCAACCCTGTAAATCGAGTATTTATTGTATTTTGAATTCGAATCATGGGATTTTCCCCAATGTTTCTGATATTAACTATAGGCTTAATTTCTGAATTTTGAAACTGGTTTAAAATCGTTTTCTGGTGATTAATTGTGATGTTACATATTGAGAATAACCTACAGGTTGGGTTCATGTTAGCCAGAGAATTAGAATTTCAAAATTTGCTTTGGGACTGAAATCTGAACACTTGAACACCTGAGACACTCTACTGTTTTAAATTTCTGAGAATGAAATTAACACTCTACAACTGAGAACCCCTATAACCTGTGATGTCCCCTGCATCTATACACCCACACGTGTAAAATCTGAGATTTATGATAAGTAAAACTGAGTTGGGTTAAGTTCAAAACTAAACTATATATGCATGCACACACATGTTTATATATTACAATCGAGACTGAATGTTAACTGATTGGATTTATTATGCTATAGGGTTGACAGATTATATGTATATATTGAGTTAAGTTGCGTGTTGGGTTATCATATTGGTGGGTGTTTGGATTTCAATGGACTGCCTAACCTGAAAACTACACACTGAACTGGAAACCTACGAACATACACCATTCCTGAGAATCACTAGGTAACTACTCACCCAAAATGACATTGCATACACATACTTTTATACTGAAATTAAGACTGAGAAACATGGGACATATGTTGATCCTACACACATGACACTGTTGTGTTCACTATCACAAGCCTGAGAAAACTGAACTGAATACTATGTTACTCTTTAATTTGAACACATGTGTACATTCCTAAAACCCCCTACATGCTTTTGATACCTGGACACTTGTTATGGCACTATGTTACCACATGAATACTGAGATTTGTAATATAAAAGTGGGTTTTCTTTGATTGGGTTCATGTTTTAGAATCGTTGATTAGTTCATGAATTATCCTGTTAATTACATACACACATGGACTGTTAAATTCTGAGAACACATGGTACTGAATATTGTATAAACTATCTTTCCTAAAAATTTGAAACTGTCATGAGTACCACTGATGCTTACACTGATTTTCTGAGTTCCATTGGGATTTATGTTTCCCCTTGGTGATTAATTTCCATTATTGATTCTCGTATATACATTGAGTTCAGTTTGCATGACAGGATTAATATATGTCAAGTGATTGGTGTTCGAATTTAGTTGGGATTTATAAGTGGAAACTGATTTTGGCACACCCATATTTCTCTATTGATTCCTAACACATTCATACATATTTCAAAAACCTGAGAACAATGTGATTTCTGAGACTTGACACCAAACACTGATTCGAATCACTGCACCCCTGCTACACTCCTCGACACTGTGTGACTAGACCTAATATGTGACTGAACCTAGTATATATCATACACACACATGTACAATTAAACCTACACTTTGACTCTCTTCACACACATGTACCTTATCTACACACACACACAAAACTGAACCGGAGACACTCTTACTGCTAGTATACACACACTACACAAATTGACATACAAACCACCTAAATACTGAATTTGAGATGGATTTACACATCTCACACACCCATGAGTATATTCATATCATTAATGTTACCAAGTTGTATGCATAGCTATATTGAGAATTGATGTTAGTACATTAGGTTCACACGTTAACACTATCTATATGTGCAAGTATGCCCACTTTTCATTTTCCAATTACCGAGCCAATTTCATTTGTATATAATTGAATGCCTGTATGTAATGCAACCCTTAAATTGAAATGCTAGTTAATTTTAGATTTCATATGTAAACCACCATGCCATGTAACCCTCCTCTAATGATTGCCATGATGTATATAGATAATTGTAGAGTATAGACGCATGTTACATATACCATAACTAATCTACTTGTAAAATATAAATGGATGTAACCTTGTTAACTTGTGCCATGTTCTAGTGTAATCTATAACTAGTGTTTGATTTCCCCTTTGTTGTGCACCACCATGTTCACACACACGCATAGCTATACATGCAATCCTTTCTCTCTCATTATATAATGTTGATACATAGCAAAATGTCAATGTGCCTTGATGTGTAGCTTGTGTTTGGCTTGTATAGCCTTGGGGTTGATGTGTGCTTGCTAGGATAGTTGTGGTTAGGCCTAGTAAGACTTGATGGGTTAAGTTTGGCCTAGTTGACCTAGTTTGACTAGTATGGTTGACTAGAGTTGACCAAGTATTGACTTAGCCTATTTTGACCTAGACGGCATGCAGATATATTGTATATTTCATCTATCATCCCCTGTATATATCTTGACTTGTGTTGCTCTAAATAGGAGTCAGATACTTCATCTCGGGCAGTATATTCTCACAGACATTCAGATACCAGGCGAGTACTGTAGGTCCTAAAAATCAAGTTGCACCCATCAAAAAAGCAATGAAAACCAAATTGCGTACCCTTTAATGGACTGCGCAGGAAGCAGATTGCACAACAAATCAACTGTGCAAGGTTGAACTGCGCCAATATCCAAGCGCGCAATGCTGACATGGCAACGTCATCATTACTGACACAAAATCAGATTTTCTGACAACTGACAGCCCGAAAAGCGAGGAGTCTGTTCGTTTCTCGAGCCAGGCCGCATTCTAGGACAGTTGTTAGCGCGGTCCAGCTGTCAACTCCCAGTGTAATCTGTCAGCCCAACCGAAGCGCAGTCTGCCAGATTTTCTTCAGCGTTGTTCGATCCCAGCGCAGTCTGAAGCTAGCGCAGTTCAAGCGGCACAATCCATCAAGATAACTGACATTTTATACGTGGCCTACATGCCATCAATTGCTCACCACGTGGCAATCATCTGTACACGACCATGCGCATTTCAATCAAACAATACAATGCGTCTAATACAGTTGGGTCACGATCGAGTAACTGCCAGCGCAGTTTGCTGTTTGCACAGTCCAATGTCTGCGCAATCCAGTCTGCACAATCCAAAAATAACTACTAATTAGTTATTTTCCAGAACTCTATAAATAGAGTTTCAAGTCCTTCATTATCAGGATTAGATCATTCAAGATCATCACAGAGATCAGGAGTTCTTGCCTAAGTGCTGCTGCATTCTTCAGAGGCTATCGTCTTCAAAGTTCACATCGTCCAAGGGATAAAGCGATCGTCTTCAGATCGGATTCCTATAGTTGTACTTTCCCAAAATTCAATTATAATCTTCTTACAAAGTTTGTGAAATAAAAAGAACTTTTGTTTTTGCAAACAAAATGGCGACTCTGCTAGGGACGACTTTCTCCTCCGACGAGAAAGTGACAATCAATGTGACGTTGCGTCTATCGGAAAGACGAAGAAGATGCTAGTTGTGAAGGTCAACCAGACTGCCTACGAGGCAATGATCAACTCCGTGGCTACTCGTCGCAATGCAACCTCTGCTAAGAGCAAGGTTCGTTCAGTGTGGACTCCAAAGTCCTATGCGCAGTCCTCTGCGCTGTCCTCTGCGCAATCATCTGCGCAACCTGTTGTCTCTACTACTAAGGAGCCACTGGCCACTTCTGCTCCTGCGCAAAACACCACTCGCGCTACAAAAGCGCAAGCCAGAGCTCATGCGCAGTGTACTGCTCCTCTTGCTGCCGCGCAAGCCATTTTCTATGCTGCTATGGCAAAATCTAAGACCCCTCTTCCCCTAGCGCAGTTGGTGACCTCCTTCCTTCCTGCGTAATCCACTGAAGCCAGAACTCCTGCTGTAACACCCCAGCCCCAAAATACTTAGGACTAGGTACGTATCCATGCCAGCTGCATACATACGAAGTATACTCCAATATATGGAAACGCGTATGCATACATAAGCTGTAAAATGCAGTAGAACCATAATAACTAAATCTCATCCACTAGATAAATAAATGATATAAAAGCAACTCTGAATTTGTCATGTATACAATCGTTGGGCGGAGACAAAGTCCACTACCAACTATCTCAAATAAAATGTACAAGAAGTGATCGATAAAATAATGAGACGAACCAAACGCAATCGTCTTCGAAAGAATGGAGAAGATCACGGCCTTGGCTAGAACACTTGCAAAATCACAGAAGCACACACCTGGAGAGATAACCAGGTCCTCAGAGGGACGTAACAAGATACAATAAACATGCCATATAAATACTGAATATAAAATATGCCACAATCAAAGAAAGTGACAAGACATAAATAAGGTACTCTAACCATACTAAAGTGAACATGCAGTTAAGAACAAACCTTTCGTCGTATGAGCCCTGGCTGTAAATGGGATCTGGTATAGTCCCCATTTGGGCACCACTGACCTAAAAGAATGACGTTCAAAAACGACAGTGGCCAACCTGAGAGGCTCATACCCGTATCTCCAGCGGAGCTTCCGGGTTATAAGGGAAGTGCAATAGAAGCCTATACAACAAGGAAATGTTCTCCCCACCCAATGTACCTGTCAAGTCGCGTCCACGACCATATATCGCTACTAACTGCTAAGTCTCCTAACACGCCTCTATTAGCAGTTAGCCCTAACGCATGCACATGGGGGATCAGCCCACACACAAGAACCTCTACATTCTACTCATCTCACACATCCTCGTGGTACAACGGTGTCGAGGTATATGTAATACACTACAACGGTAGCCTCTTAACTCTAAGTCCATATGCAATCAAAGGATAATAACAAAGTATATCTAATATCACTATGTAGACAATAAATCAAGAACTACAAGAACTGGAAATAATGAACAGTGATATGTAATAAAATGCAACTGAATATAAACAGTATAATGGCAAGGTATCTTGTCTGCTGGTGGTACGAGAAGCAGCAAAATCCAACAATCAGAATCGTCAACACGAAAGTCAAAATCCACAAAAAGCTCCGGATGCTGAAACAAACATCACGAACCAGTTTGGAATAAAAGATATACCTAGGAAACGCCTGTCCAAAAGTTAAATTCTGAAACAGGGGCGAAATCGTAATTTCGGGTCAAAACGATGTCCGCCAAAATATCTACGGTCTCTAAAGTCGTTAAACTACATGTCTACGGATTTGTTTTGATGAGACAAACCCAACTGTATGTCCAATTTTGGATTCTGGGGGGATGTGCACAAAATCGCCCGTTGAGTGGGGGATTGTGGGCCCGCCAAAATAGCGTCCCGATCAACGGTCTCAGAATCGGACCAAACTTGGCTCACAGGACCAAAAAAATATTTTGAGTCCAATGGCGCAAGTTTCGTCGCGATTTGATGAGTGTGCACAAAGTTGTGGCTTAATTTGCAAAGAGTCGATACGGGGGTATCTCGACGGATACGCACTGATTTCGTCGCGCATATGCAACGAAATCGGATTCCGTCAGTTCCCACACGTCAACAACATCCATACGTGCCTTTCGATGCGTATAGTGCGCGACCACGTCGCCCGGTTTGTCGGGATGGACGCCGTATCGGGGTGTTTCTCTACTTTTTGAAAACAGAATTTACAGTTTTTCGAAAAAGTTTAACAACGTGTACCTTTCTACATACTAGATGAAATGTGAATCCAAAAGATGCGTTACAATCTCGGTTAGGTTGTCTTTGACTTCCTTCAATTAGTTTTTACGAAAGTTTAATGGACAGCGAGAAAAGTGGCCGACAAGTTGATGTTTTAAAACAGTTTTTAATATTCAGAAAAGTGGTTTTTCTCCAACTTCGTCTCAATTTTTCGAGCAATTTGGATGGCCATGTCAAAATCCACCTAGGAGGTCTCGAAGAGGGTCAAGTCTACTTTCCAGAACATTTTGAGGATCGAAAATCGGTGTTACGAGCAGAAAGTTACGTCATTGGGAAGTAGGGTACCTTGAGTGGAAAAACTGCTCCATGGATGACGAAGGGCTGTCTTTCGATGCTCCGTTCGTCGTGCACAAAGCTCCGTCACTGGTGAAACAAATTCGTAGGCGAAGAGGGTATGATCAGCCTCAACTTTCGTTTTGGAAGTTTAGGGTTTAGAGGCTTGTGGAAAAAGTTATAATTATAATAACTTGGGACAAAACCTAATACTAATACACTTTGTAAATAGTTGTGTGGACCCATTTGCTTGCTCGCGGGAATAGAATTTGCTGCTGTACGCAGCAAGTTAATTGAGAGGGTGGGGGAGGGGCCCACCCACTTGGGTGGGTGGAGTTGTTTATATATTTCTTTTCTTTTTCTTTTTCTCTTCCTTTTTTCTTTTCTTATTCCATTTCAAATCAAATCTTTTATATATATAACCATATATATCCAAAATCATTTAAATACAGATAACACTTTAAATGTCACATATCCAAATATTTAATATATTTAAATATATCTACATATATATATATATATAAATTCATCTTACAATAAATCAATCTCAATAATAATATCTAAATAGAATGAACATATTTTAATCTCCATAAAATAACTTAAATTATAATAAAATAATAATAATAATCGTTCCAATGGGTGAACTTTACCGCTCACCCATGTGTGGGTCCAGAAAAATTATACCATCTTGTAAAATATTATTTTATTAATAAAATATAAATTTTGTACCAAAAGTCAATAAATATTCAACAAGTCTCAAAATTATTTAAAAATATTTGTACACACATGAAATATTCCTACATAGCCATCTTGGTCCCACCACATGCCTACATGGGCTTAAATTTGGTCCGGACCCAGTTCGGACTGGTTTGGCCCAACCGGGTCATCAAAAATCAATTTATAAAATAATATCTAAATAAAATATTTTAAATGCGTTATTTCATAACTCGGCCTGGTTTTTCTAGTTCGGACTGAACTATGGCTAGGCCTCCCATGACATGGCTAATATACTGGTCAAAGCACACTGTTACATCTTTCGTGCCAAAATTCATGGTAGTCTTGTGTTCCAAAATTCAACAATGGCTAAGGTCATTTCTAATAAATAAATAATAAAAAAAACATAAATTGCATAAATTAAATTTGAAGTCTAATAAAATAATAAGAAAAATAATTTTAAAAAATAGGGGTTTTACATCCTACCCAACTTACAAGAATTTCGTCCTCGAAATTTAGGATTAATAGGGTAGATAGGGTTGAGGGATAGGAAGAGTTCGTCAATACCAAAAATGCAATTAAATTTGGTGGAGGCGATAAAACGGCGTTCAACACCACTATGTAGTTGAAATTTGTGGAGTCAATATATACAAAAATATATCATGGTTATGGAATTGAATAAGGATTGCTAGTGAAGGTAACAAACTGAGTAGACCAAAGAAAATAATTTA
The DNA here is from genome assembly GCA_029216955.1 of Iris pallida. Lineage (NCBI taxonomy): Eukaryota > Viridiplantae > Streptophyta > Magnoliopsida > Asparagales > Iridaceae > Iris > Iris pallida. Next base: position 8,042,405 of record JANAVB010000397.1, read on the forward strand.
GACATTGGGAGATGTGGTTTCTAGAGAAAAAAAAACTGGAGACTAATCGTCTCGATTGAGATTTTGATTTAAGTGAATGATTAGAATCCTTATTGAGTGCTCGAGAACATTTGGAAGGGCACAATAATAATTCTAGGGTTGAGAAATGAGGAGTAGTTAAAGACGAGGATATAGCCACATGAGTCGGTCGGTGGCTATCTATATTTGTGTATAATTAGCCGGTTGGGCAACAAAAGATAATACCTTGAGTCTATCTGAGCAAGTGCAGTGTCTCGTCTTTCCAAAATAAGTAAAAGACAAGAACAACAAAGGTTTCAAAGATGGTGTTATATATTGAGTACGAATTGCGGGATTCATAGGCGGCAGACATAATTCAAAAGAGAAGTACCAAGGCTGCCGCGGATGAGACTCTAAGGCAAGTTCACTATGTCTCCATCCACGTAGAATAATATGTGATAAGCGAACCAAAGTGCAATAGGTTGATCAGACCATCATGCACCGGTTCTGATTAGACAATATGTTAGTGGGTGCACCCAATAAAATATGTCATGATCAAGCTTGGTAAAGAAATAAGCTTGCAAAACTGAAGCTACCTTAGCAGCATGAGATTGTCAAAATATGAGCAAGGAAGGTACTGATGAAGGAATTTAAAATAGTCCAAGATCTTTTAAAATCAAGGCTCGCCCGAAGTGTGGGCCTATACAGTTGTCCTAGTGTTTCTTTATTTATGGCTTGGTAAACTAGATAAGTAGGGTCCTCTGAATTATAGTCTAAGTGAACTTACCAATGTGGTTCACGAGAAGAAAAAAAATGTTTGTTTGGTTGTGAGGTATTCTACCCAACTTACAAGAGTTAAACTAATAGTATCATAGGACAATGAGTCAAGCAATCAAGATAGAGTACAATTTAAGCATTTAAGGAACTAAGTAGAACAAAATTCACCTATCGGGTTAAAGGATTGAGTCAAGGTTGGATCTCTATCCGTGGTAAAAATATCGGTATCATGGTAAAGATTATAGTTTGGCCATTTTGACCATAAGGTCATATCGAAAAAATAGAGTACAAGGAGGTGGGTTTTGGTGGGACATGATATGTCTACAGGAAGGTGGGCTCGTCTAGGTCTTACATATGAATTTTGTTAGAAGAAAAAGTCTAGTGTTGTGCTCCAAATATCCAAGTCACGGTAAGGGACGCCAGAAGATCAAAAATAGAAAGTGGGTGTTCATGAGGTGATAATTAATGCACAAAACTAAAGAAGATCAAGTTAAAGCATGAAATAAAATTAATTAAAGAATCCATGAAAATAATAATTTAGGGGCACAGTTCTAGTGAGAAGATAGTATCCTAAATGAATACAGTTAAGGAACAATTAAATCATTATTCAAATTGCAAATGGGTTAGAAGGTCCCATTAAAAGATCTAGAATTAAAGGAAGGTCGAGTAAGCCGAGGTGGAAATACAGTCACATAGCTGGGTAGATGACTAACAACACTTGTGTATATACTACTATCATGGTCGTGAGTGACATGGCAATTAGTGTTAAATACTCAGTAGGGTTATCTTGGTGCCTACCATTAAATTTCAACTCGAGTTTCCTCCAAAAAGTTTCAAAAATAAACCTTCAAAAATAAACCACCAAAATCTGTATTTACTCCAATCCGTTCAAATTCATCATAAAGAAATTTAAATCACTCTCATAAATCTCAAAGCAAAATTTTATCACGTTACTACTAACCTTTTCCAAAGTTAACGTTTAAATTCAACTATTTACTCAAGAGTTCATAAATTACGAATCCATAAAAATTCCATAATCAATCAAAAATTTAACACTCTAAAATTTTTCAAATAACTCATAATAAAACTCTTAGCATATTAAAAGCAATCTCAAAAATTAAGCTCAATGCTCTCATCGAAATTTTTTTTTTTTTACTTCTATTCATGCTAAGTTATTCCAACAAGATCATAACTTTTAAATGGTAACTTCCTTTAATCAATCAAAATAACTTTCTATCACATCATTCGAAATTCTCCCAAAATTTTAATATTAGCAAATTAAACTAAATTTTCAAATAATCTTATCAGTCAAAATCTTCTTTTTTTACCAAAAATCTAAATAGATTTGTAAATCCTCAATCATAGGACACCATTTAAAATAAAAAAATTCAAAAATTGTTTTCATAACTTTTAAACATTTTAAACCAAAATTTTACCGTCATTACTTCCACTTAAAAAATTTTAAAATTTACTAAACACGAAATCGCAAGTTGTACAACGCAAATTTAAATAATTTATACTGCCACATTTAAAATCTACGATCATTTTCAAACCAAATTTATAACCGTTCAAAGGTGTATAACCATAATCCAATAAATCATAAACATCATAACTCGAAAATCAAATAAATTTTATATTTGTTTAAAGATGTATATCTATAACCCAATAAATCATAAATATCAAATCTCAAAAAGCCAATCAATTTCTTAAATCAAGGGTATAAAGATTCTAACATTTTTTTTCCTACAGTATCAATCTTATGGTGTTTACTATTTAGAAAACTCAGATTAAAACATTCTTTGGTAGTATCCTACTTTACAAATTACTAATCATTAAATCACACTCTTAAAAAACTTTTAACTCAATTAGTCTTAAATGTATTCCAATTGCCAATATAACCATTCTAGCCATGTGTTTGACCTATGAGCATATACTAGTGTAGTCATCTTCCTAGTTGACACTAAGCACGAAAACAAGAATCAACGGTAGAAAGGAATCAAGCAAGATGCAATTCAAGGAAGTCGAACGAGAGTTCGGAATTTGAAGCCAAGGGAAGAGGTCAAGCTGTATGGATGAGATTCCTATAATTCTAATCCTATGTTGCAGGTTTTCATCGGTACAGTAACGTAACCGAAGTGACAAACTCGACATGCATGGGCCACCACAAAAACATGTAACACTCCAGTCCCAAAATACTTAGGACTAGATACGTATCCATGCCAGCTGCATACATACGAAGTATACTCCAATATATGGAAACTCGTATGTATACATAAGCTGTAAAATGCAGTAGAACCATAATAACTAAATCTCATCTACTAGATAAATAAATGATATAAAAGAAACTCTAAATTTGTCATGTATACAATCGTTGGGCGGAGACAAAGTCCACTACCAACTATCTCAAATAAAATGTACAAGAAGTGATCGATAAAATAATGAGACGAACCAAGCGCAATCGTCTTCAAAAGAATGGAGAAGATCATGTCCTTGGCTAGAACACCTGCAAAATCACAGAAGCACACACCTGGAGAGATAACCAGGTCCTCAGAGGGACGTAACAAGATACAATAAACATGCTATATAAATACTGAATATAATATATGCCACAATCAAAGAAAGTGACAAGACATAAATAAGGTACTCTAACCATACTAAAGTGAATATGCAGTTAAGAACAAACCTTTCGTCGCATGAGCCCTGGCTGTAAATGGGATCTGGCATAGTCCCCATTTGGAGACCAGTGACCTAAGAGCATGACGATCAAAAACGACAGTGGCCAACCTGAGAGGCTCATACCCGTATCTCCAGCAGAGCTTTCGGGTTATAAGGGAAGTGCAATAGAAGCCCATACAATAAGGAAATGTTCTTCCCACCCAATGTACCTGTCAAGTCGCATCCATGACCATGTATCGCTACTAACTGCTAAGTCTCCTAACACGCCTCTATTAGCAGTTAGCCCTAACGCATGCACATGGGGGATCAGCCCACACACAAGAACCTCTACATGATACTCATCTCACACATCCTCGTGGTACAACGGTGTCAAGGTATTTGCAATACACTACAACGGTAGCCTCTTAACTCTAAGTCCATATGCAATCAAAGGATAATAACAAAGTATATCTAATATCACTGTGTAGACAATAAATCAAGAACTACAAGAACTGGAAATAATGAACAGTGATATGTAATAAAATGCAACTGAATATAAATAGTATAATGGCAAGGTATCTTGCCTGCGGGTGGTGCGAGAAGCAGCAAAATCCAACAATCAGAATCATCAACACGAAAGTCAAAATCCACAAGAAGCTCCGGATGCTGAAACAAGCATCACGAACGAGTTTAGAATAATAGATATACCTAGGAAATGCCTGTCCAAAAGTTAAATTCTGGAACAGGGGCAAAATCATAATTTCGGGTCAAAATGATGTCCGCCGTTGGACCCGCTTTGCACCGAAATACGTGCCAATATCTACGATCTCTAAAGTCGTTAAACTACATGTCTACGGATTTGTTTTGATGAGACGAACCCAACGGTATGTCCAATTTTCGATTCCAGGGGGCTGTGCACAAAATCGCCCGTTGAGTGGGATTGTGGGCCCGCCAAAATAGCGTCCCGATCAACGGTCTCAGAATCGGACCAACTTGGCTCACAGGACCAGAAAAATATTTCGAGTCCAATGGCGCAAGTATCGTCGCAATTTTATGAGTGTACACAAAGTTGTGGCTTAATTTGCAAAGAGTCGATACGGGGGTATCTCGACGGATACGCACTGATTTCGTCGCGCATATGCAACAAAATCGGGTTCCGTCAGTTTCCACACGTCAACAACATCCATATGCGCCTTTCGATGCATATAGTGCGTGACCACGTCGCCCGGTTTGTCGGGATGGACGTCGTATCGGGGTGTTTCTCTACTTTTTGAAAACAGAATTTACAATTTTTCGAAAAAATTTAACAACGTGTAACTTTCTACATACCAGATGAAATATGAATCCAAAAGGTGTGTTACAATCTCGGTTAGGTTGTCTTTGACTTCCTTCAATTAGTTTTTACGAAAGTTTAATGGACAACGAGAAAAGTGGCCGACAAGTTGATGTTTTAAAACAATTTTTAATATTCAGAAAAGTGGTTTTTCTCCAACTTCGTCTCAATTTTTCGAGCAAGTTGGATAGCCATGTCAAAGTCCACCAGGGGAATCTCGAAGAGGGTCAAGTCTACTTTCTAGAACATTTTACGGATCAAAAATTGGAGTTACGAGCAGAAAGTTACGTCATTGGGAAGTAGGGTACCTTGAGTGGGAAAACTGCTCCGTGGATGACGAAGGGCTGTCTTTCGATGCTCCGTTCGTCGCGTACAAAGCTCCATCGCTGGTGAAACGAATTCTTAGGCGAAAAGGGTATGATCAGCCTCAACTTTCGTTTTGGAAGTTTAGGGTTTAGAGGCTTGTGGAAAAAGTTATAATTATAATAACTTGGGACAAAACCTAATACTAATACACTTTGTAAATAGTTGTGTGGACCTATTTGCTTGCTCGCGGGAAAAGAATTTGCTGCTGTACGCAGCAAGTTAATTGAGAGGGTGGGGGAGGGGCCCGCCCACTTGGGTGGGTGGAGTTGTTTATATATTTCTTTTCTTTTTCTTTTTCTCTTCCTTTTTCTTTCCTTATTCCATTTCAAATCAAATCTTTTATATATATAACCATATATATCCAAAATCATTTAAATACAGTTAACACTTTAAATGTCACATATCCAAATATTTAATATATTTAAATATATCTACATATATATATATATATATATATATATATATATATATATATATATATATATATATATATATATATATATATAAATTCATCTACAATAAATCAATCTCAATAATAATAATAATAATAATAATAATAATAATAATAATAATCTAAATAGAATGAACATATTTTAATCTCCATGAAATAACTTAAATTATAATAAAATAATAATAATCGTCCCAATGGGTGAACTTTACCGCTCACCCATGTGTGGGTCCAGAAAAATTATACCATCTTGTAAAATATTATTTTATTAATAAAATTAAAATTTTGTACCAAAAGTCAATAAATATTCAAGAAGTCTCAAAATTATTTAAAAATATTTGTACACACATGAAATATTCCTACATGGCCATCTTGGTCCCACCACATGCCTACATGGGCTTAAATTTGGTCCGGATCCAGTTCGGACTGGTTTGGCCCAACCGGGTCATCAAAAATCAATATATAAAATAATATCTAAATAAAATATTTTAAATGCGTTATTTCATAACTCGACCTGGTTTTTCTAGTTCGGACTGAACTATGGCTAGGCCCCCCATGACATGGCTAATATACTGGTCAAAGCACACTGTTACATCTTCCGTGCCTAAATTCATGGTAGTCTTGTGTTCCAAAATTCAACAATGGCTAAGGTCATTTCTAATGAAATAAATAATAAGAAAAACATAAATTGCATAAATTAAATTTGAAGTCTAATAAAATAATAAGAAAAATAATTTTAAAAAATATGGGTTTTACACCTGCTGTGCAAACTACACTTTCTGTGGCCAAAAGGCCATCTGTTCAAGCTCCCCGGGCGCAATCAACCCTAGCACAAGCTGTTCCAGCACAATCTAAAAGGGATAGCCTTTTGGCTAATCTCCTTTCTTCTCACAGCAAGGGGAAAGACTCAGCTTCTCTTCCCAAGCACCCTGTTGCTCTATCGCAATCTACTGGGGGTAGTCTGTTGAATGTTCCTCCTCCTCCTCAGAACAAAAGAAAAGGCCCATTAGTCTTTTCAAACTTCCTCGTTCCACGACTTGGAAGACAACAGAGGAAAAAGCTCTTTAGCCAACCCTTCTTCACAAAACAAGGAAGAAGGTCCTTTGGTCTTTTCTCAGTCTTCTCTGGTTTTTACCGTAGAAGATCAATCTGAACGTGCCTCGACACCAATCAGTACAAGAACTCTTTCAAACAAGAGTTCTTCTCTCCCTGCCAAAGGAAAATATATTGATCAAAGAGGTACTCTACCTACTCCGGTAGCGGAACTCCAAGATCTTCCAACCTCCGGATATCCCGCTCACAGCAAGGAAAATTATTGGTATCTCAGGCTGAAACCCTTGGGGGTGAGTTTGCTGATCTACGGGATTATCTCAATAGACCTCGGTCTACATTAACTTCGGCAAAACGTAAGCAGCCAATGTCGAAGATGAACCTGCATCAGAGGCAAACTTCCAGGATGAAAAATCCTGATACCTATGCTAATGAAGTGAGTACTTCTTTGTATACTCACGGGACAAAACGTCTGAAGAACCAGAACCATGTTTCGAATATGGTCAAAGAACATATCCCTCAGACTTCTTCTCGTCCCGTCATTGTTCCTGACCTCCGAGAGCACCTAAGGCAAAAATGGGACGATATCTAAACACCTTCAGTTCAACCACTTGGACACCATTGTAATCACAAGGTTGTCATCAAGTGCTGTTGCCAGACAACAAAACGATCTGTCTTCGATCGTCTGAATTTTACAACTTCTGAACCAATGTCAGAAGATGAAGATGAAGTGTTGTATGCTTCCGTCAACATGGCTTCTCGAGACATTGGGGGTAGCAAGTGCTCCAAACACGGCAAGCCTCGCAAGCCCAGCCAGTGGTACTTAGATTTACTCCAAGAATCTTCTGAAGGAGTATTTCAACACACCAGATCCCGAAGCCGAGACACAATCGGTCAAAGGAATCTTCTCCAAGATCCTTCTAGTCATCTTCCTACTTCTCATTCAGGAGATGATTATTTCTCTGATTATGATGCATACAGCGAAAGTTCTGAACAGACAGTGTCTTCTACTGTACCTAGAGAAGTGACAGCATATGTTGTCACTGAAGACCCAGATGCTTCTAGTTCAGCAAATCAAGAACAACGAATAACTGTACTGGAGGATAAGCTAAAGACCATGGCTGAAATGGTCGCAAATATGCATTCTATCATCGTGGCCCAACATACAGTACCACCGACCGCACCTGCTGCAAATTCTAAGATTATAGCATCGTTGGTACCTGTCAATACAGGGCTGGGGGTAGTATCTCTTCAAATACCTCATGTACAAATTCAACCTACACCCAGTCAGTCAGGAGCCGGGGGTAGTACTTATCACGCTGTTCCTCCCCCTAATACTATAATTCAGCCTGCTTCTTCTAGATCATCGGAGGATGCTAATGAAGCTGTCAAACTCTTGCACACTCAATTCGAGGCTTTTAAAGAGAAGGACAATTTACAAAGATTGGGGATCAAACAACCCTATTCGGTTGAATGGAAGGAAGTCCCATTCCCTCCAAAGTATAAGATTCCTATAATTTTGCTGTTTGACGGCAGTACTTCCCCGAGCCAGTTCATTAACCACTTTGAGGTAATGACTGTTCAACTTCAGCCAAATGATGCTCTTCTTACCAGGGTATTCGTTGGCTGTTTAGCCAATGTAGCATACGATTGGTATAGAAGCTTGCCTGATGGCTGTATCACTTCTTTCTCGGGTCTTAAACAAATCTTCTTGGAACGATTCTATGAGGGAATCAATGACATGACCATGTCGGACCTCAACAAGATCAAACAAAGACATAATGAAACCGCTGAGAGTTTCATTGAAAGATTCTGCCGAGAAGCATTAAAGATGCCTCCTGGAACTCCGGCCGCTGTTACTATAGATACCTGTAAAGCAAATCTTTTGCCTATTATCAGCATGTGGACGAGGTCAACTCAATTTCAAGACTGGCCATCATTCATTGTCAATGTTAAAGCAGCTGAAGTTAGTGCTGACAAGTTCAAGCAGTTGGGAGTACATATGTCTAACCCCGACCGCGATGAACACCCTACATCTAGTAGCGGTAATTGCCAGAACAATCGCAAAGGAAAAGAGACTTTAAATATCAATTTAAAGAGCAAAGAATCTCTGGTTGTTAATATGGCTCCACATACGTCTACTTCTATTCCTTCTGCCCTTCCACCAAGAGAATCTCGTCCGAAAGTAGAGTACTCCTTTGACGAGAATGACACCGTGAGCATCTTTGATTGCTTGATCAAAAGCAATAAGCTCCAACTCCCAGACCCGAAGAAGCCTGATGAGGTCGGTAAGACTGATCATCCCAAATATTGTGTTTATCACAGGTTCATTGAGCATCCCACTCGAGCATGTTACGTGCTCAAAGGCAAAATTCAAGAGCTAGTCAACGCTGGTGTTATCACTCTTCAACAAGATGAGAAGACTGTTACCGCAAACATGGTCTCAGTACAGTTCGATAACTTTTCTCTACAGATGGTACAGCATGGTGTCATCCCTATCCCTAAGGCCACTCTTGAGATCGAAAATCTTTCTCCTCCACGAAGTGAAGGTCTCGTCCCCTTATCCCTTGATAATGGTGAGATTATGTGGATTCATCCTGATCTTGTTTCTGACTTCGAGGCTCCTTCTAAGCAAAAAGACCGCTCCAAGGGCAGAACAAAGATCTGCAATATGGTGTCTTTTGACCCCATAGTTGAAGAGGAAATCCTATTGGATACCAGATCAGGAAAAGCCTATCTACGGGAGTATCCCGAAACTCAAAAAAACCCTGCTTCTTCTTATGAGTCTGCTCCAGTACAACCTGTCTCTACAGAGGGTATCCCTTCTGCATCCTCACCGGTTGTAGAACCCATTCCTCCCAAACCGACAGCAGCTGACAAAGGCAAACAACAAGTCCGCTTCGACAAACCTTTGAAGAAGTCATCTCCTTCTGGACTTGAGAAGCCATATAACTTTGATATTTTGGCTCAACTAGCCAATACACCGGCCAGGCTGTCAATCTTTGAGCTCTTACGCCTCTCGAAAGAGACTCGAGAAACTCTGAGTGAAGCTCTAATACAGGCAGAAACTTGCCTAACCCTTCTAAAGAAGCCGAAAGCAGAGCATGTCTCTTGCCTCCATTGTCACAGTATGTTGGAATTAATTCCAAATATTACCTTCACACAGGATGATATGCCGGTAGAAGACAATAGGCATGACCGTCCTCTATACTATACAGGATATGTCGACTCGATGAAAGTCGATCGTATTCTGATAGATCTAGGGTCAGCACTCAGCATCATGCCGAAGACAATGCTAGATGCACTGAAGATCCCAATACATAGTCTTTCTGGTACAATCACCACCATCCTGGGGTTCAACTAAGGAAGAAGTGAGCCTCTGGGCAAGATTCGCCTAAAACTCCAAATTGGCAATCTTTGCACGAAGGTGACCTTCTATATTATAGAAACCATTGTTGCTCTTACAATGCTCTTTTGGGAAGACCATTCCTTCATGAACACAATATTGTTCCTTCAACTCTCCATCAATATTTCAAATACGTTGATGATAATGGAGAGGTTCAAAAAGAGGTTACAGATCTCTACCCTTTCAAAGGTGTTGAAGCATATTGTAACGATGCTCGCATGTATAAAGATGAGTTTATAAAGGTAGTACTGGCTCTGGACACTGAAGAAGAACAAGAGGCACGACCCAATGACACTCTAATCATACATGTCAAAGGGCGTGTTTTTCATCCTCAGTTCTCTTTACCCCTAGCTATTCACTTGCCAGTCCAGAAGCAACCAACTGATGGTGGTCAAGATCAAAGAGAGCTCACCTCTTCTGAGCCACTTGTTATTGACCTACGTCGTAACAAGGATAAAAGGCAGCTCACCTCTTCTGAGCTACTTGTTATTGATTTATCTTATAACAAGGATAAAAGGGAGCTCACCTCCTCTGAGCCACTTGTTATTGACCTTCGTCGTAACAAGTCCAAGCCTTCTCCACGTTCTTCTTCTCCCTCTCTTGTAATCAATCTGACCAAGCCTGCTAAGGCTAAAGGTCCTATTGTAAATACAGATGTACAAATCAATGAAAAAGCATCTCCTTTACGATGGCGACTCTGCTGGGACAAACTTCTCCACGGCTGAGGAGTTGGTGACGCAGTCGGATGCAACCAAGCTTGGCTCCACGCAACAGAAGATGATCGTCCGTTTCGACCAACAGGCATTTGAAGAGATGCTCTCTGAAGGAAGCGCCGGCCCGATCCAGAAGCGACCCGCACAAAGAAAGCTCGCTGCGAGTGGAGGCCAAAATCATTTGCTCCTCCACAAGCTCTGGACGGGGTACTCTCTGCTACCCAAGACGGCGAAGGAGACGCTCATACGGCTCCACTTTGAGCCGTAGAGAACTCTGCTGTCCCCAAGTCCGGCAGAGGAAAGTACTACGATGCTGGACTTACAGGGACAAAGAGCGACTCTATGCGCCCCAAGAAGAAACCGAGCACTCCTGTGGCCAAATCTGCCAACCACATGCAGGAGGCTCATACGGGTGGATCTACCAGCCGCATGAAGAAAGTCTATGCAGCCAGATCATCCAGCCGTATGAAGAAAACTCATGTGGCTGCGACTCCCAGCCACATGAAAAAAGCCTATGCGGCTACGTCTGCCAGCCGTATGAAGATTGTTGAGGACGACAGCATGACGCCGATCCCGCGCAGCTCTGTCTTCGACCGCCTATCTTATGGTCCTGATCTCTTGTGCTCCCAAGAAGAAATGTCTGACTCTCTCCAGCATCACCTAGACTCTTCCTACTATGTACCTTTACGCACTAGAGCGAAGAAGTCTAGGACAGCACGAGCTTGGTACGCTCGATCTGCTGATCCTGTCTCTGATCATCTGAGCGTCCCGCATACCGTTATGCGGGCCTCAGATGGAAAGTTGTACAGAACCACTCGAGTCCAGCCCCCGATGGCAAACGGACAGAGAAGTGCCCAAAAGTCTCCCAAAATCTCGGAAGCAAGCATGGTCGATCCAGACCAATCTGACTTGCGTGAGGCTATCCTCCACAAACGTAAGGAAAGAGAAGACGCATCGGGGTGCAAAAAGTCCTCCCACGGACGTCACTGCACTCAAGTCATCGTCAATTGCTGCTGCAATAATACGATGGTACGAGAAGACCGACAATCCGTCTTTCAAAGACTGCAGCAGCCATCTTCAGAAGACGAGGTACTTTCCGTCGTCTCCTGCAACACTGCTCGAAAAGCCCCCGGTAATGGAAGGGGGAAGAAGAAAAATGTTCCCAGCCCAAAGATTTAAACCACTTCAACTAAAAGACTGTCGTCTAAGCGGGTGCCCACCACCGGAGTTTTCCAAGGTACTCGCTCTAAGACGAAGTTTGCTACAAAAGGAGATTCGTCGTCCACAACGCAGGGGGTTACTGGGACTAGGGGTATCCCCCCTCCGAGCCTCCACAACAATCCGATGTTCCAAGAAGACGAGTCAGGGGAGGCAACTCTCCCGTCAGATTCAGCAAACCCTGACGTCCCCGAGAACGTCCACAACTTCCAAGACGAGGCAAACTCGAAGACTGGGGGTACTGTTCCTTTTGAGTCTGAACCAGAAGAGAATATACCCACATACCCCGATGACTTCTCACTACAGGGGTACGATTCGGAGGGCGCTTCCTCCACCGCTCTATCCATCTCTCCTCACGTAAAGACGGTATTCATGACAGATAGCAGCCAAGGAGGTTCTAGTGATCGCCAATGCATCGACAGTCTCGAAGCCATATTGCTTGCTTTGGTCAAGTCTGTAGACGAGATTAAAGTAGCCCTTCCAACTCTGCAAGGAGGGACGCCCGACCAAACAAGCGTGGGTCCTGCGGTCAATATAGACTCGAATTTGGTGGCACCAAACCCGGGCAACAAACCTCCCGAAACAACGACCCCCACCGTCGTGGACGAAGCCCGCAAAGCGAGAAGAGAGGTCCAGGAGCTCCGAGCCATGTTTCACGCTCGAGAAAACTCTCAAGACCTCAGAATACGGCAACCGTACCCTGCTGCCTGGAGGGACGTTCCATTCCCACCAAGATATAAGCCATTCAATATCAATTCTTATGATGACAAGATCTCAGCAAGTCGGTACATCACCTACTTCGAGGTCACCACCGACCATCTGCCCCATGACGATGCCATTCTCATACGATTATTCATCGAGGCATTGGAAGGGGTCGCCTTCGACTGGTACCGCAATCTGCCAGACAACTACATCCACTCCTTCGTCAGCTTCAAGCGCATATTCTTGGAGAGATTTTACGAAATAGGGCAGGACATCACAATGTCCACCCTCATGGACGTCGTCCAAGGGGAGAAAGAGCTAACAAGAAACTATATCGAGCGGTTTTGCCAAACCGCAATGAAGCTGCCATCTGGAAATCCGGATTCCTTCTTGATTGTGATCTGCCAAAAGAGATTGCTTCCAACAATCAGTCTCTGGATAGACGAAAGTCAATTCAAGGACTGGAAGACGTTCATCATCAGTACCACAAGTGTCGAAGAACGGTTGAAGAAGGCTCGCCAATTGGGACTGCACATCTCGGACGGAAAGAACAAGGGCAAGCGTCCTAACAACGACAATGGGGGTAGCCCCTCCAATAATCGGGATAGCAGGGGTAAGCAGGCTATGGTGGCCGATACCGCGCAAAAACCTGAGCAAAAGCCAGCAGACAAACAATGGCCCCAAATCACTTACTCCTTCGAAGACGGTCACGTCAAGCCCATCTTGGACATGCTCATACAAGGAGACAGAATTCAGCTTCCTCCACCAAGACGGGAACCGCGGCAGGCAGACATGGAGAACCCAAAGTACTGCCATTACTATCGCTACGTCCACCATGCCACACACGACTGCTACCAACTAAAATGGTACATCCAAAATCTTATCGATTCGAACGCACTGGCAATCGATTTCGAAGAGGTAACGGTAGCAGCCAATATGGTGTCAGTACAATTCGGCAGATTCCCTCTGATGGAAACTCAAGACGGTGTGGTCCCTATCCCTCTGGCGACAATAGAGATTGCTAATCTTCCACCTCCCCGAGATCAGGCTGCTGGTCTAGTGCCCCTCACCACATCATGATGGGAGGTCATGTGGATCCATCCAGACTTGGTATCGGAAGTCACTCGGCCCACATCATCTTCCATCTGCAAAAAGAAAATAGAAAAGTCAGGTCTTGTCGCACAATCTCGGCGGACATCGAAGAAGCTACAGCCGTCGTCACCCGGTCTGGGGCACAATCCCAACTTGTAGCTGACAACCCAACTGAATATCATCAGCCCGCCACAACCGACGCTCCGGGACCGGCTCAGCCTCCGACGACCGACAAGCCTAGGCCGAGGGAGGCTCGCTTTGACAAATCCCTCCGAAAAAAGGCATCACAAGGGCTGGAGAAGCCCTACAACTTCGACATCCTAGCGCAATTGGCCAACACACTGGCCAAGTTGTCATTATACGAGCTTCTGAGACTCTCCAAGGATGTTCGTGCGGCTTTGAATGATGCACTCCAAAACGCCGACGCGTACCTCGCTCAGGTCAACCTCACAGGAGAGAACCCACATGCAGATCTCCAAGACAGTGCCTGCACAGGAGCAATGTCCAACATCGTCTTCACTCTGCAGGACATGCTCATCAAAACCAATCTGCACGATCGCCCACTATACTATACTGGATACATTGGCGACGTAAAGGTGGATCGGATGCACATTAATCCTGGCTCTTCCATAAGCATTATCCCGAAAGGTCTGCTACATCACCTCCGTATCCTAATGCATCGCCTGACGCCTACAAGCACCGCCATCAGCGGTTTCAATTCGGGCAGGAGCTACCCAATTGGGAAGATTCGTCTAAAGTGTCAGATTGGCGATCTCCAATCAGAAGTCACCTGCTACGTCATAGATACAGACACTTCTTACAACATCCTCATGGGGCGCCCTTGGATACACGATTATATGATCGTGCCTTCTATGCTGCACTAGTGCTTCAAATATGTTGACAAACACGGCTTCGTAAGAACAGAGTTTGCTGATATCGATCCCTTCAAAGGGGTCGAATCTTACTACTCAGACTCCTGTCTGTACGAAAAGTCGAAGAAGCATCTTAGTGAAGGAGATGCGCAAGCTCGTACCGAGACAGCCACAAGATTAGAAGAGCCTCGGACGATCCATCTCCAAGCTCGCAAACCTGGCAAGTCTGCACCCCTTACCGCCACTCTGCGTAAGGACGCAATCAGCCTCTCGGCACAAGAAGAGCAGATGATAATCCGGCTGCCAAGATCTGGCAAAGTGCCAAGACCCACGACGGAGCCACTAACAATCAGGCTGCCGAGAGCCGGCCAGCCGTAAACGGAGAAACTCAACCCCTCCGACAAGCCAATGACGATACGCCTTCCTAAGAAGGGTCGTCACCCCGATGCAAGGCCTGGAACTTCTAGTGAACCAACCACTCCCCGCCCAGCATCGAGTACCAAGCTGGGGGTCGCTAGTTTGCCAACAACTCTGCGCTCTACTCCACCAGTTGAACCGCTGACGATCAAGCTGTCCAGGTTGTCCTCTCAGTCTTCGTTTATACAGGGGGTAGCCGAAGAGGAACCGGAGTTCGCCAAGTATATGGCTGCCCACACTGATGTTCCCTCCACAGATGATGTAATCCCCCTAGAAAAAATACCTTACTTCATCAATAAAAGGCTATCTTTGAACTACCTCGAGCTTAATAAGCTTTGTACGATGTATGCTATGGAACACGGTATAGGCACTCACCTCCACACACAGGTGACAAATGTACACACCGCAATCCAGCTTACTCCAGCGGAAGACATTTACAGCATAATCGAGAGAGGGGACCATCCAATCATCTTCGGCCGGAAGGACGATCCGTATTCCTTCGCCGTAGAAGAAGTCGACCTTGGATCAGATGCCGGGAGATTGCCTCTGTATCTCTATAGCCCCCAATCTAAATATCTCATGCAAAAATAGGGGTATGATCTGGAGACCACGCCAGGCTTGAACTACGGCACTGGGCGACGATTACCTTTGAAGCCACCGGTCCCGGCAGGCAAACCACGGGACTACGATAGCAAAACTCAATACGGATTAGGATATGTTACACCCACAACGACCCCTGAGAGTTCAGATAAAGAATGTGACTGGCATTCATATTCGATCGGGTCACCAACTTCTGACTCAGATACCAGCATCGGAGATGTATTCAGATAAGTCCTGTCAGTCAACATGGCATTCGCCGACGCTTATGAAGAAGATGAAGACATCTCTGAGATCCTCGAGCTAGAGCCGTGGGCGCAACAGCTAGATACACAATAGGAAAAGCGGTTCGAACAGAGAGAACCTCCTACTGAAGATGAGGTCATACAAGTAGATCTCGGCAATGGGAGTTGTACAGTCTCTTCAAACAGAGGGTTAGATAGCTTTTAGTCATTTACAATGGGAGTTGTACAGTCTCTTCAAACAGAGGTCTTATTCGAACACCCAGATGATTCATACTTTGTTGTCCCCTCTCGAAAGGGAGGTGAAAGTCTAATACTTTTTAGTAAAGGACCAGAACAAAAATTTAGCTATACGGATGATAGCAAAAGTAACGATACAGGACATCTCCAACTTCGTCGTTATAGTCAACAATCAAAAGACAACATCCGAAAGATGGGTTATGACTTCAAGAATGGCCTCAACTACGGTAAGGGTAGAAGAACTCCTACCCGTACGGTTGTTCCGAAAGGAAAATCAGAGATGTACTACAGCAAGACAAAAAGAGGTCTCGGATATGCTTCACCTCCGGTATTATCTACGGAAGTCTTCGAATCCGATAGTGAGGAGCGCTCTAACTCTTCTGATTCCAGATCATGGGACTCTGACACCAGCATTAGTCAGGTTCATCGGCTGATCGTATCTTCTAACATGGTCTCCGCCGAACTTCCAGAAGACTATGACGATAATATCGAAGAAAGTCCTGAAACAGATCCTTGGGCTCAACGAATGGACACCCAATGGAAGCTCCGATTCGAACAACAGGAACCTCCTACCGAAGATCAATTAGTTCAAATTGACGTAGGAGAAAGCGGGTCTCCTCGTCCAATATTCATCAGCAAGAACCTTCCAGAAGGAGATAAACAAGAATTAATTCTTCTTATTCGAGAATATATTGATGTCTTTGCTTGGAGTTATGAAGACATGCCAGGTTTAGATCCCAAAGTTGCTACTCACAAATTGAATATCTTGCCTAATGCAAAGCCAGTCAAACAACATCAAAGGCGATTCAAGCCAGAAATGATGGACGCTATTGATAATGAAGTCAAAAAGCTTATAGCTTGTGGCTTTATTCGAGAAGAACAACATCCAGATTGGGTAGCCAATGTTGTCCCAGTCTTGAAAAAACTGGTAAAGTTTGAGTTTATATCGACTTTCGGGATATTAATAAAGCCTGTCCAAAAGATGAGTTTTCTCTCCCTATCACAGATGTCATTGTTTCACTTAACAAAATTGCCAAACAAAAGTGTTGGATTTTGAAAATAAAACGAGAAAGAGTATAAGAAGTACAAATTTGATTCTGGGAAAGTATTGCTATGGAAGTATGATTCGTAAATGATCACTTTGTTCCTTGGACCATATGATGATGAAGAAGATCACTGCTTGAAGTAGAACAATTTGGAAGAACTAAGTCACCAGAAAGGTATCGACGCACTTGGGCACTGATGGCGAGGCCGAATGCTTTCCTGCTTTGCTTCACTCTGTTCTAGAAGAAAAGCTGAAGAAGAATGCTCTGGAGAATCAAAGTCTCGAAGTCCTGATCTCTGTATTCTCTTCTGTTCTCTCTCTCTGTCTGTCTCTTTGAGAAAAAAATGAGTCTATTTATAGACTGGGGCTTCTGTGCATAAAAAGACACCAAGATCTGTCTTTACGCTAACAACTGTCACCCATGATCAGAGTCATCCTTTGCATACGTTGACACGCGTCCCATCATTTCAGCAAGAATAGGATGCATGTACACACGTTCTTCGAAATATATGGCATGAAGGCCATATAAGCAAACCACGTTCCATACTGGCCAGAAAGAATAGGACGTAAAAATAGCTCCAACATCCTCTGAGCGTAAAACAGTGAGATGAGCATAAAAATAGCTCTGTCATAGGTTCCCTGCATAAAGTGGTTATTGAATAACCTTGAGCGTAAAATGGCTCAAATAGACTTTACGCACACATTATTTTATGAGCGTAAGAACTCATGTAAAACTCCGTGCGTAAAAGAAACCGTTCAATGAGCGTAAAGTAGCTCGATCTCCATTAAACGACAACAATGGTTCTTTGTATAAGACAAATCCCATTGAATTCTGTGGTAAATGTCATCATTAACATCTTCATGTCAGAGTTTGCATTAAATGCTAGATTTGACAGCTTTGTCCAGCGTGAAGTAGACTGCTCTGTCCTTGGCGTAAAACCATGGATATAGCCTCGAGCGTAAAATGATCAGCTTGCTTAGGCATAAAGCGATAAGCCTAATCTTGGGCGTAAAGAGATTACCCATTCCTCTAGGCGTAAAGCAGATCACTTATGAATGAGATGACTCTTTCTTTGAAGCACTTTTTACGCTCCTATGAGACCCCCTTCAAAGTTTTCAAATATCTCTAAAATTTGAAATACTTTGAACAGATGCGTAAAAGTTGAGATTTGACTTGCTAGCGTAAAATTTGGGATACGCAACAGCCATCCGCGTAAAAGCGGGGATGTCTAACAGTCAGCATAATTTCTAACAGTGTCGGTCAACACTTAATTGTCATAATGAATTTCTTTTTTCGAAACTCTCAAATGCCCTTTTGCTTCCCCGAGTTTTGCATTTATAATGAGCAGTTTCCAAAGAGGAATATGGAGAGTTGATTTAACAATATATAAATGAGGAGAAATTTTTCACTCTTGTCGTTCATCTCCAAAGTAACATGGCGCCCAAGAAGGAGACTAAAACTGAAGAGGCTTCGGGCTCAAGGATTGACTTTGAGCGAGCACACAATTTTGTAGCGTGCTTCGGATTTACTCCTGCAGTCTTCAGCCGTATTGATGGTGGTCCCCCGACTGCATATGAAGCCTCAGGAGATACAGAAGCGTTTTTGAATCTGATGCGTCGCTCCAGGATTCACAATATGCGTAAGTTAAGCGCCTCTCTTCGTCAGTCTAATGAGGGAGAGGGAAAATAAAATTCCATGTATTGCGACTCTCTTATATGTAGGAGTGGACCCCTTTATAAATAAAATCTTGATGTTAATCTAGTAGATAGAACTGTTCAACGCTTTATTTTGGTTGTTCATTCCCGAGAAACAAACCGACAGGTGGCGCCTGTCTTGTGGTTACGAGAGCCTTTAAATAGGATCTTCCCCCGAAATAGACTCTTTCCAATAGTTCTTCAGCCTCTATAAATAGCCGAGAATGTTTCACATATTCTCCTACTCATTCCTCTGAAGATAATTTTCTGTGATGTTGTTCTCCAACAAATGACAATGGCGGAGCTTTCCTACAGCGTTCTTTTATACTCCCAGTCTTTAGACGCAGATTCAACCACCATTGGAGCCAAACCATTCGATTCAGGTGGTAAATCCGATAGTAAGCAAGTATTTATCTTTCGAATTTGTCGTTGAATACATCTATTTTACGAATGTAAATTCTTGACGAGCGTAAAAACAAAAACTCGCTGAGATGCTGGCGTAAAAGCCTTGCTGGATCATCGGCGTAAAAGCTTTGTTGAATCATCGGCGTAAAAGCCTTGCTGATTGCTGGCGTAAAAAGCCTTGCTGGATCATCGGCGTAAAAGCCTTGCTGAATCATCAGCGTAAAAGCTTTGTTTAATCATCGGCGTAAAAGCTTTATTGAATCATCGGCGTAAAAGCCTTGCTAACTTATTTTTAGTTTAGCGTTTAATACGCATCTGATGATACTTCTGATTTAAAACACTTCTTCTTTGTTATTTTCTGCAGAAATTTGGCTGAGCAGCTTTTCCAGAACCGGCATTGGCGATTTTGATGCTGTGAGGAGCGTTCTTCTGACATCAACATCAGGGAGCTCATGCGCTTTTGATGTGCAAATCAGACAACTCAGAACTCTTCATGAGATCGAAGGTTCTTCCTCTGTTGGTAGGAAGAGCCTTTATACACGGAGAGTTGGATGGTGGAGTCAACTCTACCCCGAGGAATCGGGTAGTAGAGTTCCTTTCACGGCAGAACTAGGAATCGTATCCCAATGATGGATACGTTCCTTATCTCCTTTGAGGTGCTGCCCCTAATCCACCAATTGTATTGGCAGCAACGCGCCTTCGGGCTGCCATACTCTGGGGTTCTCCTCTCGTCTGAGAGATAAGACCAGAGTTTGATTCCTGCTGTTTCGGTTACCACTGGAGCTCAGACAGTCAGGAACTGCCACCAACAACGAACCCGCCAAAGAAGATCACAAGAAGAAAAATAGATCTCTATCAGGTTATTGTTGGTGTATAGAATAAAAATCCAAGAATGTAAAAGATTTCCATTGTAACTTGTAAGAATGTCTAAGAAATGTAATAGACTTTTTGATGATAGGGGAATGAAATGATGATTCTTCTATGATCAATGATTTGTATCTATCTGGATGTAATATGGACATGATAGATAAATAAAATCTTATTTTCTATTTTAGAGTATATGATACTATCAGAGGTAGTATGGACATAATAGCATATATGAACTCAAAGGAAAATTAGATTAATATCTATACAGAGGTTTAGAAAATATAAGTGATAGATAGGAAAAAGAAAGTAGATTTAATATTTATTCAGAGGTCATGGGAACATGATAAATAGAAAATCTCACTTTCTAATTAATCGATAAAATAGAAGATATATATAAAATCTCTTTCCCAGAGACAAGAAATCAGCTTAACCAAATCTTGGTGGCTGGGGATTAAGAAGACGGATGTTGTGAGCGTAAATGTCAAGGCGGTGGTTGAATTGGCGTGTTTCTTGGGAACAGAAAGGACGATTCAAATTCCATAATTAAATGGATGAACCTGGTAACATGAATGGACGAGCCTTTTCAGAAATGAAAAAGTTGTTAGCAATTCTCCTCCATAAATAGGTGAGAATTGCTTGTAACCCTTCATTCTTATTTCTCCTCCTCTGTTGGAAATGTCTTCCGAGGATGCCCAGCGAAAGAATGAAGTTTCCAAGGAAGTCGAGGGCATCATTGATACGTTCCCCGTTGAACTTCCTGTATCAGGCTCATCAGGCTCAACTGAAATAGATGGAAGCTCTTCTGCGCCCAAGCCACCCGAAGACATTCTTGCTTTTTTAGTAGAGCCAGGGAAAACTCCTGAAGAAGAAGCGTCGAGAATGGCTATCTGTAAACTTTTCATGAGTTCAGGAAACGACGCCTTCTATACATTGGCCGACTATGTATTCAATAAGGAAGGGAGTGGCCCTCGTCCGTAGTCTTTTATCTTGAACAAAAAAAATAATAATAAAAGAATTTTTATTTTTTGTTCTGTCTTCTCTTTTTATACATAGTATTTCTTAAGAAATTTGCCATTGATCGGCAGCATGAGTAGATCTCCATTGGGCTTTGATAACCGATAGACGCCATTGGAAAATACGGACTCAATTACATAAGGGCCATCCCATTTTGCTTGGAATTTCCCTTTACTTTTATGAGTCATCACCATCGGTCTCCGAACAGTTAATACAAGCTCGCCAACTTTGAATACCCTCTCCTTAACTTTACGATTAAAAGTTCGAGATATGCGGGCTTGATACAGTTCAATGTGTTGTTGTGTTTGAAGACGCTTCTCATCCAATCCTTCCAGTTCTTGGAGTCGTAAGCGATCATTATTCTCTGTAGTTAGCTCATTAGCAATGGCTATTCGTAGAGAAGGGATCTGAATTTCAAATGGGAGAATGGCTTCGCATCCGTAAACTAATGAGAATGGTGTAAAACCAGTAGGAGTCCGGATTGTTGTTCGATAAGCCCATAAACATTCTCCAAGTTTCTCATTCCAATCACGTTTATTAGAAGAGACAAACTTTTTGAGAAGTTTGATGATCGTCTTATTGAAAGGTTCAGCTAAACCATTAGCAGCTGGATTATAAGCCGTAGAAGCCAAATTCTGAATTCGATTCTTGTCGCAGAATCGATAAAATGCTTGACTGGCAAATTATGGACCATTGTCATGAATTATTCGTCGAGGAATCCCGAAACGATAAATGACATGGTGCTTGATAAAACTGATCACATTAGATGTTTTCACTTCCGTAAGAGGGACTGCTTCTGCCCACTTCGAAAAGTAATCGGTTATAGCTAGTATAAATCGATGTCCTTTGACAGAAGGAGGGTTAATAGGGCCAATAACATCCATACCCCACGCTTCGAAGGACCAAGAGGTTGCTGTAGGATATAGAAATTCAGACGGTTGATGAATAAAATCAGCATGAATCTGACATGCTTTACATCTTCTGGTATAGTCCACAGCATCTGCTATCATAGAAGGCCAATAATACCCCATTCTTCGAATGCGGTCTTGCAACTTTGGACCCGGTTGATGAGCACCACATACACCATTATGAGCCTCACGCAGTCTTTGTTTGGCTTCGCTTTCTGAGAGACAGCGCAGCAAGAGTCCATCATATGAACGACGATATAGCATATGTAAAGACGAATCATAATAGAATCGAAATGATCGTCTCTTAATTGATGCAGCTTCTTTAGGATTTTCAGGCAAAATTCTATGAACTGCATAATCAATGAATGGAATTCTCCAATCTTTTTGTTGGGAACTTGACTCTGTAGTATAACTTTGTTCAATATGCATATTATTCTTCACACAGAACAAGTCTCGGTCTAATAAAGTAATTGTATTTTGCCTTCTGATTGGGACAGCCAAGTCTGCAGCTAAACTGGCAAGAGCATCAGCCTCCACATTCTGAGAACGTGGTACAAATTTAATAAAGAATCCTTTGAATGAAAGGACCAACTCGACTACCACTTGATGATAGGGGATGAGATCAAAATTTCTGACTTCATAAGTTCCTCTAACTTGATTAACGATCAATTGAGAATCTCCATAAGCCTCTAGGAATTCAATATCCAATTATTTTTCTACTTGGAGACCAATCAATAGAGCATTATATTCTGCTACATTGTTAGAGCATGGCTCGTTAAGAGAATAAGCACGGTATACGACCGTTTTGTCAGGAGAAACTAAGACAATTCCTACCCCAGAGACAATATTGCCTTTAGGTCCTACTCTTGATGCTCCGTCAAAATATAATTGCCATATATCATTCTTCAAAGTCATGTTACAATCCACTACTTCGTCTGGAATGTCTTCATATAACTTCGAAGTTTCAGGTATAGGATGAGCAGCTAAGAAATCAGCTAACGCTTGGCCCTTCACTGATTTTTGAGGCACATAAAAAATATCATAAGGGGTGAGCAACATCGCCCAGGTAGCTAACCTGGAATTAAGAATGCTCGGTCTCCTCATCAATACTCGAATGGGATTTATTCTGGAGATGACATGAATAGTCTGTCCGGTGACATAATGTCTTGTCTTTTGGACGGCAAAAACCAAAGCTAGACATTCCTTTTCTACAAGAGTATATCTATGTTCAGCTCCGACCACCATCCTGCTCAGATAATATATTGCTTGTTCATGACTCATATCACTTTTCTGTGCCAGAAGAGCGCCAAGTGAATGATCCAAGGCTCGAACATATAGCAAAAATGGTCTTCCTGTCACCGGAGGTACCAGAACAGACGGGTTTGTAAGGTATTGCTTAATATCATTGAAGGCTTTTTGACACGCTTCATCCCAGACGAAAGATACTCCTTTCTTTAATAGACGGGAGAAAGGTTGGCATCTCCCAGAAAGATTAGATATAAATCTTCTGATATAAGCAATACGGCCCCTGAAAGACACGAAGTTCTTTCAGATTACGAGGAGGTTGCATTTCAAGAATTGCTTTAACCTTATCAGGATCAACATGGATACCTTGAGAGGTAATGACAAATCCTAGAAACTTTCCACTGGAGACCCCTAAGAAAGACTTAGTAGGGTTCATTTTTAATTGATGTTGACGCATCAATTCAAATACTATTCTCAAGTCCTGAATGTGATCATCCTTTGATCGACTTTTAACAGCGATGTCATCTACATAGCATTCAACTATCTTCCGTAGATGTTCTTGAAAGATATTGCTCATAGCCCGTTGATATGTGGTACCAGCATTTTTAAGACCAAACGGCATAACAGTATAGCAGTAGACCCCAAGAGGTGTACGAAAAGCAGTGTGCTTCTCATCTTCTGGATGCATCTTGATTTGATTGTATCCTGAGAATCCGTCCATGAAAGACATGCGTTCAAAACCACATGTATTGTCTATCATGATATCAGAAATTGGAAGTGGAAATTTATCTTTTGGACAAGCCGTATTAAGATCTCGGCAATCTATACAAACTAAGACTTTTTCGTTCTTCTTCATAACAGGAACAATATTGGCCACCCAATCTGGGTGTTGTTCTTCACGAACAAAGCCACACGTAATCAGCTTTTTGACTTCTGCCTCAATTGCATCCATCATATCTGGTCTAAAGCATCGTTGTTGTTGTTTTACAGGCTTAACATTAGGCAAAATGTTGAGTTTATGGATAGCAACTGTAGGATCTAGCCCTGGCATATCTTCATAACTCCATGCAAAGATGTCAATGTAATCTTTTATAAGTTTTATTAGCTCTTCCTTTTCATCTTCAGAAAGGTTCTTACTGATGAATATTGGTTTGGACGTAATTCCATCTCCGACATCAATCTGGATAACCTCATCTTTCGTAGGTGGCTATCGTTGTTCAAAACGAAGTTCCCATTGGATATCCATTTGTTGATCCCAATGATCATTTTCAAATGGCTCTGGTTCATCATCGGTTTGAACCATATTGACTGAGAATACTTGCCCAGATGAGGAATGAGAAATATCGGATTCGATGAATAGAATTTCTTCCGATTCTTTGTTGTCTTTATATTGATGACTTTGATCATCAGAAGATAAAGTCATTCTTTCAATAAACTTGACAGCCATATACTCGAATAGGAAATCTTCATTGATATCACAAAGTACAGAATGATCAATATTTACATCATTTACATTCTGATTGCTATGCTTCGGATTAATCCACAGTGGACCATCATCCGTCTTCTACGTAGATTTGTCAAGATTGACAATCAACGGTAGTTCTGGATCATTCGTGCAAGAAGTACGTCCTTTGACCTTAATCATAAGAGGTTGAACTGGTAGAGTTCCCACTACATCTTCTGCTGCTTTGGAGGATCCCTCATAGTCTTTGTGGTACTCTTTTCCAGATCTTGTACCAGCAAAAGTTTCTTCTTCAGACTCAGGAGAAGGAAATACCATATTACAGGATTTAATTTTTCTTCCCTTAGCCTTCTTCTTGTGGGGGTTGTAATGAAGCACTTCAGAACCCAATCCAGCAATGGAATTCTGATTTTGAATTTGTAAAGGAAGACGTATTCCTTTATCATAATTCAAACCTTCTGCCTTTTGAAAGTCGTAACCCATTTTTCTCATGAGAAGGACAGATTGCTGACTATACAAGTGAGTGGGCAGCAGACTTTTGACAGGTATTTCAAAAGAGGAAGACGCAAGATCTTCTGTAATCTCAGGAGAATGAAGAATAGATGTCTCTGCAGTTACAGGAGGAGGAGGATTAGGAAAAATCCCTGTTGGAGCTTTTTCATAAGCAGCAAAGACTTGTTGTGCCCGAAATAAAGGGACACTATTCATGGCTAGCCACTGCTGATGGGTAAGCTTGAGCTTGGTAGGGGGAGCTAAACTTGGAGGACAGATGTTCAGTCCTTTCAGTCTATCTTCTAAAGGGAAGTCGTCCCATAGGTGATCCAAGTCATTAGAATCTGGAAAAACATGAGAAATCATGTTGCAGGTTTTGACTTTCTTACCCTTCTTGGATTTTGAAGTTTTACCTTCATTTTTCAACTCATGCACTAAGTCAGGATGTACCCACATGATTTTACCATTCTTCAATGTGAGCGGCAGCAATCTTGCATTTTCTTCCCTGGCAGGCGGGATATTTACGATCTTTATCGTCGCCTTCAGAATTGGGATAATTCCATATGGGACTTGCTGTGGAGAAAAATCTCTAAACTGAAGAGAGACCAAGTTGGTTGTTACCGTATGGTCATCATTGGTTAAAGCGATAGCGCCACCATTTATCAGTTCTTGGATCTTCTTTTTCAAGACATAGCAATCACTGGTAGGATGATTAATGTATCTATGATAGATACAATATTTGGGATTGTCAGTCAGATTTACCTCATTAGGCCTTTTTGGCTCTGGAATCTGAAGTTTGTCACTTTTCACCAGACACTAAAATATCCCTGGGATATCACTTTCGTCAAAAGAGTATTCTTCTTTTGACCTGGAAGATTCTTGATTACTTGACGTCGTTTTGTTCTTGGAAAGATTGACCATAAGAGTATCTTTTCCTTTCATATTACGATTGCCAAGATTACTACCAGGATTATCCTTCTTTTCTTTATCTTCTGAAGCGAAAATCATCCCGTGTTCCCGAGCCAACCTACCATTGGTCTCGGCAGAAACTGCTGCTATGATAAATAAAGCCCAATTTGAGAATTGGGAACCTGTGAAGACAGCAATAGATGGTCGCAGATTCATCTTGCATGTATCAATCAACGCTGAATCTGGCATACCAGGAGGCATCTTGAGAGTAGCCTGTCTGAAACGTTCAATAAACGTTCGAGTATCTTCTTTCTTCTTTTGTTTGATTTCTATTAAGGAGGACATGTTCATGTCCATACCTCCTTCATAGAAGCGGGAAAGAAACATTGTCTTGAATTCGTCAAAAGACGAAATAGAGTTATCAGGTAAGCTACGATACCAGTCATAAGCTGAACCCGTCAAGCACCCAATGAACACTCGAGTGAGGAGAGCATCATTTTTCTGCAAGTATACAGTCATAATATAAAAGTAGTTGATATATTGACTGGGGGATGCTTTTCCATCGAATAAGACCATAGATTGTGGCTTGAACTTCGGTGGAAAGGGTACATCATTCTAATGAGGAGGATAGGGCTGCTTAATCCCTAACCTCTGAAGTTGATCTTTGTGCCTCAAAACCTCAAACTGTGCTTTGAGTTCACGCACTGCTTGAATAGCTTCACTGGTTTGAGGAAGCACATTTGATTGAATAGTCGTTGGATGTACCGTAACCCCCACTGGAGGTAGTACATCTTCTGGAATGATGGGATCTGGAGATGCAGAATTTTGATTAACAGCAGGTTCTTGAATATTCGAAGGTATATCAGCCCCTTGACTATCTTGAGTTTGTGCTGCTGCTGGCACCGGAGTTATTACTGAGGGTTGAGCAGTTTGCTGATTAAAAATTATTTGGTGCATGCTTTGTACCATGTTGAGCATGTCTTTCAATGATTGCTCCACGGCAGTGAGACATTGTTCCGTATTAGCAGATGACGTCTCTGGTTCATCTCCAACAGCGTAGGATTCAACCTCTCTTGAAGATATAGAGGGATTAGTATAAAAGTATGAATCCACACTATCGGTATCAGACTCAACAGATTGAGTACCCCCAGCTTCGAAATCAGAATTCTGTAATTGTCCTTGTCTTCTTGATCGAGTATTCTGATATACTCCTTCAAAGAAATCAAGAAGCCTGTTGAATTGTTGTTGACCTGGGGTTTGGGACGTATTTCGTCTCGGACGTCGTCCTCTGTTAGTATGAGATGCCATGTTGACTGATGCATATAACAACTCATCTTTTTGGTCTTCAGCTTGATGTTAAAGTAAAAAATTCAGTCGATCAAAAACTGACCGTTTTGAAGCTGAACAACAACAATTGATCACAACTTGATGATATTCACATTGATGTCTTTCTTGGGGGAGCATCACCGGAGATTGTGAATTCTTACGTTTTTGTATTAGTAATTCATGTAAGTCAAAAGAAGGGGAGGGAATATTCTTCTTTATTACATTTGGGGTAGAAAAATGTTTAGTTTCCTGTGTATAAAGAAGATTACTGACTTCATTCGTAGAACCAAACTGTATATTTTTACGCGTTTGGAGTTGTGTGCGTAAATCTTGAGATTTAGCACGAAGGACCCTATTTTCATGGCGTATAATTTGCCAGTTTGGTACTTTGCGTAGAGAAGTATAAGAAGGTTGTTGGTGTAGGACAGAAGTTTTACCAACATCACTTTTACGCTGTATGCGTTTAGGTATATTCACATTAGATGTGCAAACATCGTTGTGAATTTTATCTACACTGTCACAGACAGGAGACTTACCTTTACGCGTAAAACGTAAAAATTGATTATCTACCACATCACAGATGGGAGATTTTGTTTTACGCGAGGAGCATAATTTGTGTGAATCTACCACGTCACCGACGGGAGATGTCACGACCCGCACCCTAGAGTAAGGGCACGAGAAGTGGGTACGTCCAGCCTACGCCGCAGTGTCGGCGGTAGAACGCTGTCCTAGGTCGCAACATCTAACAATATATAATACCAGGCAGTTTATACTCCCCGAATGGGGGTGACATAGCAAAAGTATACTCAATCACAGCTAAGGAAGAAAGTACGATATGATATAGAACTCAAAAGTGAAGTACAGATAATCAGAAGAGTCTAGTGTCTAAGATAACATCTCAGAAAATATTCCAAGTACAAGTCTCAACTACAGAATACGAAAGAATATATACATCTCAAAACAACAACTGAAAGCCAAAAACAATGCTGAAAAGAAAGATAAAGCCTAGCTGACTAGCCTAGACTATGGGAGTAACATCCTGAACTGCAGCTGGGTCCTCCAGAGGAGCCAGGTCGCAGGTGTCGTCTAAGCCTGCTCCGTAATGGGTGGTGAAAAAGGGCCTCATCCTCATCCTCTGTAATATTTTCAACAGGTCCAGTCAGGACAGGAGCGAGCACAGTACATCTCATGCAGTTCATATCATGGCAGGAAATATAAAGCAGGCAATAGAATAAAATACATGAAACGCTGTAAGAAGATGTACATAAAACAGGAGAGATATTTGATAACTGGAAATATATACATGATAAGTAAGAACTGTAAGTGACTAGTGATTTAGAGTACGAGATGGCATGTAATTGGCTTAGGTTGAACATGATGTACATGAGTGAACATGTGGGACATCAGCCATTAAGGCTGATGCGTACATGATAAAACATGAAAAGTAACAGAGTGAACATGATGGGTAAATCACATGACCATTTATACTCACCCCTACCCACAATTAATACACAAGGATCTAGTCAAGTTACGTTACGTACATGATATTTTGGTTATACAGGAAACACATGAGGAAACATGAGCGTACATGAAAGAACATGAGAGTACATGAACGTACATGTAAGAACATGAGAGAACATGAGTGTACATGAATAACGCCGAAGCGAGGAATACATGATGTACATGAAACACATGTCATAAAGTATCCGATGCTCCCGCTAAGGGGGATAACATCCCAAGAAGAGATCCGTATAGTACTAATCCGTGATGATAACGTGACAGCATCAAGTAAAAGTAATCTAGAGCGAGAATATAAATCGTGACAAGTATGAAACGATCAAAGAATGTACTCGCCTGTATCTGAATGTCCAATATGAAAAGTACTGCCCGAGGAGTGGTGTCTGGCTCCTAATCAGAGCAACACAAGTCACAACAAGTCCAGAATAGTAAAATAAAGTCCTACTATGCATTCTACATGATTCTAGGTCAATCTAGGCCAAAGTCAACTCTTGGTCAACTCTGGTCAAACCTAGAAGTCAAACTAGGTCAAACAAGGCTACACAAGTCAAATCTAGGCTCACTAGATAAGCAAACACAACCATAGGCTAAGAGACTAGGCCATAGGCTAAGAATCTATACCATGGGCCAATAGGCAACCATACTAAAACAACCCTCAAAGCATTTATATACAATACACATATATATATATATATTATAGATATCATAATATACCCTAATATAGGAATACACATATATCTAAATATATAACTAATAGGAAAACTCATATTGTGTGTTATATAAGATACTTAGGAAATAAACCTATAGGCTAACATGTGAATACATTACAACACCATATGTGATACATACCATATACATTTGCATAGAGAGGGAGAATGTGTATAGTGTGCAATGTGTGTGTGAGGGTAGTTTAGAAGGACAGTGGCTATGTATAGGTGCAGGAATTATACAAACAGTGAAAGAGGGGGAAAATGCTAGGTAACAGTGTGTGTAATGGACAGTGAGGTGAGTGATACATATGACCTGTGTGTGTGAACATATGAGGCTTGTGTGTGATAGAAAAATCCTTAGGTTCAGTCTACAGTTCACATCTCAGGTTTCTAAACACATAAGGAAATCTCAGTTAAATAATATTGAAAACCAAATTACTTAACACCCACAATCTCAGTTTAATAACATTGAACTCTCAGTTTTTAACATTTGATTAGGAAAACTCAGAATTTGCATTTGACCTCAGTTTACATATCAAAAACTCAGTTTCCTTTTGTGAACCAAACAAACATCAAATCTAAGCACAGTTCTCAGTTCATCATATTGAAGGAAACATAAAAAATCAGTTTTAATATGTTGAAACAAAACATCCTAACTAGCATTGTAAACTCAGTTTACATATCTAAACCCATTGAAAACCCAGATTTTCATTGAATCTCTGAAAATTATAAACATGAAAAATCTCAGAAATCCTATTATCATATCTCAGTTTTCTGAATGAAATCCCAGGTTTTCATTATTAGTTTTCTAAACATACAACCCAAAATTATCATATATGAACACAACCAACATGTTTTCAATTGGGGACATTCATTCAAATAGAAACAACAACAACCAACATGTTTTCACAACCTAAATTCTAAACTAATCTATCATTAATCTCAGTTAAACAATTCAAAATCTCAGGAAAAATGTTTATAACAGTAACTAAATTGGAAACCAATATCAGTGAACAACTAGTTATTCCCTCCCTGTAATTCAACTTCTATTCAACAATTTAATCACAAAAAGAATCCCTTACATCCTAAACATGACATTTGATGTGTAGTAATTTAAATCATCCCATAATACATGATATTAATCCATTGAATGAAATCGAAACAGGGACAACAGTGAAACCTTCACTGATACTGAACCAGTATCAGAACAATGTCAAAACCCCATTTCACATTCAAAAATCAATTAAAACTCCAAATAAATGGTTGACAAACAATTATACATATGTGGGGGTGTGTCACAAGTTGTATCGTGTCCCAACACTGGACACGAACGTGTCCAAAATAAGATTAACATTTAGAGTATAAAATAGTCCAGACACAGCCTCGTGGGGAGATGTCGAGCCCAAAAGGACACGACACAAGCAATCTCGTGTCTCGTGGTTATGTCTAGGTGTTCTTCTAGTGTAGGGTCACGTGTCTAATACCCTGAATTGGGTCCTAGTGTCGCCGTGTCCGCACACGAGAAGCGTATCAGAGCTTGCCGTTAGCGAGAACACAGCCAGTGCGTGGCCAGTGCGCGCGCGATTTCTTCGCGCACACACATCGAGGTCGCATGAAACTTCATGGACATGGTGTCAGTGGGTGCCCCCAACTGTCCACGAAGTTTCATGGCACAACGTGCCGTGTCGTGTCCTGTGTCAACCCCGAGCAGCAGAGGAAAACTGTGGCAGCGCGCGGCCGTGTGCACGCGCGTGTCCAAGCCACCAAAACGACACAAAGCGACACGACAACTATGACACAAGGACAGGAACCTATAAACAAGATCAAGATCAAACTTCCTGTTCAAACACAATGAAATAAATCGATCGAAATGCCCTTTGAGGCATTTCGTCGAACACAGTGTCACTGGCACTGATACGTGTCCAGAATGGACACGAAACCTCTGACACCAAGCTCGAATCCTATCCAAACCCTAGGGGGACCCTTAGGGCTTCCTATTCATGGAGATTGACAGGGATTTCATGGAGAAATGAGTGATATACCTCTATGGGAAGATCAATGAAAAGAATAACTCCTTGAGAGCTCCTCTCTTGGTATCCCAAGTCCTCCAAATTAAATCCAAACTGAACCAACCCTCCACAACAGCAAGAAAATCATTATTAGGAACTATTGCAACAAGTTTGAGGAATTTAGGAATTAAAATGGAATTAATAGAGAATTTACTAGGCAAGAACTCACCTCTTTCTTCTTGGATCCAAATTTTCTAAGGAGGGAGGCTAGCCCTAAGTTTGAGAGGGGTTTATAGTGGGGGAAAGGGTAGGATGGCTGTCATTAGGTTAGGGTTAGGGTTTAGGATGAGGGGCTAAGGTTCCTCCAACAATTTCTAGCTAATCCAATGGCTCACAATTAAAGTAGCATCCTTTAACTTTTAGTCCAAAATATCTTTCTACAAAATATCTAGATATTTCACTAATGTAGTTTCTTTAATGAACCCATCTAACTTAGTCTCTAGGGTCATGATTAACAATCTAGATTAGGCTAACTTCTAGGTCAAGACTCAACAATTTAACTAACACATATTTAATTAATATAATTCACAAAATCACAAAAGTGTCAAATGACTAAAATACCCTTAGGCTTAAAAGTAGAAATTTGAAATCCTAAACACATGATTAGGTCTCATTGGTCATGATTAGTCTTCTAGGTCATGTATGACTAATGTTACACTAGCAAAACACAAATTCACATTTCACTATATTAAATAGTATTAAAATAACTAAAAATCACCAAAAATCATATCATGACTAAAATCAAATATTTTAATGATTTAAAAATACAAAAGTTCAAATTTACCCTTATTTTGGAAAAGTGGGTGTTACAAGTCTACCCCCCTTAAAAGAATTTCGTCCTCGAAATTAAGATGGTCGTACTTTTTCTATAGTCTCGTCCCCAACAATCATAGTCTCAGAACTTACCTAAATCATACAATTTAAAGAACGGCATACAGGGTCATGGCATACGGTGGCAGTTGAAGATCCCATCTAGGTATACTAGTCAAGCTAAACCAAAACGGTCATAGGATATCAAAACATACAAGCAAGCTGGGTGCTAAACTGGAATAGTTACAGAAACAACAATCACCAAGGCTGTAAGGCGGTCTACCATCCTATATAAAACTGGTAAATATAAACAACAGAGAACCAGCTACAAGAGTCCCTATTCTAAAGCCAGGGACTATACTATCATTCCTAAGATAAAGGCCTAATCACAACTCATCAAATCATCATACTAAGAAAGAGTAATAACTAATAAAATCTACAAGGAATTAGACTAGTCAACTAAAGTTATCCCTACTCCTAAGTTATTTGATGATGGAAACAATTTTTTTTTTTTACAGAAAGGAAATGAAAGAGGTGATACTTTAAAAACCTTCAAGATATAATCTGATAATCACATGCGTCTGTCCAGAATCATGATACTCAGAATCCTCGCCACGCTAGTAAGCAAGGCTGCAATGAACGGTAGGGTTCATAACTAGGGTATGCATCTCTATGATCAAGTCGTCTGGAATCCTCGCTATGCCGACTAGTATAGCTGCGAGAAATTCCAATCTCATGATCAAGATATGTACATCCGAAGTCAGGTCCCTATGTTCTTGCCACGCCGGCTAATATAGCTGCGGTAAATTCTAGGTTCCATAATAAAGTAGACGTTTTACCATCCCTGTTATTTCCGTCAACATATGTTATCAGAAGATACCGTAACTCGGGTCATAAAATTTATCTCGATAAGAAAATCAAATCAACAACGATTTATCAAAATCAAATTCAAATATCAAGGAGTAAGGGTAAATCAAACAAGAGAAAAGGAATTCAAATTAGAAGTTAGGAATGAGATTCTCAAGGGGCATCCCAGGAATCTCTCAAGGAATTCTAACTGTGATTGAGTACCCCAAAATATTCTACTCCTACTGCAGGCTGTAGTGATACTCTAGTTCGAATACCACTACATAAACTCGACCTGCATGGGCCACCACTAAAAACGTGTCACGACCCGCACCCTAGAGTAAGGGCACGAGAAGTGGGTACGTCCAGCCTACGCCGCAGTGTCAGCGGTAGAACGCTGTCCTAGGTCGCAACATCTAACAATATATAATACCAGGCAGTTTATACTCCCCGAATGGGGGTGACATAGCAAAAGTATACTCAATCACAGCTAAGGAAGAAAGTACAATATGATATAGAACTCAAAAGTGAAGTACAGATAATCAGAAGAGTCTAGTGTCTAAGATAACATCTCAGAAAATATTCCAAGTACAAGTCTCAACTACAGAATACGAAAGAATATATACATCTCAAAACAACAACTGAAAGCCAAAAACAATGCTGAAAAGAAAGATAAAGCCTAGCTGACTAGCCTAGACTATGGGAGTAACATCCTGAACTGCAGCTGGGTCCTCCAGAGGAGCCAGGTCGCAGGTGTCGTCTAAGCCTGCTCCGTAATGGGTGGTAAAAAAGGGCCTCATCCTCATCCACTGTAATATTTTCAACAGGTCCAGTCAGGACAGGAGCGAGCACAGTACATCTCATGCAGTTCATATCATGGCAGGAAATATAAAGCAGGCAATAGAATAAAATACATGAAACGCTATAAGAAGATGTACATGAAACAGGAGAGATATTTGATAACTGGAAATATATACATGATAAGTAAGAACTGTAAGTGACTAGTGATTTAGAGTACGAGATGGCATGTAATTGGCTTAGGTTGAACATGATGTACATGAGTGAACATGTGGGACATCAGCCATTAAGGCTGATGCGTACATGATAAAACATGAAAAGTAACAGAGTGAACATGATGGGTAAATCACATGACCATTTATACTCACCCCTACCCACAATTAATACACAAGGATCTAGTCAAGTTACGTTACGTACATGATATTTTGGTTATACAGGAAACACATGAGGAAACATGAGCGTACATGAAAGAACATGAGAGTACATGAACGTACATGTAAGAACATGAGAGAACATGAGTGTACATGAATAACGCCGAAGCGAGGAATACATGATGTACATGAAACACATGTCATAAAGTATCCGATGCTCCCGCTAAGGGGGATAACATCCCAAGAAGAGATCCGTATAGTACTAATCCGTGATGATAACGTGACAGCATCAAGTAAAAGTAATCTAGAGCGAGAATATAAATCGTGACAAGTATGAAACGATCAGAGAATATACTCGCCTGTATCTGAATGTCCAATATGAAAAGTACTGCCCGAGGAGTGGTGTCTGGCTCCTAATCAGAGCAACACAAGTCACAACAAGTCCAGAATAGTAAAATAAAGTCCTACTATGCATTCTACATGATTCTAGGTCAATCTAGGCCAAAGTCAACTCTTGGTCAACTCTGGTCAAACCTAGAAGTCAAACTAGGTCAAACAAGGCTACACAAGTCAAATCTAGGCTCACTAGATAAGCAAACACAACCATAGGCTAAGAGACTAGGCCATAGGCTAAGAAGCTATACCATGGGCCAATAGGCAACCATACTAAAACAACCCTCAAAGCATTTATATACAATACACATATATATATATATATATATATATATATTATAGATATCATAATATACCCTAATATAGGAATACACATATATCTAAATATATAACTAATAGGAAAACTCATATTGTGTGTTATATAAGATACTTAGGAAATAAACCTATAGGCTAACATGTGATACATTACAACACCATATGTGATACATACCATATACATTTGCATAGAGAGGGGGAATGTGTATAGTGTGCAATGTGTGTGTGAGGGTAGTTTAGAAGGACAGTGGCTATGTATAGGTGCAGGAATTATACAAACAGTGAAAGAGGGGGAAAATGCTAGGTAACAGTGTGTGTAATGGACAGTGAGGTGAGTGATACATATGACCTGTGTGTGTGAACATATGAGGCTTGTGTGTGATAGAAAAATCCTTAGGTTCAGTCTACAGTTCACATCTCAGGTTTCTAAACACATAAGGAAATCTCAGTTAAATAATATTGAAAACCAAATTACTTAACACCCACAATCTCAGTTTAATAACATTGAACTCTCAGTTTTTAACATTTGATTAGGAAAACTCAGAATTTGCATTTGAACTCAGTTTACATATCAAAAACTCAGTTTCCTTTTGTGAACCAAACAAACATCAAATCTAAGCACAGTTCTCAGTTCATCATATTGAAGGAAACATAAAAAATCAGTTTTAATATGTTGAAACAAAACATCCTAACTAGCATTGTAAACTCAGTTTACATATCTAAACCCATTGAAAACCCAGATTTTCATTGAATCTCTGAAAATTATAAACATGAAAAATCTCAGAAATCCTATTATCATATCTCAGTTTTCTGAATGAAATCCCAGGTTTTCATTATTAGTTTTCTAAACATACAACCCAAAATTATCATATATGAACACAACCAACATGTTTTCAATTGGGGACATTCATTCAAATAGAAACAACAACAACCAACATGTTTTCACAACCTAAATTCTAAACTAATCTATCATTAATCTCAGTTAAACAATTCAAAATCTCAGGAAAAATGTTTATAACAGTAACTAAATTGGAAACCAATATCAGTGAACAACTAGTTATTCCCTCCCTGTAATTCAACTTCTATTCAACAATTTAATCACAAAAAGAATCCCTTACATCCTAAACATGACATTTGATGTGTAGTAATTTAAATCATCCCATAATACATGATATTAATCTATTGAATGAAATCGAAACAGGGACAACAGTGAAACCTTCACTGATACTGAACCAGTATCAGAACAATGTCAAAACCCCATTTCACATTCAAAAATCAATTAAAACTCCAAATAAATGGTTGACAAACAATCATACATATGTGGGGGTGTGTCACAAGTTGTATCGTGTCCCAACACTGGACACGAACGTGTCCAAAATAAGATTAACATTTAGAGTATAAAATAGTCCAGACACAGCCTCGTGGGGAGATGTCGAGCCCAAAAGGACACGACACAAGCAATCTCGTGTCTCGTGGTTATGTCTAGGTGTTCTTCTAGTGTAGGGTCACGTGTCCAATACCCTGAATTGGGTCCTAGTGTCGCCGTGTCCGCACACGAGAAGCGTATCAGAGCTTGCCGTTAGCGAGAACACAGCCAGTGCGTGGCCAGTGCGCGCACAATTTCTTCGTGCACACACATCGAGGTCGCATGAAACTTCATGGACATGGTGTCAGTGGGTGCCCCCAACTGTCCACGAAGTTTCATGGCACAATGTGCCGTGTCGTGTCCTGTGTCAACCCCGAGCAGCAGGGGAAAACTGTGGCAGCGCGCGGCCGTGTGCACGCGCGTGTCCAAGCCACCAAAACGACACAAAGCGACACGACAACTATGACACAAGGACAGGAACCTATAAACAAGATCAAGATCAAACTTCCTGTTCAAACACAATGAAATAAATCGATCGAAATGCCCTTTGAGGCATTTCGTCGAACACAGTGTCACTGGCACTGATACGTGTCCAGAATGGACACGAAACCTCTGACACCAAGCTCGAATCCTATCCAAACCCTAGGGGGACCCTTAGGGCTTCCTATTCATGAAGATTGACAGGGATTTCATGGAGAAATGAGTGATATACCTCTATGGGAAGATCAATGAAAAGAATAACTCCTTGAGAGCTCCTCTCTTGGTATCCCAAGTCCTCCAAATTAAATCCAAACTGAACCAACCCTCCACAACAGCAAGAAAATCATTATTAGGAACTATTGCAACAAGTTTGAGGAATTTAGGAATTAAAATGGAATTAATAGAGAATTTACTAGGCAAGAACTCACCTCTTTCTTCTTGGATCCAAATTTTCTAAGGAGGGAGGCTAGCCCTAAGTTTGAGAGGGGTTTATAGTGGGGGAAAGGGTAGGATGGCTGTCATTAGGTTAGGGTTAGGGTTTAGGATGAGGGGCTAAGGTTCCTCCAACAATTTCTAGCTAATCCAATGGCTCACAATTAAAGTAGCATCCTTTAACTTTTAGTCCAAAATATCTTTCTACAAAATATCTAGATATTTCACTAATGTAGTTTCTTTAATGAACCCATCTAACTTAGTCTCTAGGGTCATGATTAACAATCTAGATTAGGCTAACTTCTAGGTCAAGACTCAACAATTTAACTAACACATATTTAATTAATATAATTCACAAAATCACAAAAGTGTCAAATGACTAAAATACCCTTAGGCTTAAAAGTAGATATTTAAAATCCTAAACACATGATTAGGTCTCATTGGTCATGATTAGTCTTCTAGGTCATGTATGACTAATGTTACACTAGCAAAACACAAATTCACATTTCACTATATTAAATAGTATTAAAATAACTAAAAATCACCAAAAATCATATCATGACTAAAATCAAATATTTTAATGATTTAAAAATACAAAAGTTCAAATTTACCCTTATTTTGGAAAAGTGGGTGTTACAGGAGATGGGTTCTTACACTCAGAAATATTAGAATCTGCCACATTACAAATGGGAGACTCATTCTTATTTCTTGAGCGTAAAATTTGGTCTTTACCCACTGAGCGTAAAACTTGATTCTTACGCAGTGGGCGTGAAACCTGATTATCTTCTCCGTTACAAACGGAAGATAAATCATCACACTTTGAGTGCAACTCTGAAGTAAGGACTGCCTCGTTACTAACGGGAGCCCCAACGACAGGAGTGGGAAGAATTCCCTTTTCACCAGAAGTCACAGAGAGATCAGAAACCACTTTGGATTTGGGAATCCAAACTTTTCGTGCTTTGCGAGACTTTTGAACATTGGAGTGGCAAGAACCACCCCCAGTTCGGAGCATTTCTTCATAGGCAGTCTGGTCGAAGTATACAACCAGAGTCTTCTTAGTCGAACCGACTGAAACATCATCATATTGAGCAATCATTTCCTCGTCGGAGGAGAAAGTCGTCTCCAGCAGAGTCGCCATTTTGTTTTACTTAACAAAATTGCCAAACAAAAGTGTTGGATTTTGAAAATAAAACGAGAAAGAGTACAAGAAGTACAAATTTGATTCTGGAAAAGTATTGCTATAGAAGTCTGATTCGTAAATGATCACTTTGTTCCTTGGACCATATGATGATGAAGAAGATCACTGCTTGAAGTAGAACAATTTGGAAGAACTAAGTCACCAGAAAGGTATCGACGCACTTGGGTACTGATGGCGAGGCCGAATGCTTTCCTGTTTTGCTTCACTCTGTTCTAGAAGAAAAGCTGAAGAAGAATGCTCTGGAGAATCAAAGTCTCGAAGTCCTGATCTCTGTATTCTCTCCTGTTCTCTCTCTGTCTGTCCCTTTGAGAAAAAAATAAGTCTATTTAGACTGGGACTTCTGTGCGTAAAAAGACACCAAGATCTGTCTTTACGCTAACAACTGCCACCCATGATCAGAGTCATCCTTTGCATACGTTGACACGCGTCCCATCATTTCAGCGAGAATAGGATGCATGTACACACGTTCTTCGAAATATATGGCATGAAGGCCATGTAAGCAAACCACGTTCCATACTGGCCAGAAAGAATAGGGCGTAAAAACAGCTCCAACATCCTCTGAGCGTAAAACAGTGAGATGAGCGTAAAAATAGCTCTGTCATAGGTTCCCTGTATAAAGTGGTTATTGAATAACCTTGAGCGTAAAATGGCTCAAATAGACTTTACGCACACATTTTTTTATGAGCGTAAGAACTCATGTAAAACTCCGTGCGTAAAAGAAACCGTTCAATGAACGTAAAGTAGCTCGATCTCCATTAAACGACAACAATGGTTCTTTGTATAAGATAAATTCCATTGAATTCTGTGGTAAATGCCATCATTAACATCTTCATGTCAGAGTTTGCATTAAATGCTAGATTTGACAGCTTTGTCCAGCGTGAAGTAGACTGCTCTGT
Organism: Iris pallida; assembly: GCA_029216955.1. Taxonomy (NCBI): domain Eukaryota; kingdom Viridiplantae; phylum Streptophyta; class Magnoliopsida; order Asparagales; family Iridaceae; genus Iris; species Iris pallida. The sequence continues at coordinate 8,082,100 of JANAVB010000397.1, forward strand.
CCTTGGCGTAAAACCATGGGTATATCCTCGAGCGTAAAATGATCAGCTTGCTTAGGCATAAAGCGATAAGCCTAATCTTGGGCGTAAAGAGATTACCCATTCCTCTAGGCGTAAAGCAGATCACTTATGAATGAGATGACTTTTTCTTTGAAGCACTTTTTACGCTCCTACAGTCATGATCGACAATACTTGTGGGTTCGAGCGAATATCCTTCATGGATGGATTCTCTGGATACAATCAGATTCGGATGAATCCTGAAGATGAAAAACACACTTCTTTCCGAACTCCTCGCGGAGTCTACTGCTATACCGTGATGCCATTTGGTCTCAATAATGCGGGTACAACTTACCAATGAGCTATGAGTACCATCTTTCGAGATCATCTTCGTAAGACTGTTGAATGTTATGTCGACGATATTGTTGTCAAGAGTCGTCTAAAGGAAGTTCACATCCAAGACTTAAGAATAATCTTCAATCTGATGCGCCAACATCAACTCAAAATAATTCCACCAAGTTATTCTTGGGTGTCTCTAGTGGCAAATTTCTCGGCTTCGTCATTACCTCTAAAGGTATACACGTAGATCCCGAGAAGATCAAAGCCATTCAAGAGATGCATCCTCCACGCAACCTAAAAGAGCTACGAGGATTCCAAGGTCGACTTGCGTACATAAGGAGGTTCATTTCGAATCTGTCTGGACGTTGCAAACCATTTACTCAGCTAATGAAGAAGGGTGTATCTTTTATTTGGACCGAAGAATGTCAACAAGCATTCGATGACATAAAGCGATATCTCATGAACCCACCAGTCTTGGTGTCACCGATCTCGGGCATACCAATTCTTAATGTATGTCCGTGCTATGGATCATTTATTGGGTGCTTTACTCGCCCAAAAGAACAAAGAAGGTCATGAACAGGCCATCTACTATCTTAGTCGTACTATGATTGGTACTGAACACCGCTATAGTCCGGTTGAAAAAGAATGCTTAGCTCTTATGTTTGCTGTTCAAAAGACGAGGTATTACATCATTGGCCAAACTATTCATGTCATATCCCGAGTTAATCCTCTTCGGGTATTGATGAAGAAGCTTAGCACACTCAATTCTCGACTGACTACATGGGCCATTCTGCTAGCCCAGTATGACATAGTTTATGTTCCACAAAAGTCCGTCAAAGGTCAAGCGCTGGCTGACTTTTTAGCAGCTCATCATGTTCCGAAGACATCTAAGCTTTATGATGAAATTCCAGACGAGACATTGGAATCAAATATGATCTCCGAAGAATTTCCTACTTGGCGTCTATTCTTCGATGGTGCATCCAGGATCGGACCAAATGGTGCCATTGTCGCAGGAGTTGGGGTTGTTCTTGTTTCTCTAGACGGGTTAACTATTCAAAGAGCCTACTCCCTAGATGAACCTTACTCCAACAACGTAGCAGAATACAATGCTCTACTCATTGGCCTTCAATTAGATAAGCAACTGGACGTCGAATATCTTGAAGTCTATGGTGACTCCAAGCTGGTTGTTAACCAGGTTAGAGGAACCTATGAAGTTCTTCATCAAGATCTAGTGCCTTATTATGAAGCGACAATCAGCATGGCTACATTATTCAAAGCCTTCTTCATCGAATATGTCCGCTGAGCTTGCAATACTGAAGCAGATGCTTTGGCCAATCTTGCAGCAGTCTTAGCCATCCCTATCAAAAGACAGCAGGTGGTGGTTGTCTCTAATCGGGAATTGTTCTGCATCAAAAATAATCGTAATATTGAGTTCAGTAATCTTATCGAAGCCAATGTTATCAGTGAAGATTGGAGAGCTCCCTTTATCGATTTTGTGGTCCATGATATACTTCCTGAAGATCCTAAAGAGGCTACGAGTATTTGTCGACGATCTCTGCGATTCTAATATAATCAGACCACCAAGACTCTCTATCGACGGACCTATGACGGTCTTCTTTTACGTTGTCTTATTGGTGATAAAGCAAAGCAAGTATTGCATGAAGCTCATGATGGTGTTTGCGGAGCACATCAACCCGTCCCTAAGCTACAAGATCGTATCCGACGCATGGGCTACTACTGGCCCTCTATGGTATCTGATGCCATCGAATATGTAAGGAAGTGTCGAGCCTGTCAAATCCATGTGGATTTCATCCATCAACCATCAGAATTCCTTCATCCGACTGCTGCTTCCTGGCCATTTGAAGCTTGGGGCATGGATATTATAGCTTCCATCAATCCTTCTTCTTCTAAGGGGCATCGGTTTATACTCGCCATAACGGATTATTTCTCCAAGTGGGCCGAAGCTATACCCTTGACAGAAGTCAAAACCAGCAGCGTCGTCAACTTCGTCAAATACCATGTCATCTATAGATTTGGTGTACCTCGACGAATCATTCACGACAACGGACCTCAATTTATCAGCCAGAAGTTTACAAGATTCTGCGATGATTACCGGATTGACAATATCGCTTCGACAGCCTACAATCCTGCTGCTAATGGCTTGGCTGAAGCCTTCAACAAAACTATCATCAAGCTCCTTAAGAAGTTTGTGTCTACTAACAAACGAAACTGGAGTAAAAAGCTTAGAGAATATCTTTGGGCCTATCGTACTATGGTCCGCAACCCCACAGGCTGTACGCCTTTCTCGTTAGTGTATGGTTGTGAAGCAGTTCTACCCCTGGAACTTCAAATTCCATCCTTAAGGATTGCCATCACTAATGAGCTGATAATGGAGAACAACGATATTCTTCGACTTTCAGGAATTGGAGGCGCTTGACGAGAAGCGGCTATTGGCTCAACAGCATATTGAGTTATACCAAGCCCGCATCTCGAAGACTTTTAACCGCAAAGTTAAAGTCAGAGCCTTTCAGAAAGGAGAGCTCGTTCTAACAGTCAGACGTCCCATGACTGTGACTCACATGAGCAAAGGCAAGTTCGATACAAAATGGGAAGGGCCTTACATTGTGAGCAAAGTCTTTTCAAATAGATCCTATCAACTCTCAGAGCTGGACGGTCGAGTTGCTATGATGCCTATCAATGGCAAATTCTTTAAAAAATACTATGTATGAATATAACAAGGATTTCATGTAAATACAACAAGACAGTGCGTAAATAAAATTTGATTTTATTTCATCATGAATGACGTTACATAATATCAAGGACGAGAATCACTATCGTCCTTTTTATAGACAGGACGAGGACCACTGCCGTCCTTCTCAAAAATAAAGTCAGCAAAAGAGCCGAGAACATCCTTGCCCGATTTCACCAGAAACGTACAAACGGCCATCCTCATGGCCTCCTCTTCTTCAGTCTTCCCTGGTTCAACCAGGAAGTCCAGGATATCCCGTGGTGGCTGGGGTGCAGACGAACCTTCGTCTGCCTCCGTCTGCTTTGGCTGGGTCGGTTCGGCAGGATGTTCTTCAGTGCCCGCTTCAACCTTCGGGGCGATCTCAGCCTTCTTGGATGTATCTCCAGACGACATCTTTATGTTGAAAAGTGAAAGTGATTATTCCATCTAATTTTCTGTTCTATTTATAGACAGAGATTCGTGAAACAACGAAGCGAAACATTCATCCGACGGTTCGCCCGTTCATTACATTCATCCGACGGTTCGTCCGTTCACTACATTCATCCGACGGTTCATCCGTTCATCCATTCATCTGACAGTTCACCCGTTCATCCATTCATCCGACGGATCACCCGTTCATCCAATTCGTCTGACGGTTCATCCGTTATTCCAACAATTCATTTCGTTCATGCATTTTGACGAATCATCCGTTCATTCATATCAGCAACTTGTCATGTATTTGTTACCTTTGATTAAGTTGTCTACTAAAATAATGATATTCAACAAATTATATTCTGCCATGTCCATATTACCTCTGAGCAGATATAATGAATATAATTATTTTTTAAATCAAGAAATATATCATGTCCCGGACCTCTGAATATATTTTATATCGCTATTATTTATATCCGAATGAGATATGAATAAATAATAGAGCCACAAAGAAAATGTCTTTTTATTGATCAAAATTAAAAGGCATTACAAAAAGATATGTTACAAAACAGAAGATACAAAAAATCTTCCTATTCAGCTGGTGGGGTCATCAAACTAGCCATCTGCTGCTTTAAAGATTGAAGTCGCTCCTCCCGAGAATCCATCACCCGCCTTCTAGCTTCCTCCATTTCGGATTTATCATCAAAAGTCGGTAAGGTTACTAGTCGGCGGAAGATTTCAGCTTGATGAGTCCTGACATACTTATTTCTTTCGTGGGTCAGAACGTCCAATTGCTAGACTGCAGCTTGATGATGAGTGGTCTCTTCTTCTAGAGCAAGTTGAACAATTCTCAACTCTTTCTGAAGTCGATCGAACTCTGCTTTCAGCTCAGTAACTTTTTTTTCCTTCTTCTCAGTAGCAGATGCTATTATTTCCATCTGGGAGTTATACTCTGAAGACTTGGCAGCAAAAGTGTCCAAGAAAACCTGGAAATCAGCTTTCGTAACTGCAGCCTCTCGAGACATCCTCTCGAACTCAACATTTACCAAGGGTTCCATCTCCCCCCGATTAAGATCTTTATAGATCTTAACTGATTCCTCCAGCTAATCCAGTATGTGTTCAAGGTAAACAGCTTGAGCGTCATCACCTTGATTTTGGATGGCACTGATCAGATAAGAGGTTGGACCTCTAACAGTGATGAAACCAATATCTTCTTTCTTCATTACCCTTTCTACTAAGGGTCCTAATGAATTGAAGAAAAGGTTGGTGAAGGAGCCAATTATAAATCTGTTAGTAGCTATTGCACCGGGTGTAGCAGCTACTCCCATGGACGTTGATGCAGCAGGTGCATGCACAGGCGGAAGTTCGGCAGTATGAACTATAGTCTCTTTGGACAAGGGAGCCATGGTAGAGCTGGTTGCTCCTCCCAAATGTTCCTCTGCGAAATCAAATAAACCCCATCAGTTTGTTGTTATTAGCAACTATCGAAAATGATCAAAAGTAAGGGCAATCTTACCATTGCTGGGACTAGTGACAAGTTTGTCATCTGCTAACATGGGTTATAGCCTCACAGAAGTAGCTTCAGACGTTACTGTCTGGCTACTACCCACTTCAGAGCCGCCTGATAAATGATGGCTACTGCTGGCTATCGTCTTTATTTGCACTATATCAGTACATATTGGAGGAATCGAAGAAAGTTGAATATCTGCATGGATAAAAATTAAGATGTCAGCCATTTAATCCATAAAGGAAGGGTATTGATATCAGTCAATACCAGTACCTCCTTGATGGGTGACAGTAGCTCCTCCGGTGCTACTTCTTTAACTACATTCTTCTCTGGGGATGCATGTACATCAGCATCCTCTTCTGGATTTAGAGTGTCATCAACAGCCTCTGCTGATGTATCTTCATCACTTGTACTCTCTTCTCGTGCTTCTTCACTATCAGTTGCGGCAACTGGATCTACGTCATCGTGGAAGCCAATGTCACAGTCATCCAGTACCTCAATCATTAACTGATCTTCTTCGGCACGTAGTGATCGAGGAAAAGCTGGAAGGTGGGTGGTTTCTGTTGCAAGTGTTGGAGATTGCAGTGCTTTGGGAGATGTTTCTGGCTCATTTGGCTTCGCAGCCTCATCTGTTGTCTCTGCGATTTCCTCCCTGGTCTCTACAACCTCGTCCCTTTTCTCTGGAGTGAAAGCTTCCTGCTTGGGTTCAAGGGCAGGTGTAGGAGACGACATCATGACTCTGGCGACAGCACTGGTAACGAGCGATGACATAATAGGTCTTGGAGGAGTGGCCACTTTCCTCCTAAAACTATCTTCTTTCTATGTAAAGGTCTCTCCGGACTCTCTACATCTATAACATCTACTTGCCTTTAAGAGAGGTCGGAGTCGTCGCCTCTTCTCTCTGAGTCGACTCAGCATGCTGCCGAGATTGCGATCGGGTAGTGACCCTTTTTGAAGATTATAAGACAATCTTCCTCTTAGAAACTGGAGAAGAAGGTTCTTCCGTCTTCCTTTTCTTTCGCTCCTTGATTGGAGATCTGACAACCTTCAAAGAGACGCGCAGCGGCTCGTTGACTTCTTCAGGGAAGTTGGCTTCCCTCGAAGCTTCCAACGGTGCATCAACTGGCTCATCCTCTTCATCATTACCAGGAGCCAACACAACAGATGTTCCCTTCTTTAATCGCATTGCTGTCGCAAAGCTATCTGCTACGTTAAAATTCTCAGCAAAAGTGTTCGTCGATGTGTAGAAGAGCGAATAAGTATATAACATGCGAGGACCTTGATCGCTCTTTAGCGGCATCGAGAACGTTGTCCTCGTGTCCCGAGCATTATAGTAAGCCCAAGCCCGAGCTCCGTCAATCAGATAACCTTTTTCCTGTAGGCATGTTATGGCGTAGCCTACATGGAATTGGTCATAGCCGAATTGGCATACAAAACGGCTAGGGAGATAAGGCTCCAGATAGCATTCATCTTCAAACCGGTACACCAAGTGTAACGTCCCAGTCCCAAAATACGTAGGACTAGAAACGTAGACATGCCAGCTGTTATTCATACGAAGTACACTCCAATATATGGAAACCTCGTATGAATACATAAGCTGTAAAAATGTAGTAGAACCGTAACTAATCTCATCCACGCAAATAAATGAATAATAGACATCATATAAGACAATGAATTGTCTTGATACAATATGTTGGACGGAGACAAATCCACTACCAACAAAATAAGGAAATAAAATACATGGAAAAGGAAATGAGCGGCGAGCGAAGCGAAGACAATCCAAGCGCAATCATCCTCGAAGAATGGAGATAGTCACGACTAGAACTAGAGCACCTGCGAAAGAAAATAGCACACACCTGGCAAGGCAAACAGGTCCTCAGAAGGACGTAACAAGACACATAATAGCATGCCATATAAACTGAATAAATATTGCTCAATAAATAAGTAAATCGAATTATAACATGGTCCAATACGCACCTACTGAACGAGCATACCATCCCCCCAACCAAACAAGGACAGGAGATGGTAAACTAATTCACGGCGACGTATCTTTCCATGCTATAAATCCGATATGGTATCCAGACCCCAACAAGGTTCAATACCTTCTCATCGAAGTAGTAAGTCACACCTACAACCAAACAAGGACAAGATGTGACGAACTAATCCGCGACAAGTTATTGTTCCAAGCCATGGTCAGATACAAGTACCCAAACTAAAAGTACTCGTACCTAACGGATAAAGGTAGCCTACCGTTCTAAGTAAAATGTAGTTAAGAACAATCCTTCCTACGTATGGGCCCTGGCTAAATAAGATCGGCGTAGTCCCCCTTTGGGCACCAGAGGCCCCAGCAGGAAGAGCATGACGTTTCGCAGAATCGTCAGTGGCCGTCAGTAATCATGGGTAATCTGACCCGCGTCTCCGGCGGAGCTCACGGGTTACAAAGTGAAAGTGCAGCGAAGCCCATACGCTAAGGAATTGTCCTCCCCGCCCAATGCCTACTGTGTTGTATCCACAACATAAACCACTATAACCGCTAAGTCAAACTAGTATGCAACTTCTATTAGCGGTTATTCCTATCGTACGGCTTGTACGTACTGGTGGCCAGCCAATCACGCACTTCCGTGTTCTACATGCGACACATAACTTCGTGTTACAACGTGTCAAGGCCAATGAATGCAACACACAAGGTGGTCCCTTAAATCTAGGTTTAATTTGTAAGAAAAATAATACACAGCAGGAAACTGAACAGTAAATTCTAACAGTTATGCTATGTATCACAGTTTATTTTGCATAAAAAAATAATGAACATGCATGAAATATGAGCTAAAATAATTAAACAGCAAATGGCAAGGTGTCTTGCCTGGTAGTACGCCAGGTGTGCTGCGATGATCAAGGTAGCACGATCTGCAACTTTGGTGCAACAACTGTACAAGAAGACCTCGGGTGGTGACACGGACAGTTCCATTGGGTCCAGAACGATCAGATAGTTAGAGTCGACGTAAGATAGTCTCGAACAGTCGAGGGTTTAGGAATAAAGAGGATTAGTCATCGACAGGAGGGTAGTCGATGGAAATTGAACAAATCATATATATAATAGATCTTTGTAAAACTATTTATAATCCTTGAATATTTCATTACTGGAAAAATAATTTTTATATAAATATTTTTAGGCAAAACTTTAGATTTGTAACATATACTTTTTAGCTAGGAATAAATATTTTGAAAGACTAGGAATTAGTGTATATAAAAATAGTTTTATAAAATCTAGTAGGGTTTTCTTAGGGCTAAAACTAAATTTTAGAGTATAATTTTTGGCAAAAATATCTTTTAAAAATAGTTGGAATAATATCCTCATAAAAATTCCTAAAATAACAATATCAGTAAATAAGTACTTTTTAACAATAACAACAACAAAATCATTATGAAAATAATAAGAATAATAATAATAATAATAACATATATCAAAAAAATAACCCAACCCTAATATATTGTGTTCTCCCCCATTATACAGGAAAAATCAAGTAGGAGTAATAATAATAATAATAATTTTAATAATCTAACTTTTGTAATAATATTACTGTAATAGTAAATAATAATAATAATCAGAAAATAATAATAATAATTATTATTATTATTATTATAAGGATGATAATAAAAATATAGGCTAAGAACCCAACACTAATAGCAAAGAAAATAATTAAATAAATATTTAAAAGAAAAATGGCAACAGCTGTTGCCTCTCCTTCTATCAAAAGAAGGGGGACTTGCTTTAATGAGAGAGGACACGAGAAAGAAAGGATGAGTGAGTGAGAAGGAAAGGAAGGAGGAGGGAGAGAGGAATCGAGCGGAGGGGGTTTGACCGAGAGAGGAGCGAGAGGGAAGAGAGGGAGTCGGGGCGGCAGAGGGGTTGGCGGTAGAGGACGGACGGTAAGGGCTGAAGGTCGAGGGTTTCGTCGGCGGGGCGCGGGGCACTGTGGACGCGGCGGAGGCGGGTTTTGAGGGTTCGACGGGATGGGGTTCGGCGGCGCAGCGCGGCTAGGGCACGGGGACCCGACCGGCGGTGCGCTGGCTGGTGAGGACGGTCGGCGCACAGTGGCGGCTGTGGGTTCGCGGCCGACGTAGAGAGTCGCCGGTGCGGTCGCGGCGAGGTTTCTCGATCAGAGCGAAAAGGTGGCCGGAGAGGCACGGCCAAGGCGGTCGCAGGCACGTGGGATGGTGTTCGCCGTGCTGGAGAGGGCGCTCGATAGAGAAGCTCCGGCGACGTGGTCGGTCGGTCGGGTCTGGAGGAGCACAGTGGCTGCAGAGGATGTTGTCGCCGGAAGAAGTCAAGGTGAGTTTAGGGTTAGGTTTTCCCCTTCTTTTCTAGTGTTTGTGGGTTTTTTTTCTTTGGGTGGCACCGTTGGTGGCGGTGGCGGGGCCGGGTTGCTGTGGGTGTGTCGAAGGCTGGCCGTGAAGGTGTGGTCATTGGTATGTGGCGGCGATGTCCTCGACGGAAGGTGGTGGTGATGACAATGGCTAGGGCGTCGAAATTTAGGGCGTGGGTGATGGTGATGGTGGTGACGGAGGTGGCTGTGGTGGCGAGGTTGGATCTGGGGTGACTCGGGAAGCCGGGGAAGGGCAGGAGGCGGAGGTTGAAAAAGGGGAAGGAGTCGGGTGGTTGTGGCGGTCGTTGGACCGTTGGCGTTGGTCGGGATGATGGGGGTTTCGGCCAGGATGGGGCTGGACAGGGGTAGAATAGGTTTAGACTAGAAATTAATTTTGTCGGGGTGTCCGACACGAAAGAGATGAAAATGTACATGTAAAATAATGGAATAAGATTTATGGTCGGAAGAGGACACGGACACGAGGCACGCACCATTGGTTTGTGGAATTTTGGTGGATGATAAAAATAAATTGGAGGAGTACCTGCTTATTTATAGGACGTAGGAATTCCCAATTAGATAAGCATTTGGAGTAGTTAAAACCCAAGTAGATAATTCTCTACTTAATTTAAAATCAATCGAATCCAATTTCAAAATCCAAATCGAATTCAATCAAATTTAAATACCTTTAGTTTAAAATCAAATCATTTAAAATATAGATAGTTTACTATTTAAATGTATCCATGGAATCAAATCAAAATTTAAATTGTCACAAATATTTCGAAAATATGTTTTCCAAAATACTATAATAATAAATTTCGAAAATAATAAATCTTTTCAAATATCTTTTTGAACAATAAAAATATTAATATTAATAAATCTCAAAAATTATATTTTTATTTAAAATAGACCAATAAATAATTACGAAATATATGTATGCAAAAAATTCTTTTCATAATTATACTTTTCTAGTATACAAAAATATTATTTTATATTTAATATTTTTAGAAATGATGTAAGAATAACAAGCTTAGAAATGATAGCAAAACTAATTATTATATTATTTGAAACTATAAAAAGAATAAAATATTTTTCGAAAATATGTACGCTCGCACATATTCGCACTCGTCGAGAAAATTCGAAAAATGAACCTTCGCACACGACGTACAATACGACTACGTGACGTATAATACCAAAATTCAAATCGGTACCAAATTTAATTAATAAATAAAATAAAAAAAATAGTAGAAATTTAGGGGTTTTACATCCTACCCAACTTAAAAGAATTTCGCCCTCGAAATTAAGAATTAGGAGGGGGTGAAAGGCACAAGGGGGTATCGATAATCAAATCAAGACAAGGGAACGACGTTTAATGAAAACTTGTATTAGCGTCGTGATTTCAATAAGGCAAGAGTGTCATGGATTAACGCAAGAAGGAAATATTTAAGATGACACACAATAAAGATTAGTATGGGTTCAAGTAAAATAAAATTTAGAGATCTTAAATTATGGTCTCTTGAGAGTAGGTTGAGGGCACGATTGGAGAATGAATTAGATTTACTCGATTAGAAGGTCATGACAGTAATTATAGGGCCGAGAAGAAGGGCGAGGAGTTTAGGATGAAGATATAGCAACATTGAGTGAGAATGGTCATAGCCGACAGGAAGGTTAGAGGAAGTTCTAGTATGACGCCTTCGTCCTCCTAAAATAGGTGAAGGCGAAAGCAATATCGAGTTTGAAGGAGGCGTTTATCGAATACGAATACGTGATTCAAGGACGATTGAATAATTTCAAAAGAATTGTCAAGACAGTCGTGGATGGGGTTGTAAGGGCCAAGTTTAATTATGTTCCATCCACATAGAGTAATAGACAAAAGCGAACCAAGGTGCACTTGGTTGATCAGACCATTATGCACCGGTTCTGATTAGACAATAGGCTAGTGAGTACTCAATAGCATATGTCATGAACAAACTCGATAAAGAATAAGCTTGCAAAAACTAGGCTACATTAGCATCATTAGTCAAACGGTAAATACATAGGTACGAGAGATTAAGATTTAAAGAAGGTAGAATGATTCTAGGTCATACAGTTGTCCTATAGTCTTCTTGTCCAAGTCCTTGGTTGGCTAGAAGTGTTAGGTCTTCTAGATTCTAGGATCTAAATAAGCTTGCTAATATAGGTCACTAGGTCAAAGGGGTTGCTAGGTCATAAGGTATTCTACCCAAAAAATTAAACTAATGGCATTTTGGGACAACTAACTAGTAGGGTCAATCTCTAGCAAGCACGAAGGAAAGATAAGAATAGGGATGGAAGGAGGCAAGCAAGATGCAATTGATGAGTCAAACGGTAGATAAATCAAGGAAAGAGGTCAAGTATGTGGATGAGATCCTAGACTTCTAATCCTATTCGCAGGCTTGCTTGGTACGGTAAAGTAACCAAACAATTTATCTTAGACCTGCATGGGCCACCACAAAAACATGTAACGCCCAGTCCCAAAATACGTAGGACTAGGAACGTAGACATGCCAGTGTATTCATACGAAGTACACTCCAATATATGGAAACCTCGTATGAATATATAAGCTGTAAAAATGCAGTAGAACCATAACTAATCTCATCCACGCAAATAAATGAATAATAGACATCATATAAAGATAATGAATTGTCTTGATACAATATGTTGGGCGGAGACAAATCCACTACCAAAAAAATAAGGAAATAAAATACATGGAAAAGGAAATGAGCGGCGAGCGAAGCGAAGACAATCCAAGCGCAATCATCCTCGAAGAATGGAGATAGTCACGACTAAAACTAGAGCACCTGCGAAAGACAATAGCACACACCTGGCAAGGCAACCAGGTCCTCAGAGGGACGTAACAAGACACATAACAGCATGCCATATAAACTGAATAAATATTGCTCAATAAATAAGTAAATCGAATTATAACATGGTCCAATACGCATCTACTAAACGAGCGTACCATCCCCCCAACCAAACAATGACAGGAGATGGTAAACTAATTCACGGCGATGTATCTTTTCATGCTATGAATCCGATATGGTATCCGGACCCCAAAAAGGTTCAATACCTTCTCATCGAAGTAGTAAGTCACACCTACAACCAAATAAGGACAAGATGTGACGAACTAATCCGCGATAAGTTATTGTTCCAAGCCACGGTCAGATACAAGTACCCAATCCAAAAGTACTCGTACCTAACGGATAAAGGTAGCCTACCGTTCTAAGTAAAATGTAGTTAAGAACAATCCTTCCTACGCATGGGCCATGGCTAAATAGGATCGACGTAGTCCCCCTTTGGGCACCAGAGGCCCCAGCAGGAAGAGCATGACGTTCCGCAGAATCGTCAGTGGTCGTCAATAATCATGGGTAATCTGACCCGCGTCTCCGGCGGAGCTCACGGGTTACAAAGGAAAGTGCAGCGAAGCCCATACGCTAAGGAATTGTCCTCCCCGCCCAATGCCTACTGTGTTGTATCCACAACATAAACCACTATAATCGCTAAGTCAAACTAGCATGCAACTTCTATTAGCGGTTATTCCTATCGCACGGCTTGTACGTACTGGTGGCCAGCCAATCACGTACTTCCGTATTCTATATGCGACACACAATTTCGTGTTACAACGTGTCAAGGCCAATGAATGCAACACACAAGGTGGTCCCTTAAATCTAGGTTTAATTTGTAAGAAAAATAATACACAGCAGGAAACTGAATAGTAAATTCTAACAGTTATGCTATGTATCACAATTTATTTTGCATAAAGAAAATAATGAACATGCATGAAATATGAGCTAAAATAATTAAACAGCAAATGGCAAGGTGTCTTGCCTGGTAGTACGCCTGGTGTGCTGCGATGATCAAGGTGGAACGATCTGCAACTTTGGTGCAACAACTGTACAAGGAGACCTCGGGTGGTGACACGGACAGTTCCATTGGGTCCAGAACGATCAAATAGTGAGAGTCGACGTAAGATAGTCTCGAACAGTCGAGGGTTTAGGAATAAAGAGGATTAGTCATCGACAGGAGGGTAATCGATGGAAATTGAATAAATCATATTATAATAGATCTTTGTAAACCTATTTATAATCCTTGAATATTTCATTACTGGAAAAATAATTTTTATATAAATATTTTTAGGCAAACTTTAGATTTGTAACATATACTTTTTAGCTAGGAATAAATATTTTGAAAGACTAGGAATTAGTGTATATAAAAATAGTTTTATAAAATCTAGTAAGGGTTTTCTTAGGGCTAAAACTAAATTTTAGAGTATAATTTTTGGCAAAAATATTTTTAAAAATAGTTAGAATAATATCCTCATAAAAATTCCTAAAATAACAATATCAGTAAATAAGTACTTTTTAACAATAACAACAACAAAATCATTATGAAAATAATAAGAATAATATAATAACATATATCAAAAAAATAACCCAACCCTAATATATTGTGTTCTCCCCATTATACAGGAAAAATCAAAGTAGGAGTAATAATATAATAATAATTTTAATAATCTAACTTTTGTAATAATATTACTGTAACAGTAAATAATAATAATCAGAAAATAATAATAATAATAATAATAATAATAATAATATATATATGATAATTATAAGGATGATAATAATAAAAATATAGGCTAAGAACCCAACACTAATAGCAAAGAAAATAATTAAATAAATATTTAAAGAAAAATGGCAACAGCTGTTGCCTCTCCTTCTATCAAAAAGAAGGGGGACTTGCTTTAATGAGAGAGGACACAAGAAAGAAAGGAATGAGTGAGTGAGAAGGGAAAGGAAGGAGGAGGGAGAGAGGAATCGAGCGGAGGGGGTTTGAGCGAGAGAGGAGCGAGAGGGAAGAGAGGGAGTCGGGGCGGCAGAGGGGTTGGCGGCAGAGGACGGACGGCAAGGGCTGAAGGTCGAGGGTTTTGTCGGCGGGGCACGGGGCGCTGTGGACGCGGCGGATGAGGGTTTTGAGGGTTCGACGGGACGGGGTTCGGCGGCGCAGCGCGGCTAGGGCACGGAGACCCGGCCGGCGGCGCACGCGGCTAGGGCACAGGGACCCGGCGGCGCGTGCTGGCTGGTGAAGACGGTCAGCACAGTGGCGTTTTGGGTTCGCGGCCCACGTGGAGAGTCGCCGGTGCGGTCGCGGCGAGGTTTCTCGGCTGGAGCGAAAAGGTGGCCGGAGAGGCACGGCCAAGGCGGTCGCAGGCACGTGGGATGGTGTTCGCCGTACTGGAGAGGGCGCTCGGCAGAGAAGCTCCGGCGACGTGGTTGGTCGGTCGGGTCTGGAGGAGCACAGTGGCTGCAGAGGATGGTGTCGCCGGAAGAAGTCAAGGTGAGTTTAGGGTTAGGTTTTCCCCTTCTTTTTCTAGTGTTTATGGGTTTTTTTCTTTGGGTGGCACCGTTGGTGGCGGTGGCGGGGCCGGGTTGCTGTGTGTGTCGAAGGCTGGCCGTGAAGGTGTGGTCATTGGTATGTGGCGACGATGTCCTCGACGGAAGGTGGTGGTGATGACAGTGGCTAGGGCGTCAAAATTTTGGGCGCGGGTGATGGTGATGGTGGTGACGGAGGTGGCTGTGGTGGCGAGGTTGGATCTGGGGTGACTCGGGAAGCCGGGGAAGGGCAGGAGGCGGAGGTCGGAAAAGGGAAAGGAGTCGGGTGGTTGTGGCGGTCGTTGGACCGTCGGCGTTGGTCGGGATGATGGGGGTTTCGGCCAGGATGGGGCTGGACAGGGGTAGAATAGGTTTAGACTAGGAATTAATTTTGTCGGAGGTGTCCGACACGAAAGAGATGAAAATGTACATGTAAAATAATGGAATAAGATTTATGGTCGGAAGAGGACACGGACACGAGGCACGCACCATTGGTTTGTGGAATTTTGGTGGATGATAAAAATAAATTGGAGGAGTACCTGCCTATTTATAGGACGTGAAAATTCCCAATTAGATACGCATTTGGAGTAGTTAAAACCCAAGTAGATAATTCTCTACTTAATTTAAAATCAATCGAATCCAATTTCAAAATCCAAATCCAATTCAATCAAATTTAAATACCTTTAGTTTAAAATCAAATCAATTTAAAATATAGATAGTTTACTATTTAAATGTATCCATGGAATCAAATCAAAATTTAAATTGTCACAAATATTTCGAAAATATGTTTTCCAAAAATACTATAATAATAAATTTCGAAAATAATAAATCTTTTCAAATATCTTTTTGAACAATAAAAATATTAATATTAATAAATCTCGAAAATTATATTTTATTTAAAATAGACCAATAAATAATTATGAAATATGTATGCAAAAAATTATTTTCATAATTATACTTTTCTAGTATACAAAAATATTATTTTATATTAATAATTTTTAGAAATGATGTAAGAATAACAAGCTTAGAAATGATAGCAAAACTAATTTTATATTATTTGAAACTATAAAAATAGAATAAAATATTTTTCTAAAATATGTACGCTCGCACATATTCGCACTCGTCGAGCAAATTCGAAAAACGAACCTTCGCACACGACGTACAATACGACTACGTGACGTATAATACCAAAATTCAAATCGGTACCAATTTAATTAATAAATAAAAAATAGTAGAAATTTAGGGGTTTTACACCAAGTGAGATGGCCGAATTATCTTCAACCAGTTGAAAATTGTGTGGCCAAGAGGCTGTGCCCTCCCAGAGTCGACAAGGTTGGTGGACATGTGCTCATAGCCTGCTGAAGGGGGAACACAATAGAAATTCTATCCCTTTTCGAGATTCAGAGCGCACCTGCAATCTCTTAAAGTGGTATATATTCACTTGCTTTTGGAGAATCTCCTCAAGAAGCTGCCGCTCACCGCCCCCATATCGGGGTTCATCAGTGAAGGATAGTGCAGAAGCAGCCATCCGAACAGATATGTGTATGGTAGCTCCAGCCGAGGAAAGCTTCCCTTATCACCCATTCCTCGAAGCATTTGATCGACAAAAAGTGGAGGCCAGCATTCACTCTACAAGTCATCGCTGACAATAGATCCATCCGGTAGCCTAATACTAAGCGGACAGCATCAAATAGTATGCCTCGATGAAAGCGATCGACGATGCTGGCTCCAGGAATGACGTATCGTCGAAGCCAATAAGTGAGAAAACCCGCCCGCTGGGCTTCCTTCGACATGGGCCTGTAGCCCGGCCTCATGTAGCTTTCAATAATGTCTCCTTCCTTAAAAGGAGGACACTAGAGATCATCCTTGATCATGACATCCATATCCTTGTTCCCTTCCATCAACCTTATCACTTGTTATTGCTAAGTGGTCTTAAGAAGGTGGGTTTACAGTTATCGTGCTCCTTGGTCTTCTTCTCAATGATATGGTTGAGAAAGAGATATGGCAACCATTTGGATGACTAGCAGGTGCCGAATGTACCACTCTTGTACAAGGAACAGATCTTGTAGTGGCATAGCAGCTCTTCAAAGACAGCCACCATCATCATTCTCGAAGTAATTTGTCCAATTCATCATTGGTCGAGACAAATTCTTTATAGGGGATATCCCCTATTGGCAAGCTGGAGATGTACTTCATCTCGTGTAAAGCCAATCGGATCTCTCCGTATGGTGTCATAAAAGTCCCCATTCTATAGTTGTATCTCTCCGCCAATGCAAGGAATAGATGCGGATTAGGCGAAAAACTATAAACGGTGGCGTACACCGCTTGGTACAGCTCAATCTCCTTGAGCCGTTCTTCAAATTGAGCCAATATCCAATTGGCTATACAGCTCTAACTTTTGTTATCCGGATTCACAAGACCTGTCAGCCGAAGAACTTGATCTGGATACCTTTCCTCAACCTTCGCAAACTCGTTTGTGAATATCGGAGTTCTGACTGGTAGCAGCAGGGAAGACTTTTCTGGTGGGATGCAACCAGGTTTCAGTCCTCTGAGTAGGAAGCTGTGACGCTCTGAGGAACTGTAGAA